>OX439483.1:364873534-365102614 GCA_949320155.1 Melangyna quadrimaculata
AAGATAAAACAATTATTGTGGGTAAAGATTTGGCAGAGGAGCTAAAAATATATCCAATCTTAGTTCGGAGTCTAAGCATGTTGGAATATTTCTGATACCAGGTCAAGTCCTGCAACTCTTGCTATCGCCACTAATCCTGATCATGAAGAGAACTTTCAAGCTGAGATCAGGGAATTAAATTACCTCCACGATCAGAAATATTAATTGCAATCAGCACTAACAGCGTGGCAGAAATGCTCTGTTTATCTCGTGAACTTCATTACGGTGTTTACCTAGGTAACTGTTTTACCAACAATGAGAATGGAAAAGCTATTGCAGTGTCTTAAACTGAAATGATTATGAAGTAGAATTTCAAAGGCAGTTCATCGTATGTGAACGCCTTGAAGAGTACGAAGTAAATCAGATGGACAAAAATAAAGTCAACACAATTGAAAACAAAGACTCAATTGAAAATAGTGAAACTGAGAGTGACAGGTTAACAAAAGACTTAAGACACATTTTTTGTGTTGAAGAACAAGACTATATTCATAAAACAAAATGGAAAGAGTAGATAAAATTCTTCAAATCGTCAAACTGGGCGAAGATTTAAATAATGAAGAAAAAAATGCTCTTATTGACTTATTTTATGAATATGAAGATATTTTTCATCTGAGCGGGGATAAACTTTCATGCACAACAAGTGCATGAACTCAACCACCAATACTCAACAACCAATAAACCAAAAAATGTATCGCCTACCTTATGTCTATCGAGAAGTCATAGAGAAACAAGTTTCTCAAATGTTGGAACAAGGAGTCATTGAAAAAAGGAATAGTCCATGGAATTCACCTCTATTGGTAGTTCCCAAAATTCGGGACCAGATGGCGAGAAGCGTTAGAGGGTCGTGGTAGACTACCGAAAACTAAACGAAGCCACGATAGGCGATGCCTTCCCACTGCCTAGAATAGTAGATATTCTGGACCAGTTGGGACATGCTCGATACTTTACCACACTTGACTTTGCAAAAGCGGCTACCATCAAATGAAAGTGAATGAACAGGACAAAGAAAAAACTGCTTTTAGTACTCCTGGCGGACATTATCATTTTCGACGAATGCCATTTGGTTTAAAAGGAGCACCTGCAACTTTCCAGAGATTAATGAATTTCGTTCCAACTGGAAAGTCTGGTTTAAAATTATGGGTCTGTATAGATGATATACTAGTATTTGCGAGTAATTTAAAATCGTATATTGAAAATTTGGCCAACGTTTTTAATGATTTAAGAATTCATAATTCAAAACTTCAACCAGAAAAATGTTGTTTCTTACAAAAGAAAATAGTTTATTTAGGTCATAAATATACAGCCGAAGGAGTTCAACCTGATCCGGATCGAACTGATCCTGTAAAAAACTTTCCTATTCCAAAAACAGTGAAACGAGTCCAATCGTTTTTAGGTTTCGCGAATTACTATCGTAAGTTTATACGAAATTTCTCAGGAATAGCATCTCCTATAAATAAACTCTGTAGTAGCCCGTAGCGTAACTGTCACGCGTAACTGTTCGACTGTCACGCTGGAGGTCTGGGTCCGCTTCCCAGCCTCGTTCACCTAAAAACTAAAAAAAAAAAGTTTTTTTTCAGGGCTACTGCCTCTTGCGAGGAATTGACAAATCCTCCTAGAGTATCACTTGTCACGAATAAGTGCTTCTCGTCTAGCCGTTCGGATTTGGCATAAAATTGTGGGTGCCTTCCATTCCTGTCGACAGGCGCACACAGGAATGGTTGCGAGTTGTTAGTCACTAGGGCCTGGTTCTTCACGAGCCGTTTATTTATTTTTTTTTTATAAATAAACTCTTGCGAAAAGACATTAAATTCAATTGGGATGCAAAATGCCAAGATACTTTCGAAAAATTAAAATCTTTCTTAATAACCCCGCCTGTTTTAATCTACCCTGACTTCAAGAAAACTTTCGTACTGACTACTCCCGCAAGTAATGAGGTTTGGGCGCAGTTCTGTCTCAAGGAGAACTAGAATATGAACAACCAATTGCTTACGCAAGTCGATCGTTAAATAAAGCTGAAAAAGGGTATTCCACAATAGAAAAGGAACTTCTCGCAATTGTGTGAGCTGTAAAGAATTTTAGATGCTATCTATATGATAGTCATTTTAAAGTTTTTACGGACCACAAACCGTTGCGTGGACAAGTGAATGTTAAGGACCCTACCAGTAGAATACTACGGCTTCGACATAAATTGTGAGAATATGATTTCAAAATTGAATATAAAAAGGGAAAAGATAAAGCTTGCGCGAATGCCTTAAGTAGAATTCTTCTTAAACCCGCTCCTTCTGAGATAGACTCCGCTGTATGTTCTGTAGATACTCGTTCCAACCCCTCCCCGTGAGTTTCACCTTGACGTTGGTGGGGGGCTTACGTTTGAACCTCCAGCAATCCAGCTGCAGTGTCGGATAACAAAGAAAACCAAAAAACAGAGATGTAAATCGAAAATATAAAATATGGAAAAAAGTCAAAAAGTAAATAAAAATTGAGTGGGGATATACGCCCAAAAGTCGGCAATAGTCACGGCTGTCGACGATGGCTTGGCCTCGAAAGAGGATAAGTCGCCAGTGACCCAATTCACAACAACAACAACGACAACAAATAAAACAGAAATTACAGAGACAGCGGCAAAAGAAGTCCAAGTCTGTAGCAGTGGCGCTCTGATTCTGATGACGAGGCTGTAGGGGCTGGAGTGAGAGTGATGGCATCTGACGAGGAAAATCAACTCCTTGAGGATGACTATCAGTCCTTCGCCAGCTCAGACGCAGACGTCACCGTGGGCGGGAACCCTGCTATCAGTCAGAGGAAAAAGCCATCTCAAGGCGAACCTGTGGCCAAAAACCTGACACTGTCAGCAGCCAAGGTAACCACAACTCCCAAAGGGTCTGAAAAAGGAGAACGGACCAAAGCCTACGTGGATGTGGCAGGGTGTTCAAAAACCCTGCTGACTGTCATCTCCGAAGATCGATGCCCGCATGGGCCAAAACCGATCGAGGAGAAACTGGCCCATCCAATTCTGATTCAGATCACAAAAGGATTGAGAACGCCAAGAGAGCTGTACGTAGATATGGTCAAACAGACTCAAAAAAGGAAAGTTTCCGTGACTGGAAGCGGCTGAGCTGGGCGCAGAAGAGTCTTGGGAAGATAGAGGCTAAGGACAAACCCACTGCCAAATCGAAGCCCGAAGAGAAGAGGCCTTAAAATGACAAGAATAAAGACCAGGGTGCCTTACCCTCCAAATAGACGAAAGTCAGAAACCCACAAGTGAGGCCGGAAAGATCATCTTTCAGCGGTCCAAAGCACTCAAGGGTTGATAACGCTGGTCCGAGTAGTCAGAGAAAGAGGAACAGGCACAACGATTGGACTCCCCCTCCAATCACAGCAAATAAAAAGCCTAAGACGGCAAACAATGCAGGCACTTAAGCTGATGTGGTAAAAGAGAGCCTTCAGGTGGCCGTTATCAATGAGGGGAGCTCCGAAAATCGGCTAAGCGATGAGCAATGGGCTCAGGTTGAGGAGGAGCTACTAGATCGTGTAAACGACGAGGTGCTTTCCTCTACCAGCACGCTGCCAAGATTCGGGTCATTGTCGACGTTTAAGGGATTTAAAATTCTGACCTGCTACGATGAATATACCCTTAACTGGCTTAAGACAAAAATAATAGACATGACACTAAAAGTAGCTTTCAAAAATAACCTCCCTTCCAGACCCAAAGTCCGAATCAACATTCCGGGCCCTCGCATGACGAAGGAAAGGCTTGAGGGCTTTTAACGAAGACTCAACCCTGACTTTCCGAATGCAGATTGGCAAGTCTTGGAGATGGAAGAGCCTACGAAAACAGGCGAGAAAGCCATCGTCATGCTCAACTATGAGATAATGGTACTACTTCCATCGAAAGGATACAAGCTATGTATTGGCATAAGCAAGGTAAGGGTGCGACCGGTAAAGGTAGCCAACTTACAGAATAAAGGTAAATATGATGGATGTGCTACAAATAAACCTACAGCACAGTAAGTTGGCCTCTGCCACCTTAATCTCGTTTATGTCAAAGAACAACATAGACATTGCCCTAATACAGGAGCCTTGGGTAAACAGCGGCAATATCTGCGGAGTCAGGTCTAACGATTACATCCTGTACTTCAAAAAAGGGCCTACAGAAGGTAACTATCGTACTTGTATAGTGGCGAAAAAAAACATAAATCTTTTCCTCTTATCTGCCTACTGTAGCACAGATATGACGACGGTGAAGTGCGAAAGAAAAAGGGCCCCGTCCCTGATCCTAGCCTCCGTTTTCATGCCAGGTGAGAAACCGGGCCCTACGCCGTAAGAGGCCTTTGATGACCTGGTAACAGCGGCGGGTGCTCATCATCTGCAATGGGGCAGCACGGATACAAACCAAAGAGGCGAGTCACTTTTTTAATATATTATTAAGAACAATTTGTTGATCCTAAATCGTGGTAGATTTTCATTACCAGGAACAGAAGAGAAGTGCTCGACATGACACTTTTCACTATTTCAGATTCCATTGCAATCAGTAAGTGGAAAGTCTCATGTAATGTAACGTTCTCAGACCATAGAATGATATCATTCCAAATAGAGCATAATACAGACAATCCTGAGCTCATAGAAACCCCAGGAAAACCAACTGTGAAGCCTACAACATAACATTGGCCTCACTTTTGGGCCGATATAGTAGTCAACCAATCTTGAACAGCTCAGACATTGAAAACCGAGTTAATCAACTTATGCTAGATACACAAGGCCTACGAAAGTTCCTGCCCCTTGACCAAAAAAAAAAAGGCAAGCTCAACCCTGTATGGTGGTCAAACGAGCTGTCTGTTCTGCGGAAAAACTCTAGGAGGCTTTTCAATAGAGCTAAGCATAGTAACAACCCTGCTCACTGGGATATTTTCAAGATCAGTAAAAATGAATATAAAAACAGAACTACCTACGCAAAAAGAGCAGCCTGGCGCAAATTTTGTACGGACATTGAGTCCACAAACGATGCTGCTAGGCTAAGAAAAGTCATGTCAAAGGTCCATAATTCTCCAGGCTTCTTAAAAAGGCCAGATAAAACCTGGACATTCTCATGCTCCAAAACCTTAGGGTCACTTATGAGCACACACTTCCCAGGATGCGTCACCGACACATATCCTGAGAATAGAGGCCCGAACATAAGTGAAAACTTGGTTACCTAATTGTTGATAGTAGGAAGGTAGCTTGGGCCATAGACTTCTTCTCAGCATACAAGTCTGCAGGGCCTGATGGAATAATTCCAATTATGCTCCAAAGCCCTAAAGACATAATTGTTCCAATTCTACTGAAAATTTATAGGGGTTGTTTATACATCACCTACATTCCCTCTAGTTGGAGAGAAGTCAATGTCATTTTCATTCCAAAAGCTGGCAAGCCCACTCACACTGAACCGAAAGACTTCAGACCAATAAGCCTATCTTCCTTTCTTCTCAAGACCTTAGAAAGATTAATAGAAACGCATATTCGCCTTAAACTAAATGATGGAGTTCTCTCACAGGCCCAACATGCATATATGAAGGGCAAATCTGTTGAGTCAGCTCTTCATGAGGTGGTCGGCACGATTGAGAAATCAATCTATTTCAAAGAATTCAATCTGGGAGCTTTCCTTGACATTGAAGGGGCCTTCAATAACGTCGAAAATGTTGCAATTCGGTAAGCCCTTGACTCTATAAACATTGATCCGATGCTGTCAAACTGGATTGACTCCATGCTTCAAACGAGACTCGTAAACGCAGAAATGGGTCATAGCAAGCTAAAAGTTAGGACGTTTAGGGGCACTCCACAGAAGGGTCTTGTCACCCCTGCTTTGGCTTCTGGTCGTTAACCAGATTTTGGTTAAACTAAATATAAGTGGTGTCAAAGTCGTTGCGTACGCTGATGACATCGTGATCATGGTCTCAGGGAAATTTGTCCCCACCTTGTGCGAGCTACTACAAACATCGCTCAACGAGCTCAGTAATTGGGCCAGTAGCTGTGGACTTAATGTCAACCCACTCAAGACAGAACTGGTTTTATTTACGAGAAAACGAAACATTCCAAATGTAATCCCTCCCACCATAAATGGGACTCCGTTACATATCACAGGTACGGCAAAATATCTTGGTCTTGTAATTGATCGTAAACTAAACTCAACGAGCTCAGTAATTGGGCCAGTAGCTGTGGACTTAATGTCAACCCACTCAAGACAGAACTGGTTTTATTTACGAGAAAACGAAACATTCCAAATGTAATCCCTCCCACCATAAATGGGACTCCGTTACATATCACAGGTACGGCAAAATATCTTGGTCTTGTAATTGATCGTAAACTAAACTGGAAAGAGAACATTAAAGAAAGAGAGAAGAAAGCTTCAAAAGCATTCTATACTTGTAGTAGAATCTTTGGTCAAAGACGGGGTCCAAGCCCCAAAACCATTCATTGGATGTATACAGCCATAATAAGGCCCATCTTGACATACGCATGTCTGGTTTGGTGGCCAGCTCTAGACAAGGCAACCAATCTCAAAACCATGACACAAATCTAAAGACTAGTATTGGCACAACCAGTGCCATGAGAACATCACCAATTGACCTTTTCACGAAGGATATGGCGGCCAATAGTGCTTTGCGACTAAGACAGTGCAATCACTAGAAAAGGGGCCTCTTTGGTCATAGAACGATTATGAACTTTACTGACATAGACATTCAGACTATATGATACCGCACACGGATTTTAATCTGGTGACCTTAATAAATATCCCTACAAGGGATGTCTGGGCGGAAAACCGGGTCATAAATTCAAATCATGTATCGGTTTTCACGGACGGTTCCAAAACGGGCGAAGGAGTAGGGTCAGGCATCTTTTCAGAAAACCCACCTTAAAATATATCAATAATGCTTCCTAACTTTTGCAGTGTCTTCCAAGCGGAGGTATTTGCAGTTTATGAGGCAGCAAAGCATCTTGCCACATGTGAACTAGTAAACAAGAACATTGACATGTGAACTAGTAAACAAGAACATTGACATTTTCATAGACAGTCAGGCAGCCATCAAAGCCATCTTCTCAGTTGTAACAAAGTCAAAACTGGTGGAATGTTATCGCAAAGAGTTGAGATTACTTAGCGCAACAAACACAGTTACCCTACGTTGGGTCCCAGGACACTGCGACATACATGGGAATGAAAAGGCAAACGAATTGGCGAAATACGGATCATCCACTGATGCGAGCCAAACTGTATCGTCAGTACTTATGCCACTGCGGCTAAAAAAAAAAAAACAGAATTCACCAGAGATTCCTCCAAGCCGCCAATTATAGGTGGTCACAGATTGACACGTGTCGGGTTTCGAGAAATCTTTGGCCGGATATTTCTAGGGATAAAACTGAATACTTACTCTCGTTGAGCAGGCCTCAACTATCCCTATTGGTTGAAATCCTAACTGGTCACAACTCATTGGGAACCCACTTAAACAGAATGGGGATCATCGGATCCGACCTCTGTAGAGGGTGTCAAGATGAACAGGCGGCGGAGGGCTGATTTCATTTTCTTTGTGAATGCCCTAGCCTAGCTAGAACAAGAAAAACAGCCCTCGGAGAATACTTTTTCGACGAACTGGGCAACATCTAGTCTCTGCCACTAAAGAACACCCTGAAATTCATTCAAATTCCGGGATGGTTTAGAGAGGCACCCCCTACCTAATCTTCCACTTAATCCTTTCCTTACCCTACTCTCTTCCTTCCTCTTCACAAATCCTGGGGAGCGCAATGGATCCATTGAGATCCGAGTGAGGTGTTTCGGCTTGCCGAATCATCACCCCTTATAACCTAACCTAACCCACTCGTTCCAAATCAAAAAAAAAGGGACGGGAACACTATTGTTATTACAGATCAGAAGAATGCTCAAAGGGATGTGGACAAATAAGTCTCCCTCTTAAAGGATCAGACTAGAGACATTTCTCAACAAGCGAAATCAGAGGTCAAATTACTCACTGACCAAGATAAAATTAAAACAGTTTCGCAATTTTCTACAATCTTCCGCTTGAAGGGCATCAAAGTATCTTCAAAACTTTTAAAAGTATAAGAAATAATTTTAAATGGAAAGTAATGCTGAAAGATATCGAAAAGTACATCCGAAATTGCAAAAATTGTCAAACCAATATGATAGGAAGAGAACACAAAATGCCGATGTAAATTTCAAACACTCTCTACAAACCTTTTGAAAAAACATATATGGATATAGTAGGACCTTTACCGATCACTGAAAGAGGCAACAAATATATCTTAACTTTCGAAGATGATCTGACAAAATTTATGGATGTAGTAGCAATACCCGATATGGAGGCTAAAACAGTTGCTAGAGCATTTTATGAAGAAATAATTAGTAGATATCTTATTCCAAAAATACTCGTTACACCTAATGGATCAAATTTTACTTCCCATTTGTTCCGTGAAATATGTAAAATTTTGAAAGTAAAAAAGATAGAAATGACCCCATATCTACCCCAATCCAATGGTTCCTTTGAAAGATCGCACAGACCTTTAGTTGATTATCTAAGGACATTTGTAGATCAAAACCCATCTTCATGGGATAATCACTTGGAGGGAGCGATGATTGTGAGGAATAACTCAGTACATGCCACTACTAAACTATCACCAATTGAATGTCTCTTTGGTTTCAAAGATACAGTTCCTAGCAACTTAAGTAGAGAGCCCCAACCTTTGTATATTCATGAAAATTATTTTTATGTATTACGAAATAATCTGCAAAAGGCGCACAAAATAGCTCGAGAAAATTTAATTCCTAGTAAATAATGTTCCAAAAAATATTACGATTCCAAAATTAATCCTGTTAGTTTTCATATAGGCGATGACGTTTTGCTTCGAATTGCAGCAAGAGCCAACAAGTTTTCTTCACATTGGCAAGGACCATTCTCCATTCCAGCAATAAATGGCCCATTTAACGCCACTTTACAAATAGGGAATCGAAAACGTGGCGTACATTTTAATCGATTGAAGCTTTTCAACGAAATTTAATAAAATTTTTAGAGTTCCACGATTTTTCATTCCATGATTCGCCAGGTTTTAAGAACACCTAAAGTTTAGAGATATTGGACTCGTCTGATTTACATGTTGCGTTTATTTATATTTGTTTTAGAATCAGAATGGGAAAATTTAGAAAATAAAAGGACCACAAATGATCTACATTTGAAATTTAATATCCTGTTGACTACCTTTACAGCTATAGGCATTGTTTTTATAATTATAATTGTTGCCAAGTGTTGCATGATCAAAGGCAAATGTTTAAATTCTACCGTTTTGCACAATTCTTTAAGGAAAATAACACAAGATGTACAAATCATTTCAGCACCAGTAACAATTCCACGACGAGACCTTTGTCGAAAACTATATTCAGTAAAACTTATAATATAAATTGAAAATAAAACTCGAATATCAAAAATGTTATAAAAAATCTAATAATAATATGTAAAAACAAGAGTAGGTAATAAATATTTTATAAATACGATTTCAAAAAAAAAATGTATCAAATAGTAATTTTAGTAATAAAGAATTAATTAATAATACTTAAATACAAATAAAGTAAAAAAAAAGAAAGAAAACAAGATATCAAATAGTAAATTAAGTAATAAAAAAATTTAAATAATGAAAAAAAAAATGGTCTCATTGAATTGTTTTAAAAACAAAGACAAACAAGATTTAAAAAAAAAATATCAAAAAGTATTTAATATGTAATAAGAAATCAAATAATAATATGTACTCCAAGAAAAAACAGAGTAGTATGTAATAAGACAAACAAATAAAAATATGTAATAAATAAAAAATATTTAATACAAAAAAAAAAAAAAAACTATCGAATAGTAATTTAAGTAATAAAAAATCAATAAATAATATGTAAGAAAACAAAAAATCGAAAAGTAATATGTAATAAACAAAAATTCGATAAGCATATGAATAGTTGTATAGTAAATAATTTAATATAAACAAAAATCGAGTAGTACCTATTAAGTAAATTTAAAAAGTTGAAACCACATATCGTCCAAATCCATATCTTCCAATTCGGGACATATAAAGTTCGCTATCATCTCACGATAGCGAAAACCATTCACAGTAACTGCCTGACCGACCTCATTTTGGAAAAAATACGGCCCGACGATGCCGTCAGCCCATAAACCTCACCAAACAGTCACTCTTTGTGGGTGCATTGGTTTTTCGAAACAAAAATCGAGTAGTACCTATTAAGTAAATTTAAAAAGTTGAAACCACATATCGTCCAAATCCATATCTTCCAATTCGGGACATATAAAGTTCGCTATCATCTCACGATAGCGAAAACCATTCACAGTAACTGCATGACCGACCTCATTTTGGAAAAAATACGGCCCGACGATGCCGTCAGCCCATAAACCTCACCAAACAGTCACTCTTTGTGGGTGCATTGGTTTTTCGACAATCACTCTTGGATTATCATTCGCCCAAATGCGGCAATTCTGCTTATTGACGAATCCACTGAGGTGAAAATGTGCCTCATCAAATTGACCGAAAAAATCACGAAGTGTACGATATGCATTTTCATTTGAACGCTCACTTTCATAATAAGCCTGAATAACGTTAAGTGTTGCTCGATTGTGTATCTTTCCATGGTTCAAATTGAGTTAGTCTGAAATTGAGAAATGTCAAATGAAATGCAGAAAAAAACTTGACGTTTAGGCCCTTAAAATTCATTTTTTTTAAATTTAATGGGCATCCGACATTCCTTGTGCATAATATTGTCTGTTGCTACCTACACTTTTACACCGTTAAGTTGCAGTCAAAGTTTAGCATTAACTTTTTTAATGTATTTTTAAAATAAACCCCTAACATGTCACAAATTAGAATTATTTAAGACCGTTTAGATTTTTTAATAATCGACAACTTAAATTACATTTAAATTATTTTTTTTTAAAAGAGTGTTATTTTATGTAGGTTCTAAAGCCCAATAAAATTGAACGTTTAATTAATATTTTAAAACCCTAGAGTATAACAGGCAACGCAACTCGAATATTAAATAAAATTCAAAGTGAATCAAAATTAAATTAAATAATATTCTGCCGGCATTAATGTATAATGAAAACATTGACTTAATGCCATTGAAATACCCCAACAACACCAATAATGTTGTGCAGATCATCAATAATGTTGAAATAGCTCTGGGTTTGGGTTTAATAATTGTCCAAACGAGTACACATTTGCACTTATGGTTGTTTCTATATGTGTTTATTTAATCAAATACCCACACCTTATGCACGATGTCCTTTTAATTTACCAGACTAATATAATTGACACAAGCTAATTATTATGCTGATGCCACATGGGAGGGGGAAGGCAGACTGAACGGCACTTTTCCTTCTCTTTGGTATTGTCATGGTATCTCTAAATTCACAATGATATTCATATAATATTGAAGACATATAAGATTTAAAAAATTGAGTGTTTAGTCGAGTTTATAAAGGTTTTAAGCTCGAATTCCTTAAGTAAAGATACGATTTAGTTGTTTAGTTATTGTTTTGTAGACCTTCTGTTATGATAATAGTTAACTTACTTGTTTACTGCGTTAGAACTATCAAATAATGATTTTTTAAATCAAAACCAAATACATAAAATGATGAAAGTAATCAATACATTAAATTTTCTATATTTTTTTTAATTATCAACACGATACGAGCCGTTTGGGGACAAATTATATGTATACATACATATTCCATGTGTTCAGTTTCTGGAAGCAAATTTCGTAAAAAAGTTCAAATAATTTGTATCGATTTATATCTGAATCGCACAATTTTTAGTTTTTGAATATTGGTATCGTGTCAAAAAAATATTTGAGGTTTTAACCAAATATAACATTACGATGATCGACAAATCCGAAAAAGTCATTTTTCGTAGTGACTTCCGTCAATCAGTGTGTCCGTGCACTGTTGTATACCTAGCCCGTTTTGCAGACAGGTTCATAGGTACAAAGCATTTTTGTGTGATTTCCTAGAGGTGATACAAAAAAAAATAAAAATAAAAAAAAATAAATAAATTTGAAGGTGTGATGCTGTGGCAAACTGAATCACTTCACTTGGAGTTTTGCATACAGGTTCAAAGGAACATAGCATTTTAGTGTGATTTCCTAAAGGTGATAAAAAAAAAAAAAAATTGAAGGTGTGATGCTATGGCAAGCTGAATCACTTCACTTGGATCTCAGTGGATTCATTGTGCTCCCCAGGATGTTTGTATTCCAGGAAAAGGAAAGAGTAAGGAAAGGAGTAAGTGGTAGATTTCGTTAAGGGTGCGTCCTGAACCAACACAAATTCAGAATGAATTTCAGGGTGCTTCTTAGAAATGAGATTTCGCTCAGTTGGTTGAACAAGTATTCTTCGATTGCTGGCTTTCTGATTCTTAGGGCCAGTTTGTTCACACTGGGTTAAATTTAGTATGTGACTTTCATAGGCTTTAATTAACTAACGCTAATCAACCCAAATTGGATGATTAGTGAAATCTATGATTAGCAACTCATACTTTGAATTTTTTAAACAAATATTTGATCAACAAAAACATTTGAGGATTTCCCAGCTCCACTAATGGATTAAAGATAATCAGCTGTGAACAAACTGGCCCTTACTATGCTAGGCGATTCACAAACACCCTCTTCGTAGTTCAGATGAGCTGATAGGCTCAGTGGTTCCCATTGAGATGGGACTAGCTAGGATGCCAAATTCCATTATAAAGAGATAGTTAAGGCCTGTTTTGAGTTTTTTTTTTGTATGTAAAACTAAAAAGATCCAGCCGCAGTTTTCTTGAAACGATTGCTGACCATTGTTGTTTGTGGTCTTGAGGGAAACTTATCGAATTCTGATCTTGCCTTGCACAAGTGGTATAAGTACTGATGACTTGATTTGGCTCGAATCAAGATATTGCCCGTATTTTACCAATTCCGATGCCATTTTTTTAAAGTAATATCTCTGATGGCCGCTTGGCTTTCTATACAAAATATCAATTTCCTTATTTTTTCATAATATAGGTACGCAGGCACTTTTGAGGAGTTGATATTAACAATCTGACAAAAAAATAAGTTTCTTAATACTTTTGACTTTTATGGGCAAGTACACAAAACATAGTATTAATTAACTAAAAGGTCTTTATTTCTACTATGCTGTCCAACATTATAGAACTACATGACAAAGTGTTTGGGATCCAATTTAAATTTTATCATAGTAATTATAAGTATTTGTTCCTCAAGCAAAAATTTGTCCGATTTATCAATTATTACAACGTGCGTGTACTTCAAAAACTACAAATTCCTACATTGTAACAAAAAGCCCTCGATTTAACCCAGTATTCTGAATTATAAACAAGCGACATGTCAACAATTCTTTTGACAAAACTCCTTTAATTGTTAGTTCCTCTTGAAACCATATTGTTAAGGCTCGCTTTTTAATTATAACGACATCATATGCAAATACTGTCTTAAGTTAAGGCTCTTAATTGTTAAAGTTTTCATATTAAGGATCAAACTTACACAAAATTACACTTTGTTGTACTTTGTAAGCTATTCACTTGAGCTCCGGTTCATTTCACAACCACCCACCACCCCTTTATATATGTAAATAGCTTCTATTTTGTAAACTGTATCTATGCATATGTGACCTTGATAGCTGCAAAACCACTCACTCAGTCCAAATCCTATCATCATAGATGTATGTAGAAAGTTTGCCACACCCCATAAATAGTGTGTTATGTTCCACCCTTAATTGTGTGTGCTTCATCTGGAGATATGAACAGTATAGGTACCTACAAACATACCATATCTGAAGAAGAAAAAGAGGAAATTCACAGTATCCTGTAACTTATGACGATAATGAGAGAGGTTAAGGATACATATACATATGTTAGTATATAAATTTTCTTCAAGAAGAATTTTCATTTTAAACGAAGATACTCGAATACCGCCTCTCGAATCCTTGTGAAACTCTTAAGAGGTTATGTAAAGCTGCTAAATTTTTGTGTCAATTTTCTTTTCTTTCTTGGTCTCCGGTTTTTTTTTACGAACATCCGTTATTATTCATTTTTTTTTAATAAAAAAGTTAATGATTTTCTTTGCCAAAGATGAAGAGAATTTCGTTAAGGTAATAATAGCATGCCAGAAATACTGTTTTTTCTTGTTCTTCTTCTTATAACAAACAAAAGGACAACAGAAGGATCGTTTGGAAATCCTTTGATGGAAATTATTTTTATTATATAAAAAAATCCCCACAAATTCCTGT
Source organism: Melangyna quadrimaculata (assembly GCA_949320155.1). Lineage (NCBI taxonomy): Eukaryota > Metazoa > Arthropoda > Insecta > Diptera > Syrphidae > Melangyna > Melangyna quadrimaculata. The sequence continues at coordinate 364,887,880 of OX439483.1, forward strand.
GCACCTATACATAAATAAACCTACACAAGAGAAGTTCGGTCAAGAGCGGATTTAATATATTATATACATATCATGTAGTTTAACGTATACACTTGTGGTGGGACTTTTGAGGGGCGTTGAAGTAACTATGTTGCGAAAAAAAAATAGTTTGTAAACTTACTTCATAGGTATTTAAATCCAAGGATATTCATGCACACTATACACAGTGGGACCGTAGTAGGTCATAGGGTAAAAGTTTGATGTTGTTATTATCGCCTCATATTTCCCTAAAGTATTTACTAATAGCCATGCCAGCTGATTACACAAGAAAAAATCAAATCCACAAATAGAACTTTCCATTCTGTGCTTCCGAAGTGGGACATACCAGACAAATATCGTTGTCATAATAAGTGCTCTTTTTGCAATAAGCTTTAAAGTCCTATTTTTTTAAGAATAGTTTTTTTTTTAATATTTCTTAGTAATGGATATTCAAACTAAAGGTATGTACTGTATTTATAAAGTATGTTTTATTATTTTGATCACTTGATAACCAAGAGCAAGTTCCCACAAAGAAAGTCCAAAATTTGTTTTTTGTCCCCTTTTCTCCAATTCAACGAGACTTTTAATAACAAAGTCATGAAAAGTCATACATGAATCATATACCAAAATATTCGTATATATATGTAGTTCCAAAAACAACATCTAGCTGCGTCTAGCTGCGATGAGCTGCGATAGACTCTGCATTCTCCTTCCAACTGCAGCATATTTCATATATATTTTTTTTTGTTTAAAAGGTGCTTGTCTGAAGTGTTATTTTAAACGTTTGGGGGTTTTGGATATGTGGTTGTCTTTGAACAATGTGTGGTCTTATTTAAGTTTTATTATAAAAAAATGTTGTTATGTAATATTATGAAAATAAAAATTAAGAAAACCTCTAAAAGTGGTTCTAGAAAAACTTTTTTTGTATTATTTGTTCGAAAAAAATGTGTATACATTTTTCAAAGATAAGAACTCAAATTAACTGATAAGCTCATTATCATTACCTTTAAAACAAAAAAAAGTTTATAAAAAAATTAATGTATTTTTCCTACCTACAAGACTATTCATTATTTGAAGATTTGAAAAAGTGGGCGTGTTAGTGGGCGGACATTTCGCCTGATGATTTCTTATAGAATTGTTTATCGACCCTGAAAATTTCATTGAAATCGGTGCAGTGGTTCAGATTCTATCAATCTATGATCGCCTCTCCATACAACTGGAACCACTGTGCTATTGTCCAAAATTACTTTTTTCTGGGCAAAATTTTAATAAAAATTGTAATAAGGTTTAAATCTTTTCGTGAAACTATTTTTCTCAGAATAAAATTAACTATGTTTTAATTAAAAAAAAACAGTCATTATCATTAGCAATCTTATATAAAATATTTTTTTTAAGCTAAACTTTGCTCAGAAATGGCAATGGAGAGATAAATTTAACGGACCATTTTCTGAGAATGTTGAGTAAAATTAAAAAAGTGATTTCTTGAACTTATAATTTATAAAAAATATTTAAATATCATGTTACTAATTCTGTTCCTACATACGTATATATAAAATTTTGAAAAAAAAAATTTGGAACGCAAATTTATTTATATACAAATACATACAAGTTTAATTTCAAAAAATTTCATACAACTATTTTTGAAAAATCGATTTTCCAAAATTTTTTTTTTTTTTTAATCACAAAAACATTTTTTTTTTAAGAAAATTATGATATGCAATATTATTAATATTTTGTAGGAGCATATGAATAGACAAAATTATTTAAATCGGTTTACTGAGAAAGTCGAAATGTAAAAAGTGGTTCTATGGGAAGTACTTGTAATATATGATTAGTGTGTACTAAATTAATATCACACACATATTTTTATCAAGTGTCTTGTAGTCGTTTTAGAGAAAAATAACTTTTTTCTAAACGGTTTTTGAACATTTGTATGGAAGGTACTGTTCTTTTTGAATTTTTTTTTTTCAAATATTCTAGAAGATAATACAAAACAACTTTAAATTAATTAAATTTTTGAACAACAACAACAACTTAAAGGCGATACCAGCAATTGTTTGGCTCGAGATATAGCTATTTCGTGCTTTGCCACTTTTGCACTCATTAGTCTCCTTTTTGTGGTGCTGAGCTTTAATCCAATTTTATTTGAAACACTTTTTATGCACACCATAGGATTCGAACCCACGCATATCAGAATGGTCTAAGGCGGTGGAGTGCGTAGTGCACACGACTGCTAAGACTGAGCAAATCTGATATGCGTGTGTTCGAATCCTTTGGTGTGCTCCAATTAAAATCCACCTATCTATCTATCTATCTATCTATCTATCTATCTATCTATCAATCTTTCTATCTTTCTATCTATCTATTTATCTATCTATCTTTTTATCTATCTATCAGTTCTTAAAAACCCTAATGATTTTCGAGAAATTTTCAAAAATACTGGACTTTTCCCCTTTCACCCTACAAAATCGAAAGTCCTTGCCCAAATTTAAGTTTTTTATTTAAAAAATGCGTAAGACGTCAAAATGAAGCTCTCCACCAAAATTCAGCTTTGTCTTATTTATATTTGAAAAGATATTTTTATTTTAAAATGTTTTATTTTGGTTTTATTTTTAACCTGTTTTATTCGATTCAAACGGTTATAACTTTCTATCTATCACCGCTTTAGCAAGTTTTATACCTTTTTGAAAACTACAGAAAAACGGGATATTTTTGGAAGATAAAAATTTTATTGTGTCATACGAATTTTATTCATGGAGCTCTTAAGAAGATTGAGGTTAAAAATTAAGTTTGGTCAAAGTTCAAGTTTATCATTTAGTTTGTGGGCAAATGGTGATGTAAATGAACTATTAGCCAAAGTTTTAGTGTAAAAGTTGTAAAAAAACAAAAGTCAATTATGGACAGGGTGAGCAAAAAACTTTTTCGAAAAATAGCCGTTACTCGGAAACCGTTATGATTCGGTATGAACAAGCTACCAAATTCTGATAGGTCACCTACCTGTAAAAAAGTTAATTTTTGTTTGTAAAAAAGTTAATTTTTTTTTGTTAAAAAAGTTTTGTTTTGTAAAAAGTTAAAAAAATTTTTGTTAAAAAGTTAAGTTTTTTTTGTAACAAAAAGTTTTTTTTTTTGTAAAATCGCATTGCAGCGTTATAGCTACAGTCAGTGAGTCAGGGATGAGCGTAAATATTTATTTTAACACTTACCAACCTACCTGTTCTCTTTTTCGGAGACATTTTTTTGTTGTTTTTTTTTTCGTAGATGAGAAGTCACATACAGAAGAGGTACGGTGCATAATACAAAACCTGCACGTTCTAGCCCACATGATTCAGTATGAATAAGTATTTTTCGTTGTCATATTCTCTATGTTAATTTTGGGACTCAGTGTGCATAAAATAAATCTTGCACATATGAGGTGGCATGTAATTTTTTTGTGTTGAGATTTTTTCTTTTGTACGAACAGGGTGAAATATTTGAAAATTAGGTAAGTAGGATTGAACTTGCATGGGTCTAGTGGGATTTTTAATTCTACGATAACTTGACTCTTGAGTTAAATTTTCCTTGAATGCAACAATGAAAGTGATGTTAGTTAGTGTGCAATAAATAACTTAGCACGGTGGTTATGGATGTTATTTTGGGATTATTTGAAGAATGTTTGTGGTTAAAATGCAAATGGCAGTCCATATTTTTTTGCGCAAGATCAGATTACATTTTCTTGCTCCTGGCAATGCGCCCCCAGAATTTTGCGCCCTGTGCATTTGCAAATCTGGCCGGTTGGTCCGGCCCTGGCTCTGACCTATATGATTCCGTATAAATAAGTTTTTTTTTTAATATTTTCCCATGTTAGTTTCGATACTCAGTCTCAGTGTGCAAAAAAAAAACTTGCACATCCATTGACTATTGTAGTAGTAGGAAGCACAGCAACCTACCAATTCTCTTTTTCGGAGACTTTTTTTTGTTGTTTTTTTTCGTAGATGAGAAGTTACATACAGAGGTACGGTGCGTAAAACAAAACCTGCACGTTCTAGCCCACATGATTCAGTATGAATAAGTATTTTTCGTTGTCATATTCTCTATGTTAATTTTGGGACTCAGTGTGCATGAAGTAAATCTTGCACATATGAGGTGGCATGGAACTTTTTTGTGTTGAGATTTTTTCTTTTGTACGAACAGGGTGAAATATTTGGAAATTAGGTAGGTAGGATGGAACTTGCATGGGTCTAGTGGGATTTTTAATTCTACGATAACTTGACCCTTGAGTTAAATTTTCCTTGAATGCAACAATGAAAGTAATGTTAGTTAGTGTGCAAGAAATAACTTAGCACGGTTGTGATGGATGTTATTTTGGAATTATTTGAAGAATGTTTGTGGTTAAAATTCAAATGGCAGTACATATTTGTTTGCGCAAGATCAGATTACATTTTCTTGCTCCTGGTAATGCGCCCACAGAATGTTGCGCCCTGTGCATTTGCACATCTTGCACATATGGCTGGTCCGGCCCTGCACACACACATCACAAAGTTTTATTAAGTCATTTAAGAGTCGATTGTTTTTTTGTATTCTTTTCCATCTGCGTCTTTGTATTTTTTGTATGTACATATTCTCTTAAAACTCAGCGAAAGACTAGTAGGTATTATTTTGTTCTTTCAGTAGGATATTAATAAGTTTTGCAAAAAAAAAAATAATAAAGTCATATTTCAGCCTATTTGGAATGTGAACTTGTTCTTAGAATTATTTATTCAAACAGCAAGTAGAATTCATAAATGATATGAAGAAGGGGGACACTTTTTTTAGTGTTCGCATATTTTTTGGCAGCAGTTACGAAATTTATGTTGAGATAGTAGGTATATCTTTTGTACGCAGCACAAATGGAGGTTGTTCCTATAGGTTTTATTTTGGGAATAAGAGAGTAAATCGGCTTAGTAAAGGGTTTTTTTAATATTCTCAATATTCTTTTAAACATACATAGACACAAATATTTTTGTATTTGAATATTTTGTTTTGATATAGGTCAAATAAAAGTTCAGAATAATGCATTGGTCTTGGGTTGTTGCAAAAAATGTAATGCAATCGATGTCTTTAAATTTATGTCCTACAAAATTGTAATATAAATTCTGCTGCAAGAAATTAAAAAGATATACCTACCTGCCTGCTCGCTTTTTCATAACTTTTTGTTAATCCATTATTCTTCAAATTAAATTAATTAATTTGTTGAGCCCAAAGAGTCCAATCAAAAATTGTTCCCGTGGTAAAAATGCTTCATAGGTTAATCGGGCATTGATTGTGTTAAACGTTGCTCAACAAAATTACCACAAACCACATCAAATGCTACTGTACAAACATGTGCACACAAATACAAGTTTGCTTAGTTAAAGGTTAAATGTCAAAAGGAAAGCATTGAAAAGGAATTAAAATTTAAAACCTGATTTTCTAAAGTGATATTGTAGTTAGTGCGATTTTTCGAATTAAACGAATTAAAAATTTTGACATATTTTCACGTTTTGAGATTTCTAGAATCAGAATCCGTCGTTTTAAGCAAGATGTCTGTGTGTTCGTTTGTACGTTAAGTGCACTTTTTTCGTCCACCATGACTTGAGAACGAATACAGATATCGACTTCGGATTAATTTTATTTTCCAGATTATGTATATTGTCATGTCTAACGTGCTTAAAACGTTTTCTAACAAATTCAATGAGCTGTAAGATGCTATTCGTCTCGAATATCTGCAGAATTAAAAAAAGATATCGACCTAAGACTAGTTTTATTCTACACATAATTACGCAATTAATAATTGGTAAAAATTAAAAAAAAATCAACACACTTTCTTTAAACTAATAAAAACAGTTGAAAAATAATTTTCGTCTCAAATATTTCAAGAACAAATAATGATTCCGAACCCAGTTTTGTTTTTCTTCATATAATATCGTAATCAACAACTGGTATTTTTTTTTTCAAGAAATACAATGGTTGGTTTTTTTTTAAGAACAAAAAAAACTACTAACTCTCAAAAAAATGATATATAATCCAATACCATCTATGTGTTGTGTAAATTTGAGATTTTTAAAAGTACCATTTGAAAATATTAAAATCAGAATGTTGCCAGAAATAACTTTTCAAAAATGTGTTTATTCAAAAAATTCTTTCACTCAAAATCGTTTCAAAATCCAACTTTTTTTTAAGTATTTTTATAATAATAAATAATAATTATGATTTTTAAATAATTGGCTTAGATAATAAATACCTCCATACCGAGAGGAGTTTGTCAGATGAGTAACATTTTTAGAAATTTATAAGCTATTCTCAAAAAAAAAAAATCAAAAATGTACTTTTGTAAATAGCTTTAGTACATTGCGATTTTCGTAAGGCAAATATCTAGATGGTTTTTAAGGGCACCAATGCGTATACCAGTGTAAAAAAAAAATATATAGAGGGCGGACAAAATGGTCTCTGCCCCGGGTGACAAAAATCCACGCTACGCCACTGTCCCCTATTGAATTATTTATGTAATATTAATGTTACAAGGACTAATTAATATTGTTTTTGATGTTTTAAATATAAGCTTACGTTTTGGAGCATTTTAAGTGTCAATTTTGAGTAAAATGGAGACTTCCGTAAGAGATTATACATTTTTCAAGTGAATGTTTATAAATTATTGATTTTGTTGATGGTAAATGATGGATATTATTTAGTTGGGTTTTTGGTGAACAATTTGAAATTCTAAGTTCTATTTTACCTTTATGCGGAGTTAGGTGTGTTAGTGTTAGCCTGCCTTCAGCTATCGACTCATTTATTTTTATAGTACTGTAACTCTATACACCAACTCACTGGAGCATGTAGGTTGAGTTAAAATAATAGGACAATCATACCGGAAGGAGGGTCTATATACCCCGTTAAGATGGGAGGGGCCATTATCTAAAAAAAATGACTTAAGGTAGAAACAACACTATTGAAAGACAATGGTAACACCCACAATATTCTCCTATATCTTATCTTAAGCCGAGAAACACATTCTTTAATTTATTTTTTAAATAAAGTTATTTAAATCGATAGTTTTTGAAAAATTAATATCCAAACTCAAAACTTTGAAAAAGAAATTTGCCAGAACAACTCAACAAAAAATCAGAAATACCACATTTGACGCAAAGGGTGCTTTCCATACAAACGACAAGGTTACTGGACTTAGTGCGTATATCGATTTTTTTGTCTTAGTTCGCATATTAATAAACAATTATTATTTTGACACCTTATTTGTTGCTTTACGTGTTAATTTAGGCTAAGGGCATATTTAAGCACGTACTAAAGTTGTGGCGTGACCTGACGCGTGCAGCAGGACACGCGCGGATTCGCGTCTTTAGTATGTCAAATTTTTTTGAGACATTGAATATATATTTTTATGACATTTTGTATTGGAATTCTTACCAATTAAATAAATTTTTCTTCTGCCATTATTTATTGAAATTTGTACTATATTATTTTTCGAAAAGCAAAAGAATTTTAATTTTTCGATAGCAATAATTATTATTTTAATATTTTTTTGGCAAAACACCCGCATTCGTGCAGGCCTTCGCAAGAACACCTACATATTTTTCAATCACTGTGTTATGTGTTTTTCGTAAGACGAACGTCGTGTGGTGATATCAATATGCTTTGTTCATTTGGTATGTGTACAAAAATTCGTACTGCGTCGCGTCGAACGCGCCGAACATGCCTCAATAGACTGGATTTCATACTATTTTCTACGGACAACCGGTCAGTCTCTTACGAAAGTTATCATTTTTACCAAAATAACCTCCGAACAATCCACCATACCGCGATGGTTAACATAAGAATAAAATGTAAATGTGTAATATATAACTTTTTAACTTAACGTTATAGGTACATATGTAAGAAAAATTGTAAATATTATTTTGTTTAATAAATATGTTTATATGCTTCCAATAAGCATGCTTATTAGGGTGGTTCAAATTGAATTTATTGGTTCGATTCTTTTCTTCTCTTTTTACTTGCGATATATGTACATGTAACTTGTATAGGGCAAGTTAAGGATTCGTGCAAAAAAAAGAACTCGAGATAATAATTTTCCTTAACATAACGATGATAGAGAATGCGAAAGAGTGAGTCTCACAATTCTGTAATTTTTTTTATGCATTTTTTTTTTTTTTAATTTTATGTAAAATTGTTTTTTATTAAATACTTAAAGTAATGATACCAATTTTAATTTAAAAAAACGTTAAAGCATTTTTATATAAAAAAATTAATTTTCAAGGAAAAAATTTAAAATAAAAAAATTATAGTAATTTATAAAAATTTACAGTAATAATTTATATTTTAAATAGTTTTTAAAATTTTTTTTTAATAATATCATAATGTTATGGAACCAATACCTATGTACATTGTCTTTTTCAAGCTATGTTAAAGCTATTAGCTGCGAGAGCACGATCGAGTCGTGTCCATTTTTTCTTCTAATTTTTGAGAAATTTAAAAATTACAAAAAAATAACTCAAACTTAAAAGATCTTTCGTTTTCAACTTTTTGTCATTTGAATATATCAACTAAATTATTCCCTTATTCCGTCCATAGTTCCGAAGTTCTTACACTTTTTCCCCATGAAATGTATGTGGAAAAAACAAATTAGCAAATGCATCTAAACGTTAAAATTTGAGCAAACTGTACTTCGTTCAATTCAATTCAAATGCTCATACATAATCTCCATTTTACAGTTAAAAACCTTTAAATAAAAACGTTTGAAAGTTCCCCCAGTATAACATGGGCAGAACATTGAAGTTTGAATATAGGTAAGAATAAAAAGCGTGTACGGAGAAAAGAGAAAGAACCCGAATGAACCCGATGATGATGAATGAGTAAAAATGCAAATGCTTGGATGGGCATGATCAGGTGAGCTTGGTGACGCAATGCGTAGTCCATAGGCCTCAGAGGTAGCTGGTCCAGATTCTATTCCAGTTGACGGCACTAATTTATAAATTAAAATTAAACATAAAGACTAAGCACCACTAATAGACCAAGAACCCACAGCATATATTGGGGTGTGAAAGTGAACCGAAAAAAAAAGTATATGAGGCGAAAGGTGCGGTAAGGCTTATGAAAGAAATGAAAGTCAAAGTCAAAAAATCAACTTTGTGGATAATTTTATGAACCAAAAAATGTAATTACTCGTCCCTTTATATTGATCCCCTGATTAAAAATCCGATTGCGTGTGGCATTCACCCTGCCAAACGTTTATATAACTAACCCGAAAATTCAAAATGGCAGTGCTTTTTTTTCAAGATGGCGATCAGACTTCACTTTTTGACGTTTGGAAAATGTTGGATACTTACCTTTGATTGAATCGGATATTTTGAAAAGAGGATAAGCCCATTTATTGGCAAATTAAAATAATTATGGTTTTCTGATTGTCTATGTGATTATAACGTCCGCTTCCAAAATGCATTCATTTCCCTTTATTTATATAAAATAATCAGAACTATTTGTTGTTAACTCTGAAAATATGAATCCTGGCCTTACTTATAGACTTTTCAAAATGTCATTTTTAAATTTCATAAAGCGGACTAAACTTATTCGCTTTTCAAATCAACTGATTCGACAATTTTTTTTGTTTATATGCAAAACATAATTTTAGTGGACTATAGTAAGATAATCATATAATTAAATATATTTATTAAAAGGTAAAATGCTCCCATTTTAAAGATATGCATTTTAAAAAAAATTTGAAAAAAAAATTGTTTAATTATTTCAACAATGCTGTTGAGAAATTACCGTTTCTAATTAGATATCCATGATTAACCAATTTAAGCTGGATGGATATGATAATCTATGTATGTGCCTACAAACTGAACTTTTTTATTCAATCCTTTATTTTTCATTATTTTGAAAAAAAATTGTTAAAAATACAAAATGTTAATAAATAAATAAAAATATATGTTTTGCTTTCGTACGACCCATTTAGACATTTTACTCTTCATTTTCAGACTTTTCGATTTTATGCTTGCATCCCCGACTTTTTTTCATGTGTCATCGAAAAAAATATCCGTTTTAGATATTTTTTAATGAGTAGGTATTTTTCCCCAGGGTTCATGAATTTTTTTATATTACATGCTCTTATAGGTATACACCTTCCAACTCCTATATCATTACGATAACGACGACGAAAACAAAATATTGTACCTAAGACCAAAATTTTTTTATAAATAGAAAAATAGGGTACAAAGGCAATAAATTAGGCACTTAGGTAGGTACCTACAGTTGTATATGCTTACCTACTTGTTCCCACAAATATGTAACTTTTCATCAAACAATAACAAGTAACAAGATAAGAACAACGAAAGACAAAATGGGTTTGTATTAAGCTTTAATTTATCAGATCTTAAAAAAAAAAGAAATATATTTCTTCCGAAGTAGGTATGAAACTCACCTTTAATAATCCATGATACGGTAAGTTGTTTCTGTTAAAAAAGAACCCAGTTGATAGCAATATAAATTCCAACTATAGAAGTTTGAAAACAGTATAATCAGGTTTGCCCCAAGATTTTTTTTTTGTTTTGTATTCAATTAAAATATATTTTGCACAAATAAAAATAACTGACCTCCTTTATTCCACCACTCACTTAACTTCTTTTCTTAATTATTTAACATCACACCCACATGCAATATCTTTTAATTGATCTTAATTCATGTCGAAGGGCCACTTCTTCTTGTTAATGAATGAATTTATTCCAATTATTCGTTGCAATTGCAAGCAATTTATTACATACCTACATATATGTGAAAAAATCAACACTTGTCGCAAATTATTCTGATAAAGTAATCCAAGTTTTACACTAAATCTACAACCCCCGACAATTATATACGGTCTGACAATAGCAGGATTCAAAGTTGATTTTTATTGATATTCACTAAAAACTCCAAATTCTCTTATTTGGAATTTATTTAAAATAAAATTTATTTACTTAAATTCAATAAAATTTGGTTTAGGGATCTCAATCCAAAACGATTATATTATTTTCGAAAATTTACGCGCAATAATTTGATTAATCCACCCGCAATGAAAGGACTTCAAAATAATTCAGACGACTACTGAGGGAAAATATTTGTATAGGGCCTCGATGAAACTAAATCGTTCGTCTGTTTTTCTTTTTTTCTTGAAAAACAATTCAATCAAAATGGCACTATTAAAACTTTCTAGAGATCGCACTACCGATTGAGGGAAAGCGTCCGAGTTGACTGAAGATTTCCTTTCAAAAAACCACTCGTTGATTCAATGTTCAAAAGGGAATTTTTCCGTTCAGAACAAATATAATATCGGGTGGATGGGAAAAAGTGGACGATAAGCACGTCTTCTCTAACGTAAGGCGCACGGGTCGGCATATTCAATATATTTTCCTGAGGGTGGCTTTTCCGCTTGTTAGTGTTGTGGATAACAACGAAGAAGGGGAAATTGTGAAAAGGCAATCCATTTTGTGGATTGTGAGAAAATAATTTCTCTTTGTGGAATCATGTGAACATTTGTTCTCCTTAAGGATTGGAACTGGAATATAATAAACAACTTAAGGTAGGAACAAAACAAATATAAACTAGCAACAGGAAGAGTTCGCAGGCGAAGACCAGCACCAGAGACCTTTTATGTGTGGTTTGACATTGAGGTTCGTACTAAGAGCCTTTATTGGATGACAAAAGAGATTCGAATATAATTATTTAAGGGAGTTTTAATATGATATAAAGGGCGACATTTTTTCATTGAACGGGAAAACTAGGAACAGAGAATTTTGTCTTTGCTAAGGGAGGATGAAAATTTGAATTTTTCGGAATAAGTTTTATATGAACGGAAAAAGGCAATGTAATACCTAGGTACTATGAACTTATATAATTTCCATTATTTTGTTTATAAATATAATTGTTTTTTTCATCAAAAATGGGTTAAATATTTTTGGGCTTTAAATGTGCAGTGTTTATATTTAAGTACTGAGGAAATTCTTTCATTTTGACATGTTTCATTAAACCTTTACCTTATACATGCCTATATGTTTACTATATGACTACAGGTTTGTAGGTAAAGGTACTAGGTGGCGTAGCTAGCCCTCGAGGGGCCCCGGCCCCGTATCAAGAATTAGTTGGGGGCCCCCTACAAAATAACAATTTAAACAAAAAAAATTTTTACAAAACAAACAAAAACACACAATAACAAATCCAGTATATTTAATGGTACATACATATCAGTGGCGATTCCTCTCAGTTAGCAAGTTTATCGCCGCTAAACCAAGGATTTAAATGAATAAATTATACAATGTAATGTTGAAATAATGATAATGATTAGGCAATTGTAATTATCAATACCATAAATAGAAACAAAAATATACCCACCTAACTTCCTATTTTCAAATCATATTTTCCTTCACACAACACAAAACTCCCAACATCCCATTGTATATATACTCTTATAGTAATATCATGGCTCAAATTTTTTAGTACTAATAGTACTCACGAAATGTGCCGAAATTGGCGTTAAAATCGCTTAAATGCACAATGGAAACCTGGGGATAACGATGCAAGGAAAAATAAAAACAATTAGTAAGAGGGAGAGGAGAATATTGATTAAATTCGTACAACTATAATGGTAGTAAGGGAGTCAGATGTTTTTGTCAGTCAACAATGAGAATAAGGGGAAGAAAATGAAAATATATGTTTTCCTATGGGCTTATTCTTGGGTTATGTTTTTCCAGTTTTTTTCAATGAGTTTTTGTTGTTTTCTTTTGATGACTATGGGTATATGGTTTTTTGCACGATTTTGCAAGGTTAATACCTATATTGGCCATTGGGACCATATTGTTTCATGTAGGTAGATATTTATGTACATTTTTATAAATTAGTAGGTAGGTATTTAAATAAATTAAATTTGTTTGCAAAAAAAGCATGAAAATAGGTAGTTATGGTAGGTACATAGGTACCTAAATATTTTGAATTGAGGTATGTAAATTAAAACTTGATATACCTAAGTAGGTAGGTACGTAAGGTTATTTTAATGTATGTACCTACATAGGTATTATCAAATAAAATAGGTAAGGTCGAAGGTAGGTAGGGATGTATTAAAAAAATAAACAAAATTATTTTCAATTGAAGGTAAGTAGGTACCTACATTTTGAAACTCAATTCAACAAACTCAATTTTTTTTCAATAAAAAGCTTTTTTTGGGTAAAAAAAAATATTTTTGAAAAATGAGTCTGGGGTCGACCCACACTAGCAACTTCCCATTGGTGCACTTGAAAACTATATACATACATAAATATTTACCTAAGTGGTGGGTGGTAGAGTATACCTATATTAGATAATTATATATTATATAGTGTAATAACTTTGGGTTTTTGGATAATCAGTATAAAGGTAGGTATAGATATAGAGATACAGGGCAAAATGTTACATTGCCTATATTTTGTACTTTAGCTATATTTATAATAGTAAAATTTGTTTGTAAATAGCTTACAAATTTCGATTCTGATGTTAAAAATTTTTCGAATTAAAACATTTTGATTTTTAGCTTTTTAGAGGGTGGTTTTAAAAATCTCAAAATTACACAACACTTAGATGGTATAGATGTAGTTGCCCGTAGCGTCATGGTTAGTGCGTTCGACTATCACGCTGGAGGTCTGGGATCGCTTCCCAGCCTCGTCCACCTAAAAACTAAAAGTTGTTGCGAGTTGTTTGTCACTAGGCCCTGGTTTTTCATGAGCCGTTGTGCCACCCGATTTATTTATTTATTTAGATGGTATAGGTATACATTTTTGGTAAGAATTTGAAATCGATATAATGATTTTTTTTTTCTAAATATTTGAGTTAAAAATCATTTGTTAAGTATGTATTTTAAATAGTTCAACAAATCGCACCAATTACAATAACTTCCAATGGGAAGGTAAAAATATCAATTGACAGTATTATAGGTACACAAATAACAATTACTTTTCCCAATGACGCTACAGCTTAATTTATAAGTATTAAAATTATATATATACTAAAATTTATAACTTTATAATAATAATAATTTTATGTAGGAGTGCACTAAAAAAGGATTTTTTTGAATTCTTAAATTTAATTGTGTTGCAACGCAACATGCAACAAGATCAAAAAAAGATCAACAAAACAAAAAAAAAAACTCATATACGTTTTGCCGACGGCAAAACCATATCCACAATGCCAACTACCGACGGCAAAACGAGTTTTAAATGTTTTAATGATGAAAATTCAAAAATAGTCAATTCGAAAAGTGCTAAGTAGTTCCATGGGTGTAGATTTTTTATTTTTTTTATTTTTCCATATTTTTATAGAAGATGAATAAAGCAATTATCCATGTTTAAGGAATTTTCGATAGGATTTCTATTTTTAGTCGAAAATGATTTTTAAAAAACGTAAATTTTTGCTGGCCAATTTTTCAAAGTTTCTGATTTTTATATTTTTAATTAATATTTAATATTTTTATTTCTATCATTTGACAGATTTATCTAAGGATAAACATTATTATTATATCTTTTTAATAAAAAGTCGCAGAGATTTTAGATCTTAAAATTTAGCTCTAAAATGTGGCTAAAATTGTGTTTACAAATTTTTGATGAGGCATTAAAAATTTCATACTAAAAGGGTGTGTAAATGACCCGTCAACACAGGCGGCGCTAGACCAAAATGAGGCGTGTGCGATGATAAATTTGCAGGGCCCCTGGGAAAATGATTTTAGGCCGCAACATTATAAAAAAAGTAAATTAGACACCTGTCATCAAATCTTCCGCAGTCAGTATTATAATTAAGGTTCAAAATCGTTACAACAAACTTAAGACAATATTTGATTTCAAAATTTTTAAGCATTCTCTAATTTGTATGCATGTATGTATGAACATACAAAAAATAAAATACTTAGCTAACTAGAGCTTTTTAGATAGCGTCCAAGACAACAGGTTGCGCATGGATTGCCTGTAAAAAAGTGGGCCCGTGATGGGGTTGCCACGCTTTAATTATCTGATTGATTCAATTATCTGATTGAGCTTATGTCGTAAGCCATAAAGAAATAAAAAAATGTAATATGAAAGAAAATTTAATTTAAAAAGATTTTGCAAAAATTTTAACACAGAATTTTAGATTATCAATTTCTACCTTAAATTCATGTATCATTTATTATGAACTAATAAGTGTTTTTGTTTTTTTGTCATCTGTATTTTATATACTTCCGCTTTTACTATCTACCTCCTATAGAAAAAAAAAATTGACAGCCAAAACAAAACAGTTATTTTTTGTCTCCCTTGTAACCTCATACATTTTGTATAGCCTTCTCTATTCTTCTTTTCTGTCTTTAGCCTTCGTTTTCTTCTAATTTTCCCCTCATTTAATCTCTGCACAAATTGAAAAGTCTCTTAAATCGTTAGTTCTAACACTCCTCACCATACGCAGCGACAATTATTTGAGCCACGATATTACTATAAGAGTATTTATACAATGATCTTCCTATCTGCATCAGCGTTACGCGACACCAAAACCAAATTCCCTACAAATAGCATTGATATAATAATAAAACAAAATAGATACCTACCTAACCCAAGGTACATAAATATTTGTGCTGTGTACCTAACCTACCCACATTGTTCTAACACAGTACACAACACGAAACTCTCATACAACAAGTCTTCCTTAAAAGCTTACAACATCCGCGCTACCAAGTTACATACAATTTTTAATAATATCTATTCAAAATACAAATACAAACACAAATACCATATAGTCTATAATACAAGAGCGTTTTACTACACGTGTCCTAAGCAAAGCCCAGCTAAATAAATGAAAGCGTAAGCGTAAGTATGATGCGATAAAGCACGATACATCAGGTATGCAAGCAGCTCCAGGTACCTACTTACTTCTAAAAAAAAGTGCTCAATTGGCAAAGCGCGATGTAGCTCTGCCATTTTGATTTGTTGTTGGGGCATGTAAGAGTAGTCTGTATCTAAGTTTGCAACTTTGAAAAACCTGTGCTCGCTGCAGAAAAAATGCATGAGTAAAAAAAACGCTAAGATCATCCCATTTTTTCCGAAATTTTCCTTTATAACTTTGAAAATATGCAACTAAGGAAAAACCCGTTACTATAAACTTGTTTGTTATAAAATTTTCTATAAGACCACATCAGTTTTAAATTTATGCATGTTATATTTGTCTTGCTATCTAACCAAGAATTTAAAAAAAAATCAGAAAAGCTTAGTAATTTTGAAGCAATCAAAAACTAGGTCAAAAATTGTCCAATTGTGCTAAAAATTTGTAATCAAATATTCTAGAGTATAACAAGATGAAATTCGAAAATTCGATTCAAATTGGTCAAATAGTTTTGGCAAGAAACGTGATGTTAACTAAGTGCAACAAACAATGTTTGCATCACTGCTGTGGTCAAAGTAGGACACTTAAGTTTTGGCACTGATTTTTTTGTTCATGTACTTGGAACCCTTAAGTATGATAAAATAAAGTTATGATATTTATATCTTTTTTTTTTGCAACTTTGATATAAATTTTAAAACTTCCGAAAATTGTACACTTGGCATGTAAATATGTAATTTCGTGAACATTTTCGAAACTTTTAAATTACCTACCAAAGTTGCTTAAAAAAAGATATAAATATTATAACTATATTTTATGATGCAAACATTGCACTTAATTAACATCATGTTTCTTGCCATAACTATTTGACCGATTGAAATCGAATTTTCAAATTTCGTCTTGATAATAATAAGATCATTTTTGGCTTATTTTTTGATTGCTTCAAAATTACTTAGTTTTTCAATTAATTTTTTTTTTATTCATGGTTAGATATCAACACAAATATAACATGCATGAATTTAAAACTGATGTGGTCTTGTAGAACATTTTATAAAAAAAAAGTTAATAGTCAACGTTTTTTTCCTTAGTTGCATATTTCCAAAGTTATAAAGGAAAATGTCGGAAAAATTGGCTGATTTTAGCGTTTTTTCACTGTTGCATTTTTTCTGTAGTGAGCACAGGTTTTTCGAGCTGCAAACTTCGATACCGACTACTCTAACATACCCTAACAACATATCAGAAATGCAGAACTACATCGGGCTTTGCGAATTTATTGTCGAATTGACTGGGCTATTTGCGAAATAAACATAAACAGTTGTTTCGTATTGAATCCTAAAAGTGCGAAATTAATTAATTATTTTGTATTTGCTTGGATTTTAAATGTGAGTAAATATATTTTTTGATTGTGGTGCTTTGAAATATGCGAGTGCGACATGTTTTTTTTTTTTTTTGAAAAGTGAGATAGAAGTAAATGCATATATGCTTGACTTAGAAATAATATTATTATAATAAAATAGATCATAGTTAAATAATCGTAATTGAGAATGATTCAAGCTACCGTATAGACGTGTTTTTCTCTTGGCTGGCGATCTCATAATTCTTTCAAATTAAATTTACGCAACCGGCAAACTTTTATAGAGTGAAAACCGCAGCTTTAAATACTTTATTCAAAAAAGAAAAGTTTTCCCTAGTGACACTTACATTTTTTATACCATAAACATATTTATTGTGTGCCAACGAAAATTTTTTGTGCGGATTTCTTTTTTTTTTTTATCTTTTCTTTGTCTCTTTTTTTTTTTCTTTTATTTTACCGAACTTGCAATCAATACATAATTAATCATGTCCAATAACCAAAAACGTATAAGATCAAACTCCAACCCAAAAATCACATGTGCAAACTCACCACGAACATCAAATGATTTGCCTCTATCCAAAAAAATGGCTGTCGATGAAAACATTTTATTGACTAAAATGGACAAACAACTTAAAAGTCAAAGTGAGTTAATTATTTCACTCATATCATCAAAAATAAAAGAAAACAATGATACACTCGCAAATAAAATTGATTCGCAATTTACCGAACTTAGCCAATCTATTTCAACAATAAACTCTAAAATCACACAACTAGAAATTAATCATACCACATCAAACAACGACATTATTGCAATCAAATCGGAAGTTAATCAATTAAAAACTACTTTGGCAAATGTAAACACTGATTTGACAGCCAACCACACAGAAATCACTGATCTACGAAAGTATCTCGATAAAATTAAATCCACGCAGGAGGAACTTGAGAACAAAAATATTTCACGAGACGCGGTTCTTTTTGGAATACCGCACACAGAAAACGAAAATATGAGTAATTATTTTAATTGCTTATGCCAGGTATTGAACATAAAACCACCAATCATAAATGACATTTTTCGTACTCGCACACGACAAAACAACAAAAACTCTCCGATTATAATAAAGTTTCAATCTGCATACGATAGAAAATATGTTCTCACCTCCGTCGCTAGATACCGGAAACAAAATAAGAAACAATTACAATTACACGACTTCGGACTAAATTCTGAATTTGCAGTTTATTTGCGTGAATGTCTCACAAAGAAAAATAATAATATACTTCACACTGCACTCCAATTAAAAAAACAAAACCTTCTTTCTATGGTGTTTACTATAGGCGTTTTTCTTTTTTAGCTCAGAAAAGAGTTCTGAACAGAGTCCGAGCATATCGAGCATGCTCTGAACATCCTCTGAACAAAGCATGTTCTGGTTCTGAGCGCTCAGAATTATTTTTGAAACACACCTGAACACTAAACTGTCACTTTTTTTGCAATTTCACCTATCAAATGCTTGTGTACAGCATTCAACTCGGTCTGCTCAGTTATTTTATTCTGAGCTCATAGAGCGCGCTCTGAACAAGCTCAGAACACGTTCAGAACTAAAAAAGAAACACAAATTTGAAGCTCTGAACGTTCGGAGGTAAAAAAGAAACACAATTTTTTGTTTGACAGTTCAGGCTCTGCTCTGAACAAAAAAAGAAAAATGCCTTATGCGTGGTGGGATCTTTGTTAAACGTCACTCCAATGATGAAGCAGCCAAAGTAAACAACATCGAAGAACTAGTATTGCCAGCCTAAAAATATGATTGCAGCTTCTTATTTTAAAATCTATTGTTCTGAAACTGTTATAATTTTATTTGATTATTATTTTTATTATTTATTTTTTTTTTTTTTTTTTCATTTTTAAAATTGAATAATAACTTCTGTTTATCTTTTTTAACTTGAATTTCAATTAATTTATTATTTTAAGTTAATTTGTATAAATTATTTATTTATTTTCTTTTTTCTTTTTCTTAGATAAAATAATTTTTATTTTTTTTAAATTGTTTGGTAAAGTGGCCTTGTCATCGATTCCTTTGGTGCTGCTTGCGTCTTGCTTCATGCCATTGCCTTTGTTTTTATTATTATATAGCGTTTATGCAATCGAATTATAATTATGAAAATTCCATGAATGGTGGGGTCAATGAAATTTCTCGGTTAATGATCAACATTTTGAGTACTCAAAGGACTGGCTTACGGGTATGTCATTTGAATGCGCAAAGTTTATTACCTAAACTGGATGAGTTTAGAGATCTTTTTGAAGGTTCTACGGTGGACGTTGTTTGTGTCTCTGAATCGTGGTTTAGTGATCATTTAAAAGATGAAATCTATAATGTATGGGGATATACATTATTTCGTGGGGATAGAATAGGAAGGGAAGGTGGTGGTGCTGCAATATATGTAAAACAGGGGTTGCGATGTTCTTTAAAGTGCAAGTCTACGAGGGGAGTGAGATCGACTATGTTTTTGTAGAAATAAAATCAGCAACAGGAAATCTCCTCATTGGATCTATTTACAGACCCAACAGATATATAGATTCTGCACCTATTTTTACACTGCTTGAATCGATTTCGCTTAACTATCAAAAAATTATTGTGAGAGGTGATCTAAATAGTAAAATTAGCACACGGTTGGCATTGAGGCGAAACCGGATAAAAGAAAAAATATTTGTGAAATCGATATTGTCACGTATAATGTAGGTGGACTAAATAATAAATGGATTTTTCCAGGATTTATTAATTTTCTCTACACGTTTAATTTTATATGTTTATTTGAAACACACGTTGTTGAAGTTAAAAACGCGAATTTTGAAAGGTTTTTTACATCTTATAACTGTTTTTGGATTACTGCAAGGAAAACAGCGAGCAAAGGAAGAGCAAGTGGTGGTACTCTTATAGCAATTAAAAAAGACTTACAAATTGATTATGAGGTTAAACAAGTCAACGATTTTTTTTACATCGAAATTAAAAACTCCAAACAAAATGTTTATTATTCCGATTTATTTAAATTGTTCAAAGTGGCAGAACGATTATGATAACTTCTACGATATGGTGTGCTCCTTTAAAACACATGATCTTATAATAATAGGTGATTTAAATGCTAGAACGGCAGACAAGGAACCTACGGGTAATAAGAGTATTCAACGAAGAAAGGCAAAAGACGAAAAAATTAACGCCGAGAGAAAACAAGTTCTAGAGCTGTGTAATGATTTTGGCCTGAATATATTAAATGGTTGTTCTTTTGGAGATCTGGAAGGGGAGCTTACATTTATAGGAAAGCAGGGTAGTTCTACTATAGATTACTGTCTTGTTGGTGGAGACTTATATTCCATCATTAAAGATTTTCGGGTTGGCGATCTTAACTTATCGGATCATCTTCCAATTGTTCTTAAAATGGGTTTTGACTGTATCCAAGAAGTACCACAGGATATAAACAAAAACTTCCACTCTTTAACTTGGAAAAATAGTGGGAAAGCAGAGTTTCAAGCCAAGATTGATAGAAGTTTGCAAACTAAAAAATCAAACTCGATGTTAAACTATGTACCACTTCTTGAGCTAGAACATTTAATCAGTGATTTCGCAAATTTCATGCAGCAACCTTTGGTCTTAAGGAGAAAAAACAAATGGTATGATGAGAGCTGTGAAAAATTGAGAAAAACTTCGATGTCTTTGCTGAAACTGTATATAAAATTCAACATACAAAGCCTTAAAACATCATACATCGAAGCTAATAAGAGATATACATTTTGGTGCAAGGAAAAAAAGAGAGTACATGAGGAAAACCTGGCGATGTCCTTAAGTCAATGCAGAGATTCTAAAGAGTTTTGGTCATTGACAAGGAAAGTTAATGGAAATGAATACTCGAAAACATGTAGCAACATTTACTTAGATGTTTTTTGTGAGCATTTTGCAAAACTCTTATCCTGTTCAGTATCACCAATATACTTAAGTTATGCGAGGCCTTTTTTACAGAACGAAATTTTAGATGCCGACATTTCGAAAGAAGAGGTGGAAATAACTTTAAACAACCTTAAAGATGGTAAGGCCACAGGCTCTAACGGCATTCCGTGTGAATTTTATAAATACAATACAAGTATCATTAAAGAAAAGTTATCCGGAGCACTCAACGTAATTTACAAGTTTGGCGTCTTTCCTGAGCACTTCTACGAAGCTCTTATCCTGCCTATCCATAAAAAAGGTGATCTTCAGGATCCGAACAACTATAGAGGAATTTCTTTCTTAAACGCAGCCTTGAAAATTTACACTTCGCTACTTTGTTACAGACTTACAAGATGGGTAGAAATTAATAATAAATTGAGTAAGTTCCAATCTGGATTTCGAAGAGGTTTTTCAACGGCAGATAATATTTTTGTCCTATGTAGTCTGGCACGGATTAAGTTAAGTCACAATAAAAAACTTTATGCCTTTTTTGTTGATTTTAAGGCAGCCTTTGACACCATCAATAGAAATGCGCTGTTTTACAAACTGTACAATCTGGGAGTGTCTTCGAAATTTGTAAAAGCACTGGAAAAACTGTATCAGCACACTGAGGCGTATGTTTTTAATGGAAATGGTACCTCGGCAAAGCTGGAAGTCAATCGTGGTGTTAGACAGGGCTGCAATTTAAGTCCCTTGCTCTTCGCTCTATTTCTGGATGACCTGACTGTATATCTGCCATGTGGAGTAAGGTGTGGTGACATGCAAATCAAAGTTATAATGTATGCGGATGATATCGTGCTATTAGCTGAGTCACCCACATCCTTGCAAATGATGATCAACAGGTTAGCTGACTATTGCAAGATATGGAGTTTGGAGGTAAGCACGGTTAAGTCAAAAGTGATGATCTTTCAAAATGGAAGTGGGAAAGTTTCGAGGGAAGACAACTGGAAGTTTGATGGAAGAAACTTAGAAATAGTAAAAACATATAATTATCTGGGGATAGAGTTGGCGTACAACCTTAATATGGGAAAACATCTCAAGCAGAAAGCTGATCTGGCCAAATCTGCTATATGCATTAACTGGAAAAAATATTCAATAACAAACTTGTGTCAATGAGTACGAAGTACAGGGTATTCAATGCCACTGCGAGATCTTTTCTTTTATATGGAGCACAAGTATGGGGAACAAACAAATATGAAGTCGTAGATAACCTGTTAAGTTTATTTCTGAGGAAGTCTTTCTTTCTTCCAGTAAACACGCCTAAGTATAAGTACCATCTGGAAACTGGTCTGCCAACTCTCTTCATTGCATCGTTGAAAATGAGCGCGGACTACATAACTAAAATTGTGGGTATGGAAAACTCAAGGTTGCCTAAACGTCTCTGGATGTATGCAGTTCAATATAAAAAGTTATGGTACGAGGACTGGAATAAGCTGGCAGCGGATTGTGGATTTACCTTTAATTTGATAGGAAAAGATTCAACTCAGATAAAAAAAATGCTTTATGAAATAATACAAAGCACCGATGAAAATGAGAGGTATTCATTTATTGAACGGGCGCGAGCTTCAACAGAGCGGCTATTTTACTCCAGGCTGAATTATAATCTTAACCAATTGAACTATTTTCATTCAAATTTGTCATGCAGAGGAATTGGACTAATATTTAAGATTAGAGGGGAGCTCCTGCGTCTTAACTTTATGCCACACAGATCTGAAATCATTAACTTCTGCAGCTTGTGTAATTTACAAGAGAGAGAAGATATTGGACATTTTCTTGGAATATGTCCTGTCTTAAAAGAAATTAGGAGGTTACATTTTGGCAGAAGTGAGATAAGAGAAGACGAAATTTGCAGCTTGCTTAACGGCTATAACTGGATGCAGCTCATTAATTTTTGTATGGATGCGTCATCATATAGACTCAGAATAATTGATGAGAATTTTTAGTGCTAGAGCCACGTTCTTGTAGAGAAAGTTTAATGATGTTTAAAATTTCGTTGCCTTTAATTTCCCTTGCTTTAAATCCAAAAAAAAAAAAATTGCATTAAAGTAGTTGTTTGAGCACTTTACACTAATAATTCAATTAAATAAATAAAATAATTTACATCTACTTAACTATTTAATACAAAACTTAAAATGTATCGAATTTATAATTGTACCTATAAATCTCATCTCTAATTTGTTGAAATTAAAAATATTTGAAATTCCCGCTTAAATACCAAGGTTCATCATATTTAATTTTATGTATCTTACGATGTAACGCTATTTTTAAGAAGAAACCGATGTTACATTTTAAGAAGAATAATAAAGAGAATCATAATCATACGTTAACTGAGACAATAAAGTTCAAAAAGAAGGTCTTTTTATTTACAAATCGTAATTCAAGTTTCTGGTCGTTCGTTTTTCTAATTACTTTTTTATCGATCTTAATAAATAAGTTAAGAAGTTGGAATTTTCCTGAAAATATTAAATCAAATTTTCCTTCTTCACGGTTCGGAAAAAGATCCAATCGTACATTTGGCGCCCATACGTGGAGCAGAATTTTCTGCAAAAAATATAAAAACTCTCTCGTAAAAGACATATAATAAAATCTTGAAATTTCGTCGGTATCGGTTTCGGTTCGGTAATAAAATGTGCATGTTTAATTAAGTTCTATAAAGACTATAAGATATAAGACTAAAAATATAGTTCTATAAAGACTAAAAAGTGGTGAATAGACAGTAGAAAAAAAAGACATTTTAATCGAAAGCTGAAAACAGAAACAGGGACAAAGGAGTCACATGACCAGAACATTTCATCTCATCTCATCAGCAGTCTAAATTGGACAGATTGCTCAGGGAAGTTAAGTAAAAAAAAAAACTCCCTTCAAGGTATGTTGCCAATATAATAAGCGAATGTGTGTTAATTTTCATCAAATTTTAAAATAATAGCAATCGCTACTATACTGCATGGATTTATGCTATACTTCGAAAAAATAAATCTACATAAACGCACCTTCGCTTTGAAAAAGTTATTTTGTGCTGACAGTCATTTTAATATATATAAAATAAATTTTGAATTTAATATAAAATAAATTAATTTTCGTGGATCGTTTTAACTTTGCGCCATTTATTCACAATCCACAAAAAGGGAAACCTATATATTCATTTCACTCTTACATGCACATAAGACATATCAAAAGCTCGTTTTTCGCTCGTTCGTATCGCTTTCTTCGTCTTTCGAGATCGCTAATCTAGTAGACATAAAAGCTTCGTTGGAATTCCCTACGTCATACATACGTCATCATCAAATTCATCGTCATCATCGTTTGCTTGGTGGTTTTTTCTCATAGTCAAAGCTTAGGTTCCATTTATCGTTATTGCTGCTGTCATCGTCGTTGCTGCGGTCGCTGTTAAAAAAGAAAAATAATAATTTCAAAGTTCACCAAACCTTTTTTTCGTTATAGTTGCTCATTCGCATGGTGGACTTTATCTTCGTTTTTAAAATAGATAGGCATATTGCACATTGCATTATACATTGGAATTGGAACCTAATTAAAAACTTTCGCCAGAATCATAATTCAATCTTCGTTGATTCACTATTTCATCTCGAGCTTGTTTCGATTATTATCATTTTAATTTCATTGCCATATTTTGTTGCTGGACTTGGATACTTAAGTTTGTTTTGGATAAACATCATACCTACTTTTGTCGACGTATTTAGTAATTTGTACTCAGGATAGGCATTCGATTAAATTCATAATTTTGAAGGATTTAATTATTTTGTGGAAGTTTTTGGAACAAAAAAAAAAAAAATTATCATGCCAGGGCCAGCAGATGCAGCAAAATTGGAGGAAGTCAAACAACAACGTGCATCCACAAAAGGAAATATAACAAGGATTAAGAATATTTTAGATAGATCGCAGGAACCCTCTCCTACAGAATTAGAATGCCGGTTAGGGATTCTAGAGTCGTATTTTAAACAAGGATTAGCCTACCAAACCCAAATTGAATGTTTACAACCATTAGATACGGGACGCAGTGAAATTGAGGAGTTGTACATTACAACAAAAACAAAAATTCTTTCAATGCTTGGAGAAAGGAGGCGTTTCAGCTTAGGTGGTGAACATTCGCTTATGATGCCTTCTGCTCCTACAACACGGTTGCAGCCTTTACGTTTACCAAAATTTAATGGAAAGTATTCTGAGTACAAGAATTTTATGCGATCTTTTGAATACTTAGTTCATGACAGTCCCACTCTCACCGTTATAGAGAAATATAATCATTTGCTATCATGTTTAAGTGGTAAGGCATTAGACACTGTACATGCCCTACAAGTCACCGAAGAAAATTATTCCAAAGCAATACAAAGCCTGAAGGATCGCTTCGACAATGACTCTTTGATATTTTTGGAAAATATTTCTTCAATCTTCGAATTTCCCAAAATTTCAAAGGTTTCACCTACGAAACTACGTAGTCTCGTTGACAACATATCCGCTCTTTATAGTTCGCTTACTTCGTTAGGTTCAGAAAAAGATATTTGCAATGCAGTTTTAATCCATATTGTTATGTCGAAAGTAGACTCAGAGACACGAACAAAATGGGACGAGCAGTTAGACTATACTAAACTCCCTTCTTGGGATGATTGCATAAAGATGCTTAACAAGCAATGTCAGTTCTTAGAAGCAAGGGAAGGTAGACAGATTCATGCTGAAACCAGTCAAAAGTGGCAAAGTAAGGCTCGTCAACAACATTCAAGCCAACAACCACAAACGATGCTGACCATCACTAAAAAAGCCTGTGCATTTTGTAATGACAATAGCCACTACATTGCATCTTGTGAAAAGTTTAAAAAGCTTTCAGTCTTAGAACGTTTTTCAAATGCAAAACGACTTGAGTTATGCATTAATTGTTTAGGAAGAGGGCATACTATTTCTACATGCTCGTCAAAGTATACATGCAGAATATGCCATAAATCTCATCATTATTTGCTTCATCGAACACAATCTTCGTCAACACAAGCTGTAAACAACCCAGTTGGAGATCAAGGATTATCTTTGTCAACACAAGCTGTAAACAACTCAGTCGGAGATCAAGGAACATCACCTTCAGCAGCTGTACATGCTGCACTGGAACAGCAGCCAAGATTTACGCCTCAAGTGATTTTAGCAACAGCGTTGGTTTTAGTGAAAGATTCAACGGGAAGTTATCAATTTGGGCGAGTTCTTTTAGATTCTGGTTCTCAAGTTAATATGGTTACTGAGAAATTCGCAAAATCTTTACTACTTCGCAAGAATAAAAAAGTTATTGACATAGTTGGCATTGGGGATTCTAAAACCAATATTCAATATCAAACTCAAACTACTATTCGCTCTCGTTTCAATAATTTTGAGGTTTCGTTAGAGTTCTTAGTTGCGCCATCTATAAGAGGATATCAACCCGATAGAGCATTTAAAACAGTCAATTGGAATATACCAAAGAACATTGAGCTTGCGGATGAAAGCTTTAATAGACCTTCACAGATTGATATGCTTCTTGGAGCTGCATCATTTTTTGGACTTTTATCAGTTGGACAAATAAAGTTAGGCACTAGTCTACCAAGTTTACAGAAAACATTGCTAGGTTGGATAGTATCTGGGCGATATAGTAGTTCACATGAATCATCATCGAAAATTTGTTGTTTGAATACTGAGGAAGATTCGTTAGATCAATTCGTTGAAAAGTTTTGGGAGCTAGAGGAGGTAAACTGTCGTAAGTCCAAGTGGACAGAGGAGCAAATCCAATGCGAGGCAGTATTCAACGAAACCATAGAAGAATTAGACAGTGGTCGTCTTATGGTCAAACTACCATTTAAAAACAATCCTGAATGTTTAGGAGCATCATATGACATTGCATATAGAAGGTTTCTTTCCCTGGAGCGTAGATTGTCAAAAAGCCTGGAACTTAAAGCTGAATATTCGAAGTTCTTAAGAGAATATGAAGTTTTAGGACATATGTCCAAAGTGAAGAGTCCGAATCTCGAAGTTCCTCATTACTATCTTCCTCATCAGTGTGTTTTGAAGCCAGATAGCGTATCAACTAAATTAAGAGTCGTATTTGATGCGTCGTGCTGTACTTCATCACAAATTTCATTGAACCAAATCTTAATGGTTGGCCCAACAATTCAAGCTGACATTTTTACACTTTTGTTGCGTTTTCGATGCCATAGATACGTCATAACATCGGATATTTCAAAAATGTATAGACAAGTTTTAATTCACCCTGATAACAGACAGTTTCAGTACATCTTATGGAGAGAAAGTTATGAAAAGCCTATAGAAACATTTCAGTTAAACACGGTAACATACGGCACATCGTCAGCTCCGTTTTTAGCCATTCGTTGCCTTCACTACTTGAGTGATAAATTCAAAAATTCTCATAGTATTGGATCCAAGGTATTAAAATCAGATTTTTATGTTGATGATATGCTATCAGGAGCAGATGATTTAGATACGTTGCAGCAGATAAGAGAAGAAGTTTCGTTTATATTGTCATCAGCTGGATTTCAACTAGCAAAGTGGCACAGTAATGTGGGTTCAGGGCCTCAGTCTCCAGAAAAAGTACTCAAGCTATCGGAGTCAGGTTTAACTAGTACCCTAGGAATTACTTGGAATCCTATAGAAGATAATTTGGTGTTTTCATATAAACCTTCAAAACCCTACTCGAAGTGCACAAAAAGAACGATTCTCTCATTGTCATCGTCGCTCTTTGATCCTCTCGGTTTATTGTGCCCAATTATTATAAAAGCCAAAATTATCTTGCAAAAAATTTGGATCGAGAAGTTGGATTGGGATGCATGTATTCCACAAAGTATAGAAACTGAATGGAAGCAGTTCCTGATTGATCTTCACTTATTGCAAGATTTCTCTATCCCCAGATTTGTTTTATCTGCAAACAGAGTAAAATTACAAGTCCATGGATTCAGTGACGCATCATTGAATGCTTATGGCTGCTGCATCTATGTTAGCTCCATTGATTCATCGGAATCAATCACCACTAAGTTGTTGACAGCCAAATCTAAAGTTTCACCAGCCAAAAAGAAGTGCCTCCCAAGGTTAGAGTTGTGCGGCGCACATCTGTTAGCTAAACTTTGGTCAAAGATCAAAAGTTTGTTTGTAGACATGAATCCTGAGGTATTTTTTTGGACAGATTCAGAAGTAGTACTTCATTGGATTGGGACTCATACTTCAAAACTTCACACGTTCGTTGGCAACAGAGTTGCAGAGATCCAGGAGATAACATCGGTGGAAAGTTGGAGACATGTTCCAACACAGGATAATCCTGCTGACATTATCTCGAGAGGAAGTTCAGTTCAAGAGTTAAAGGACTCAATTTGGTTTTGTGGTCCCAAGTTTCTGTCAAAATCTTGCGATGAATGGCCACCCATTTTTAGCAATCAATCGATATCGAAAGAGGCAACCGTTGAGATGCGTAAGACTGTTTTGCTTGCCAGGAATCTAGAACCAAATCATATTCTCAAAGCGTTAGAAAAGTATAGCGTATATAGAAAAATGGTTCGTATTGTTGCATACATGCTTAGGTTTGTCAAAGTTTTCAAAGTTAGAAAAATTAAAAAGCGGATAGAAGAAAACTTGCCAGTTTCTAGAGAAGAGTTGAATTTTCTAGAGACAGAAGAGGATAATGTACGAAATACATCACTGATTGTAGAAGAGGTCCAGTGTGCAGAGTTGAGAATTGTTTGGAATATTCAGCAGGAGCACTTTGTTGAGGAAATGAAGTCAATGAGAAAGAAAGAAAGTTTGAAGAGTTCAATGAAATGGCTTAATCCATTTCTTGAGGAGTGTAGTGGAGTAGACATTGCAAAAGTAGGAGGAAGGTTAAACAAAGCAGCAATTCCAGAGGAGAAAAAACACCCCATTCTTCTTCCAAAAAATACTCATATTGTGAAATGTTCGTCAGAGACCTGCACATGGGTAATTACCATGCAGGACCAAACGCACTTGTTCCTCTTATTCGCCAAAAGTTCTGGATTGTAAATGCACGTGAAATAGCACGTCATACAGTGAGAAAATGTACACCTTGTGTCAAATATAATCCAAAACTTATGGAGCAGATCATGGGAGACTTACCGGCAGAGCGGATAAGCCCATTGTCACGCCCATTTCAGAACTGCGGTGTCGATTTTTGTGGACCTATCTTCACCTATTTAAAGATTCGTGGGAAGACACCTTATAAGACATATGTAGCAGTATTTGTGTGTTTTGCATCGAAAGCAGTTCACCTTGAAGCTGTCTCAGATTTATCATCGGAAGCTTTTTTAGCAGCTTTCAAAAGATTGATTGGCCGTCGTGGTCTTCCACAAAACATATTTTGTGACACTTACTTACTTACTTTACTTTTGATGGCGCTCACAGCCCAGGATGGGCTTCGGCCTCAACTAACAAGCCCCTCCAGCCAGCTCTGTCCCTAGCTAGCCGCTTCCAGTTGCGCACACCGAGTGCTTTGATGTCGTCATTCACTTGATTGCGCCACCTGTTACGGGTTCTTCCTCTGCTGCGTACCCCATCGGGGTTGGATTCGAAGACTCGTCGGGCAGGTGCGTTGATGTCCATACGCTCCACGTGCCCCAGCCATCTAAGCCGCTGTATTTTCAGCTTTTTGACCAGGTCAACGTCGCTGTATAGCCCGTATAGCTCGTCGTTGAATCTGTCATCCGCATATGCAAGCAATTGAACGGACTTTTGATAGATTGTACCGCTGGTGTTGACATGTGCGTTGCGTACAATGGCTTCAAGAACGATGTTGAATAGGTTGCATGATAACGCGTCGCCTTGCCTCAATCCTTTCCCAACATCAAAGGAATCGGTGGTGTTCTTACCAATTTTGACGGAGCAGCGAGATTTCTCCATCGTCATCCTGCACAAGCGGACGAGTTTGGCAGGGATGCCGAGACTCGACATGGCTCTGTATAATTCGTCCCTTTTCACGCTATCATACGCGACTTTAAAATCGATAAAAAGGTGGTGTGTATCGATCTGGAATTCCCGGGATTTTTCTAAAAATCTGTCGGAGTGTGAACATTTGATCGACGGTTGACTTGCCTGGCCTAAAACCGCACTGATAAGGGCCGATCAGATCGTTGACAAAAGGTTTTAAGCGGTCACACAGGATGGCCGACAAGATTTTATAAGCGACGTTTAGGAGACTAATTCCTCTGTAGTTGGTACATTTCAGAACATCTCCCTTTTTATGGATGGGGCACACTATACCGAGGTTCCATTCATCGGGCATACTTTCCTCCGACCAAATTTTGCAGATGAGCTGGTGTATGCTCCTAGCCAATTCATCTCCCGCTGATTTAAATAGTTCGGCTTGTAAGCCATCCGCACCTGCAGCCTTGTACGACTTAAGTTTGGATATCGCCAGCCGAACTTCGGTTAGGTCGGGTGGACGGAACTCTTGGCCATCATCGTCCAAGTTGAATGGAGCGTTCTGCCTATTAGCGGCATCTTGGCTGTCTTCGCCATTAAGCAGTCTAGAGAAGTGTTCTTTCCAGATCCTCAGCACTGACTGTGTGTCTACTACCATATTCCCACTCTCATCTCGGCAGGCTTCCGTTCTAGCCTTGAATCCTTGGGTGGATCGCTTCACCCTCTGATAAAATTTTCGAACATCTCCCCTACCGCTACAACCCTCAATAGACTCTACCGCCCGCTTCTCGTGCTCTCTCTTTTTCCTCCTGAGAAGTCGGCGTTCCTCTTTTCGTTTCAGCCCGTAGAGCTCCCGGGCCACTCTCTCAGCAGCTCTTGTTCGAGTCTGCAGCATTGCCTGGTAGGCCTCGTCCTTAGCTGCATGCGCTAGCCGGCACTCCTCATCGAACCAGGGGTTTCGTTGTATTCGCCTAGTGAAACCCAGCACATCAGAGGCGGCACTTCTAATGGCTTGTTGACAGTGTTCCCACTGGTCCTCTGCACTTGATGCTGGTAGCGGACCTCCTGAGAGATTAAGAGTTACGTGGTCTGCAAAAGTTCTGGCAGTCTCTTGCGATTTAAGCTTCTCGACATCGAATCTTTTCACAGCATCTGCTCTGCGTTGTCGCGTCATGGATATCCGCATACGTAGTCTAGCTACCACCAGGTAGTGATCCGAGTCAATGTTGGCCCCTCGGAACGTTCGGACGTCCAAGATACTGGAAGCATGTCTCGCGTCTATCGCAACGTGGTCGATTTGGTTGACGGTTACTTGATCAGGCGACCGCCAAGTCCCCTTGTGTATATTGAGGTGTGGGAAGTAGGTGCTTGAGATGATGACATTTCGCCCCGCCGCAAAGTCTGCCAGCCTGTGTCCGTTGCCGGAAGTTTCGTCGTGTAGGCTGTGTCCTCCGACTATCGAACCAAAGATGCCCTCCTTTCCGAATCTTGCGTTGAAGTCACCAAGAATGATCTTCACGTCGTACTTCGGGCACATATCATACGTTGTCTCCAAGAGATCGTAGAATGCTTCTTTGGTTGAGTCTTCTCTCCTTTCATGGGGGGCGTGAACACAAATCAGCGAAATGTTCTTAAATTTGCCTTTGATGCGGATTGTGACCAGGCGCTCGCTTACACTTCGGAAGCCCAAGACTTCTTGCCTAAGTCTTCCCCTTATCACAAAACCACAACCAAAGAGCCGCTGACCCTGTTCCTTCAAGCACCCGCCGTAGTAGATGTCACACGTTTTCAGTCTCCGTACGCCCTCTCCATCCCATCGCACTTCCTGGATGGCTGTTACGTCAGCCTTTAGCCTGTCCAGGTTCTCCACTAATTGTTCGGCTGCACGTGTTCTGTATAAGGACAGGACGTTCCACGTGCAGATCCGAAATTCATTGTCCTTGTTTCGTTTGCTGGGGTCGTCAACTTTAAAATCATCCATATCCGAGGCTTGTTGTTGTTTCGGAACAACTTTTTTTTACGTGGTAGGGAAGTTACCCCGACGCACAACCCCCGACCCGGAGGACCAGACCCTTCGTATAACTCCAAGGGTAGGGAGCCGGATAAACCGCTCCTTATAGGCCTGAGCTACAAATATGTCGTAGTAGCCCATATAAGGTGTTCACTAAGTAGTTCAACCTAACTGGAACTGTAGACGCCACCGTTGATTCCATCTAGAGAATTCGTCCGCTGCCGCCTCGATGAAAGGAGAAGTGCCTTAGTGGGAACACTCCTCCCCCCCCTCTCTCGTTGGCTGTCCCCAACAGCTTTCCACGGGGATTTAAACCCCGTCTCCAGCTGAGGTACTAGACACCCGATGTTCACCACGTGGAGGTGAGAGTAGGAGTTGGTAGACAGAGGTGGATTTTGAGAAAAACCTGTGGACGCTTGTGTCCTCTTGAATGCACATAACTACCCTTTTGAACATCATCATTTTGTGACAACGCCACTAATTTTGTAGGGACTAGGTCCAAGTTAAACGATCTACAAAAGTTCTTATTTTCAAATAACACTATAAATCATATTGAAAATTTTTGTACTAATCAAAATGTATCTTTTAATTTTATTCCACCTAGGGCTCCTCATTTTGGCGGTCTATGGGAGTCAGCCGTAAAAATTGCAAAAGGCCACTTATACCACTTATACCGGACCTTGGAGAACGCAAAGCTTACGTTCGAGGAGCTCTCAACTGCACTGGTGGAAATCGAAGCGGTGATGAATTCACGTCCATTAACACCATTGTCGTCCGATCCCAGCGATTTAGAAGCCCTTACCCCGGGACACTTTTTGATTGGTTCATCCTTGAAGGCCATTCCAGAACCCATAGTCGAAGTCGAAAACATATCCTACCTACAAAGATGGCGTCGTATCCAGGCAGTGAAGTCACATTTTTGGCAGCGTTGGACAACCGAGTATATAAACGAGCTGCAGTATCGTTCAAAGTGGCCAAAAGATCATCCAAACCTCAACATTGGAGCCATGGTCATTATACATGAAGATAATATACCACCCCAACGATGGCTACTTGGCAGAGTCGTCAAAGTCATTCAAGGAGAAGATGGATGGGTTCGAGGAGCAGATATAAAGACGTCCAGGGGCATTATTCGTCGCCCTATTCGAAAGCTAGCTCTTCTACCGGCTTGAAAGGTGGTCCTTTCAAAGTGGGGGGAATGTTTGAGCACTTTACACTAATAATTCAATTAAATAAATAAAATAATTTACATCTACTTAACTATTTAATACAAAACTTAAAATGTATCGAATTTATAATTGTACCTATAAATCTCATCTCTAATTTGTTGAAATTAAAAATATTTGAAATTCCCGCTTAAATACCAAGGTTCATCATATTTAATTTTATGTATCTTACGATGTAACGCTATTTTTAAGAAGAAACCGATGTTACATTTTAAGAAGAATAATAAAGAGAATCATAATCATACGTTAACTGAGACAATAAAGTTCAAAAAGAAGGTCTTTTTATTTACAAATCGTAATTCAAGTTTCTGGTCGTTCGTTTTTCTAATTACTTTTTTATCGATCTTAATAAATAAGTTAAGAAGTTGGAATTTTCCTGAAAATATTAAATCAAATTTTCCTTCTTCACGGTTCGGAAAAAGATCCAATCGTACAGTAGTTTTATTGTTTTTAAATTGCTTTTGATTTTCTTTGTTTTAACTAAACTAAAAGTTCCTAAAATGGTTTAAAATCCTTAAACAAAAAAAGATTGTATTAAAGTTGTCTTTATTAATTTTTTGTTTTAACTAAACTAAAAGTCCCTTTTAATAAATAAGTAATAAATTAATTTTCAAAAAATAAAAAAAAAAAATAAATAACAATAATAAATAAACAAACAGTTCAAACCAAATGTTTAAGTAAATATGGTATAGCAGCTACCACTCGGACAGACGGCCTCACTGCCATGTTAGACCTGTGTCAATCGTGATTGATTCGGTCTTTTTGACCCGTTCATCAAAAATATTGAGTGATTGCAATCGCAGTAAAGTGAATCAATCGATCTCTATGTCAATCGTTTCATGCAGCTGTCTTTCAAAGGAAAGAAATATGTTTCGTTCATCCAACTTATTCTCATTCAAATGAAATGAGAATTAAACATAGCTTTCATACAAACAATCAATCACTTATTTCAATACTAATCGTTCTAAAGAACGAAACTGACTGAAAATGAAGTATTTCACAAAGTTCCATATGGTTCCATTCTCTTTATTTTTGCTAAGGTTCGCTTACACTACAATTTATTCCACAATAAGATTTGTATGGATTTATCACACATGGACACAAAAGTTTGTAAGGATGTAAGTAAGGTACGCTCGCTCAGACTATAAACATACGAAATATTAGAAATTAAATTGAAAATACAGAATGTATTTGAAAAAGCTATGTATTTTTATTTTTAAGCACCCATGCTCTTATTTCTGTTATTAAAATATTAAATCAGTTAACTTTATAAGCGATGGTTTGTAAGCTACAGTATTTTATTATTTTGCCAAAATATTGAAATATATAAATATATGAAATATATATAATATATTTATATAGAATGTTAAAAATTTAATAACAAATTAATAAGGGTATTCATGCAACGAGATAATTTTCCGCTTTCCAGAAAAATATAACTTTCCGCAAGATGTTAACATGAACACCCCCTTAAAAATGTTTGCATAAACGTGGGAAATAAACGTCACAAATGACTTACCCCAGTGTATTAGGTTTTTTCTACGCTATCCGCATCAAATTCATGAGATAAAATTGTCTGTTTTGCAGAATATTTTCCCATATAAATTATGACAGTTCATTTCTACCGAGATAAAATTATATGTTGTATCAGGTTTATCTGGGTTTTACGCGTTTGCATGAATAGCCCTAATATGTTTTATAACTAACCTTACATATGTACATAATAGTTTTAATTATAAAGGTTAGACCGCACTCGACGGATTTGCACTGCAGCGGAACTACACTTCACACGAATTTGTACAAGATTGTAATTGGATGAAGTTCAGTTGCCGCTAAGTGCGATATAGCTCATACAATTTCATACAAATATTGTTTTGCCGCGTTGTGAAATGTAGTCCCGCTGAAGTTGAGTCCTGCCTTAACAATTTTTTTTTTAATTTGTTTACAAAATTTTACAGAAAATTCTTCACAAATTTCAAAAAAAAAAAAAATAAGTATGACAGTTTAATGAAAATCATTACAAATAAATTAAATTCAAATATAATTCCAAAAATTCGGATTAAAGGTTCGACCGCACACAACTGCAGCGAAACCACACTTAACGACGCGGCAACTGAACTTCCAAATTTCATACAAATTATTGTTAATCGCAGTTCCGCTGCAATGCAGTTTCTCCTAGTGCGGTTTAATCTTAAGCTGTTGGAGTCCGTTGACGAAAACACTTTTTTGGTATTTGCGAAATGATCTCTCTTTGGCCCCAAGGGAAACGTAGAATAAACAACAGAGCCGAACGAACCTTTGAGCCCGAGACACACAGTACGGTCTGGCGGCGCGGTCGACATTTTTGACCGTCGCGTTTTTTGTATTGTGTAGAATCACTTGTTGTTGTTCAAACAGAACGCGAACAAGTCAAGCGGCGAAGAATAGAACGCGACGGGCAAATTTATTTTGTAAATTTTCACAAGGAACGCGACGGTCAAGCGTCAAAAAAGACCAAGTCAAAACAATCCTCTGAAAACAGCTGCATGTGAGATAATTATTTTGTATTGATTTTGTCAATTAGCAAGTGTAATAATAATAATAATAATTGCGTAAGCAGAAGAAGCACTTCATCTTCGTCGGAACTGCTGCTGCTGCCATATTTTTGTTTTAATTCTGCTCTCCGACCAACTGCTCAACAGAAAAACACATACGAAACTAGAACGCCGAAAGCTAGACCGCATTCTGTCTGACATTATAGACGGCGCGCCGCGGCGGTCAACGATGCGTTCTGACAGTACCACCAGACCGCGTCCTGTGTGTCCCGGGTTTGATTAGCTGAACCAGTGAACGTGCTTTTTGTTTCGAGTCCTGAATGTTTCACTGTCAAAAGATTTGTTTTGAATTTTCAATTCAGATTTCTCTTTTTGTTTAAAAGTGGCAAAATTAAAATACATTACAAGTATTTTTATTGAATAAAAAAATTTGTTGTTTTTTTAATTAAAATGTAAAAAAAAGTTCAAAAAGATATGTAAATGCTTCTCGTTCTCATTTGACAAAATGTTATGTCCCTAAAACTGCCGCGATGGCAGGTCCCTTCCAAAAAAATTACATAAAATATATATTTTATGTAGGTATTTATTTTGGTGCCTTTCTTTCACTCACACAGAATCCAAACAAAACAATGTTATTTTCAGAAAAATTAAATGTTATTTTTTTTTCTAATACCTATTTATTTTTACTTTACTGCGTGAAATTTGGAAACAACTCGGGACTTTGATTTCTTTTTGTATAAACGTTTTGGCTGTACTCTCAAAACGGAGTTCCAAGAACCAAGATCGATTTCAATCGATAATCAATAAAATCAAAGCAAGCCGAAAATGAGAAAAAGATTCATATCAAAATAGAACCTACAAACATACGTATGAGTGTTTGCATATATTTTATGAATTATGTATGTATCTGCATTATTTTTAAAGAACGAGATAGAATCGTTCACCCTTGTCTTCGTTGACAAGATAAAGATAGATCCGATTGGGAAAATGAAACGTTCAAAAGAGGAAGAGAACGAAACGATCGTAGAAGAAATGATTTTTTTTGATTGAAAGAACGATTGGTTTAAATGAACGAATCTTCGAACAAACCAATACTTGATTGATTCGATCTTTCAAAATGAACGATTGACACAGCTCTATGCCATGTCCTATATATTATTCAATTGTAAATTACAAACATTGTTAAAAATTTTAATTCAATGAATAAAAATCTAATCTAGTAACCTTTTGGTTGAAGTAAACATGGTCGAAGGTATGAGTTTTCTTGATTTGTTTCCAGTGAACACAAGTTGTGCAACTCACTTTACAGACAACACCAGCACTCTTTTGGATGTATTTTTTGTGAACGAACTGATAGCGTTCTTTTCTACAACCAGTTAACAGTGTCTGCTTTTTCTAAGCACGATCTTATTTATCTAATCTACGATTTTTCCGTCAGCTGTCCGGTCTTAGAATATGAATACAGGGATTTTCACAATATTGATTATGGTCGCTTGCAGCTGGATGCTCGAAATATTGAATCGGACCGCGTTTTTTTCATGCCTTCTATAGTTGATCAAGTTGAATTTCTCAATCATAATATTTGCACTCTTTTTGATAGCAATGTTCCATTGAAAGTGAGAAATGCTAGACACGGCCCATGTCATTGAAAAACGTAACAAAGCATATATCGATTGGAAGCGTTATAGGTTCGATATTCTATTTCAAGTTTATCGGTCGCTGCGGAATCAAGCAGTTAATAAAATTAAGCTCGCTAAAAGTAAATACTACGAAAATAATATAAACACTTCGGTCAATGGTAAACAGCTTTGGCGTAATCTTAAAGACATTGGGTGGGCAAAACCAACCAACACATTGACACTAGCCTTGACATAAATCATTTAAATAAGAGTTTTGTTACTATTCCTTATCCTGTCTTAAACACTCTCCCATTATATTCGTATGGCCCACATGAGCGTACCCTAATAGATGCCACATTTGAGTTCTCTTGTGTTGACAGTCCCGAAATTGTCTGTAAAATCTAATGCTTCTAGCTTTGATGGAATTCATCCTAAATTTGTCAAGATAGTTCTCCCTGTCATTCTACCAGCACTAGTGCACATGTTCAACTTTATATTAACCACTGGTGTTTTCCCTCCTCAGTGGAAAATAACTAAAATAATACCTATCCGTAAAAGTCGCACCAGTCAAGACTATAGACCGATCTCCATTCTGCCTTTTTTATCAAAGGTATTTGAAAGAGTGCTGCAAAAGCAAATCAATCTACATGTCAACACAAATAATTTGCTCTCTCCAATGCAATCTGGGTACAGGAAACAGCATAGTTGTACCTCTGCAATTATTGACGTTGTGGACAATATAAGAGAATCTCTGGATGAAGACAAAATAACATTTCTAGTGTTATTGGACTTTACAAAGGCCTTTGACACGATTGATCACATAAATCTTTGCAATAAGCTTTTAAAGATGTATGGATTTTCAAATTCAGCAGCCAGCCTCATGTCATCATATTTAACGTCCAGAGTACAAGCTATCTCGTTAGGCAATGAAACATCGAATTTCTTACAAAACACCAAAGGAGTGCCACAGGGCTCCATTCTTGGACCCCTTCTGTTTTCCTTATATGTAAATGGAATTCCCACCATTGTTTCCTCTTCTATTCAGTTGTACGCCGATGACGTTCAACTGTATAAAAGCTGTCCTCTTGGAATGATGGAAGACTGTGCAGTTATGATCAACTCTGATCTAGGAAAGATATCTGCTTGGTCTGAGAAAAATGGGCTTTTTCTTAACCCCTTAAAAACTAAATGTATCGTCATTGGTAAAAAACCTTTTGATCTGTTCTACTTTCCTGACATCATGCTACAGGGTTCAAAAATTGAATTTGTTGATACCGCTAAAAATTTAGGAATGGTCTTCAATAGAACACTTACTTGGAACAACCATATTAATATAGCTGTAGGAAAAGTCTATGGAACACTACGCCAGCTCTGGTTATCTCACCACTATACACCTCTTAGAACTCGTATGTTGCTAGCAAAAACACTCATTGTTCCTAATTTGAACTAAGGTTGTGAACTTTTTGTCAATTGTGATTCCTCTAGCAGGAGAAAATTAAACGTCGCTTTCAACATTATTGCACGTTATGTTTTCAATATAAGACGTTTTGACAGAATTTCTCATTTCTCTAAGCTTCTCTACAACATGTCATATGATCATCTTATTCGATATAGATCGCTTATATTGCTCTCAAATGTTATTCAAACTAATCAACCTTGTTACCTATTTAATAAGTTACGTTTTGGCATCTCAACTAGATCTCTTCAACTTATCCACCCTCGTTACACATGTCTAAAGACAATTTTTCGTTGATTCTATACGCTCATGGAATTCTTTACCAAGGTATGTTCGGGAGTTAGGTGGAACCGAAGGGTTTCGACTGAAGCTTAGGTCCTTCTTTACTCAAAACTCTGGCTAATTTTGATAGTAGACTTATTTTTCTTACTTAAATTATATGCTCATTATTTATCTAGTGTCAAATTCAGGCGTATGTATTTCTTTATATTTCTTTAAATATCTGTTGATCATCTTTTTTTTTTTTTTTTTTTTTTTTAATTTTCTTAAATTTTTATATTCTTTTTTTATATGCAATGATTTAAACTGACTCAAAGTAGCTCGAATTTCTCACTTTATTAACGTAAATTTCAACTTCACTTCCTATAAGAATATTTATTTCTTAATGTGATTGTTTCAAATGAATAAATAAATAAATAAATAAATAAATCGTCAATTTATTTTGGCATAAGGTCGCTAGAAGTATCTTTTATCGGCTGACAGCTAACGTAAATTTGTTTACATAGCTTTGAACGTGAACCAAATTGTTTGAAGATAGGTATGTACATACATACCTTCATACATTAATGTGGGTAGATAAGGTTAAATTTAAGATTTTGTGCAACGCAAAATCATATAAATATAGGATGTAGATATTTATATTTAAATAATTGTTATATAATGGTTATAGAGAGTGAGGATTTTTATGATAAAGTCATCAAAAATGTTCTGTCCGTCGAACAACGAAGCGAAATTATGTATCGATACATTTTTAAACTTTTATTTTATATCATTTATTAATGTTTTTTATTAATTGTCGTTATCAATAAAATTAAAAAAAAAAATTATGATTTTTTTTATTTTAACCTTCCCTAGACCACGTAGCTAAACCAATACTAAGGACCAGGAATCGCCACTCATACATATGGTCTTTAAAAAGGTATGTACATACATAAATGTAGGTGCTATAAAACTTAAACTAACAGTTCTAACTAACAATTACTAAATATTTTTTTATTATTTTTAGCTAAGAGAATGTTCCCTCAGCTGTTGCTGTCGTTAGAAGCGACAATAATAAAAGGCATGCCGTTATTACTTCCGGAGAACTGGATGCAAGGCTATTGGATTTTAAAGCAATAATTAGTTGTTCAAAAAGATCAACTGACAGGTCTTCATTGTATTTAGCTACCAGTTTTCCTGCTTCCTTTTCAGTTTTTTTCATTTGAAAAGGATTCAAGTTTTGCTGGTTGTAAGACTTCAAGTAAATTACTTAGATCATAGAGGCTCTGAAATCTTTGTTCAGTTTGAGAAATCAATATTATCTTAGCAGTAATAGTAAACATAGACTTTGAAGTAAGAATCCGGGTCTGGTTCTCTCATCTTCTGATAATTCGTCAAAAAAGCGTGTCGTTATTTTCTTTCTCTGGACTCGATAAGCAAACTTAAGAATGATTTTTGATTTCTTAATTCTATTTAAAAGATAACTTAGTAAAATACTTGCTTTTTGTTAATCATTGTCTTTATGCTGTAAGGCTTTGGACACAGGGTTAATGATTTTGAATAAAGAAGAAAACAACGAGACAAATACAATGAATTCGTAGCTCTCTAAAATGTTAATTACATATATATGTTTACTTTCACCACAATCATCTTTTTTTTTAAACTAAATGAAGTTTGGTACAATGCTTTCATTATTTATGAATAATTTTTCCGTTCAGCGAATAAAGCGTCATTTGACCATCTAGGAGGGCAAACCCTTTTAAGTGTAATTTTATATTCCTCAGATGACTCGTTATTCAATATTGGCCACCGTTTTATGCTATTGCATATATATTTTTTCCAAATTGTCCCAAAAATTTGACACTTCTAGGGCGTGTTTTGCAGCATCAACGACTAGTACATTTTTTTTTGTTGGTGTGAAGATTCGTGTACCTATGAGAATTCCATGCAGAAAATTTTTACCTTAATTGGCCCTAGTTTGTAGGTATATGAAAAAAAGAAAGAAATCAAAAAATACCTGCCAGGAAATAGTTTTTTTTATTTATTAATTTTTTTCAAATGTATTTCAGTTTCTTACAAACTTATCTCGGTTCGGGGGCCCCGTATAATTGATACAGCTGATACCACGGTAGCTACGCCCCTTGTACTGGGTACATACATAAAAGTGCATTAACTAGTAACCTATGAGTGTTTTTTTTTATAATACAAATTCTATATATATACTACTGGAATAAATCAGCCAAGTAGAAGACTTAGAATTACTTAATTGGACTTGTTGGATTATTGATTCATAATAGCTTTTAACGGCCTTTAGTCCTTGAAAATTGGCGTTTCGTCCCGGCGGCAGCGTTCTCACTTGGACTCTCCAGTTGACAGTGAGGGTCTTGTCAAGACGCAATTTTTATTAAGTTCAGTCCAACTTACATCAATTTTACAGCGAAAATCAATTGTGAATTATATCCAATCCAATTAGAATTTCTAATCAAGAATTGTTGGAAATTTTGCTACCCGTGGCCTGGCATTGTTTACTAGTAACCTAAGCAAAAACTCTCCCACTAATACCTAGTTATGTTACTTATATTTCTTACTAGGGCCATCGATGCAATAGCTAATCATGGATTCCCTTCCCACAATATTATTCCTAAACACATTGGGGCATATTCATAGTCGCAGATAGACCCAGGTTTAACTAAACTACAGCTTAAGACAACTTTGGCTCAATGAATACAGAACGATTTTAAATACAAATTGTTGGTTTTATATTTTTATAACATAATTAACTTCGTATACTACACAAATAGATTCAAATATTTTGAAATGATAACCTTAACAAAATTGAACCAGCGCCCGAAAATTCAACCAAAGCTATGTTTAACTTAGACTCAGGTCTAAAATGACTATGAATATGCCCCATTAAAAATGAAATTTAAATAAAATATTAAGAACAAAAAAATCATATCGTAATATTTTGCCAAGGGTTCGCAAATAAAACTTATTTCTTTTATTCAAACTGAACAACAATTACTTAACAAAAATAAAACACCTCTTTTTCACTTTATTATATTATTATAAACAAGCACAACTCTCTTAATTCACTATTTTACACCGACGTTTATTCGTTCACTTTCAAAATCAAACTGAGGTCTTCGGACTGGTGGCCGTGTATTTATATCCGAGAAAAAGGTACTACAATCTTCTAGGGTTTCTGGAATGTGCTGGAATGTACCTCACTGGAAAGTCTCCACAAGAAGCTCAAAAGCTTTCGGCCAATTACAAATTATAGCAGTTCCATGGTTTGGGTATTGGATAACGATGCGAGTGGTGAAGGTATTGGATAATGTGGAGTGGTTTAGGTATTGGGTGGTTTATGTATTGGGTAACATTAGTTAATCTTTTATTCATAGATGGCGCGGAACTCATTACTAATTTATTCTGTTATAGAAGAATAAGAGATGTCGTTGTTTTCACAAATGGGCATATTTACCACATTGGCCTCCTCTTAGGATTGATCGTCCTGATTAAATCCATTACTCCCGTCACCACCGTTATAGCGATGTAAACAGTCACAGTGAACTACCTTAAACTTGCCTCTTAACACTCCCTGAATGCGGTAAACATCATTGATTCGCTTCACAACGGTGTATGGCGTATGGGCCTTCCCAGTTTTGTCGAAGTTTTGGTGACAGTCCTTTTTCTCGATGGGGATTGTAAAACTACACCAGGTCTCCTTCTTGGAATCCCATCGTTGTTGCACGAGCGTCGTACCGTGTTTTCATCCTATCACTGGTTGTTTTCCATTCCTGTTGATAGGCGCACACAGGAATGGTTGCGAGTTGTTAGTCACTAGGTCCTGGTTCTTCATGAGCCGTTGTGCCACCCGATTTATTTTTTTTTTATTTATTTTGACTGGTTGTTTTTATGGTTTTCTTTGTCCGTTGATGAATATCAATGAGTCTTTCTTTCAGGTTATCCAAATATTCATCTGGCCTTTCCGGTTCCATAGTACGGCTTCCAAATTTTACTTCACTAGGCAGCCTTATTGTTGTGCCAAACAGGATCTCCGATGGTGTATGTCCTGTTGAACTATGAACCGCACTTCAATAGGCCATCAAAAACATTGGAATAAGGCGGTCCCAGTCTCGTTGGTAGTCACCTACAACCTTGGACAGATGTTCTTTAAGCGCCCTGTTGAATCGTTCGAACATTCCGTCAGATTGTGGATGAAGCGGTGTTGTCCTCGTCTTCTTGATGCCATGGAGAGAGCAAACCTCCTGGAAGATGTTAGATTCGAAGTTCCTTCCTTGGTCAGAGTGCAATTCCAAAGGAACACCTGCCTGCTCACCCAATTGAAGACAATCGGATCAACCACTTTTTGGCTTCTTGATTTGGGATGGCAAATGCCTCAGGCCACTTGCTGAAGTAATCCATGACTACAAGGATGTATCGGTTTCCGCTGTTGGTCTCCGGAAACGGACCTGCGACATCTACTGCTATTCTCTCGAAAGGTGTGCCCACATTGTACTGCTGCGTTTTACTTTGAAGCTTTCTACCTGGTCCCTTGGTAGCAGCACAAGTATCACATTTTCTGCACCACTTTTCGACATCCTCTCTTGCCAGTAGAACCGTTGTCGTATCTTTTCCAGCGTTTTGTTGACTCCCAAATGACCTCCAGAAAAAAAAAGCCCACGCCTCTTTCCCCCCCAGATACCGCACGCGCTTGGGTCCATTTTCACCGAGTACGAC
Organism: Melangyna quadrimaculata; assembly: GCA_949320155.1. NCBI lineage: Eukaryota > Metazoa > Arthropoda > Insecta > Diptera > Syrphidae > Melangyna > Melangyna quadrimaculata. The sequence goes on from OX439483.1 coordinate 364,931,820, forward strand.
TGCAATTACGAGTGCAAGTCATATCGGCACTTATATTAATTATTTGATGTTAGATGATAAGAAGAAAAAAAAATCGTTACTTAATTATGTTAATAACACAGCAACTTGTCTTACAGCGAAACGAGTTGTTATCAACGTAAGTTAAAAGAGATAAGGTCTACAGCAGTTGAAAAATTTAAAATTGAAACAAAAATAAAACTATTTAAAAAATTAGGATTATGAAATCAAATAAACAAAATTATATTTAGTTTACGTTATGTTTAGTTTATAAGCAAAATGCAATATTTAGAATAAAACAAACAATTCAACCGATCACGACAGTGGAACCCTGGTTCGAAATAACTTTTTAAGTCCTATTTTACACATATTAAAATCAATTGAGGAAACATCTAAACTATAGAGTTTACTCATTCGGTTAAGAGGTTCATGCATGCCATAGTTAGTTCTATGAAAATCTATGTGAAAAAGTTCAAATCCTCGCAGATGGTGAGAACGCCCGCGGTAGTTCGACCCAATACAAGCTAGCAAATCAGGAGCATCAATTTGACCAGTAACAAGTTATTGAATAAATATTAAATCATTATTAACCCGCCTCTGATATAAAGTTTGGACCTGCAGAAGCTGGATCCTATGTTCATATGGTGGCAGATTATATGGATCAGTCCAGGGTAACCCTTTTAAAGCAACTCAAATGAACTTATTCTGTATTGCTTCAATACGGTGTTTATGAATAACGTAAAAGGAGACCAAACTTGGAGGCATACTCAAGATGGGGTCGTACATAGCAATTGTATAAGGAGAGGGTGACATACGGATCGTTAAATTCCTTAGCCCACCGTTTTATAAAACCAAGCATGGAACTTGCTTTTTTTACAATATAATAAATTAGTATGCTCTGTGAATTCTAGATTAGAACTAAAGTGAACACCAAGGTCTTTGAAGCTGAGAACACGAAATAGTGAGTGCTGTGAAATTGAATAATCAAAAGCACTTGGTACTCGTTTTCTAGAAAAAGTAATAGCTTGACATTTAACTGGGTTAAGAGAAAGACTGTTTTTGTCACACCAAACATTAAAATTGTCAATATCTGCCTGCAAGAGAATGCGATCACTGTTAGATTTTACTGTTTTAAAAAGTTCATATCATCAGCATATATAAGAATATCACTATAGTGTATACATGATTTAACATCATTTATAGCCAGAATGAATAGAAGTGGGCCAAGATGACTTCCTTGAGGTACACCCGAGTGAGCATTGAATGAATCTGAAAGACAGTTTCGAAATTTCACCTGGTAAGATCTATTTTCAAGGTATGACCTTATCCATTCTATAACAATATTCGGAAAACCAAAAACTTGGAGTTTAAATTTAATAATGTTGTGACTTAGTCACTTCCATTTTCCAATGTATTAGAACATTTGTGCAGGAAAGTAAGGAGATTTGTAACCACTGATTTCCTTCTCACAAAGCCATGCTGTTGTTCACATATTATATTCTTAGTATAAAATGTTAACTTTCACATACATAAAAGACGAGATAAAACTATTGTTTGCTTATTTCGGTACATTTTATAGACGTGATGGAGGGAATAATATTGTTAGACACTAGGTGAGAAACAATATCGTTTGGAAGAATATCTGGTTCCAAGCGAGAAATAAAAATAGATCTCGGCTTAGAGACTGCTTTTAGAGGTTTATGTTCAGAGCAGTTATTTGATTCTGTTACAATGTCCGTATCAGAGACTATGTTTGGAACTGAACCTTGATTCACAACCTGAACAGGCAATTCAATTGTATTATTGGTACTATGGTGTTTGGGATTGTTTGTGATATTTGATTTTTTTGGGGGTGGGCCAGAGTTTTTAACAAGTATGAGTTATCGCGTCCTCTTTTATTACTTTTTTTGGCATCTGAAACGTGCTTAGCAGAACCTGACTGGGCAAGAAGATCCTTTTCTAGATCACTTGTCAAAAGGCTAACAGGAGAAGGTTCACTTACCAGATCATCGGTCGAAGTGGCGCTATTTACCATGACATTAGAGAAAGTAAGGGAATTGAAATTAGAGACAGCAGTGTTAAACATGCTGAGTAGTTCTTCAAATCCCTTTGAAAGTTTCTTAATATCTGCTTTAAAGGAAGACATTTTGAAAGCTTATTGAGATACAGACAACTTGCGGCAATTGATGCAGTACCAAAATTAGAGTTTGATATTTTATCAATAAATGCATTAGTTGATCCAATGCATTTTGCATGGTAAAGATTACCACAAGGTCCATAACAGGCAAAAAGCGGTGTAGACTGTGAGCCATCTAAACAATTTTTTGCCGAGCAAACCATTGTTATTAATTAGAAACGTTGCAAGAAATTTTCTTGAAGAGCAGAAAAAAAGGAAAAAAAAAAAGATAGAAGGAACCAAAACAAAACAAAAAAATTAGAGTTAAAAAGGCAGGCTTCAAACCCACACGTTGCGAAAATTACAAACTTTAGCCGATCACCGCGCTTACTAACTATGCCACAGAGGACACATAAATTTGAAGAAGAAATTATTTAAAAAAGAATAAAAATAGAATTTAGACATGCAAAAAGAGGTTAAAATTTTATATTTAGAATTAAGGAAAGAGTCGGACAAGTTAAAAGCTTAAAGCTTAGTTTAAAATCAGGGGAAATATGTTATGTAAAACACCAGTACAAACACAAGGATATACAACAGAAAAAAAAAACAAAAAAGTCACATAGGAACAGCTTAGATTGCAATGAATATATTAATCTTACCAGCCACCATTAATGTTTTTTATTTAATAAATTAACACAATTTCATACAAAATTAACACAAAATACTTGAATTAAACACATATATTCACTTATTCAGTGAATCCTGATAATTAAAATTAATATTAAAATAACGAAATACGTGCAAAATAAATAAGAAACACAGGAGCGATACGCAAACACAACTAACATAGACAAAACCAGTGCTGTCACTTAACTGCATCACATAAGTGTTGCCATCGGCAGACTTCCATTTACGCCTTAGTACTCCTTCTTGCACATGAAGAGAGTCTCACTGTGCCCAATATGCTTTGAGAGCTGGACTTCTATCGGAGATTTCACCCCATTCTAGTTTTTTTTGGTGCTCCTTCCATGCCAGAATGGGCTTTATATCTGTATCTTCTTGTTGGGCAGTCCTCAGTTCTTCATTGCTCCAACCGTAAATGGGATCGGCTCTTATTCGCGTTGCATAGTCCGAATGGCATAACTTTAAACTGCCACAGACCATTTCCTGTAGAGAAAGCTGTCTTCTCGCGATCTTCTTGATGGATTTCTACCACTCTTTAAGTCAAGCGTCGAGAACCATTGAGCTCCTCCCATGGCATCCAAAGTATAGCTGATTCTGGGCAAAGGGTAGCTGTCTTTCTTTGTCACATCGTTCAGCCTACGGTAGTCCACACAAAATCGGATACTTCCATCCTTCTTTTTGACAAGAACTACTGGTGATGCCCAAGGGCTTTTGGAATTTTCGATCAGCCCATCTTTCTTCATTGTCGATATCATGTCTTCAACTTCGGCATGTTTGGCTAATGGGAGACGTCTTACTGGTTGTCGAATCGGTCGACCTCGGTGAAGAAAATATATCAGCGTCCTCATGAAGAAGACTTCCAGCAACCCTAAGCTGATGTTGACTTAGATTGGATGGCTTGAGAATTTTGGCTTTCATGGAGCTGATTTTTTCGGGGTCCATAGATTTGTCTGTGTATATTTCTCTGATCTTGGTTATTGCAGACACAGGTTCGCATTTTCCAATTATTTCTCCTTTCCTGAGCTTGACTTCGTACGGTTTGATGTTCAGTATACGTACGGGTACCATGAGGTTCTTTGGTTCAACAAGAGTCTTCCCTAAGATGATGTTTTGGGAAGACTGCCCAGACTCTGGTTCCACCATGAGGTATCGATGGCTACCTAGATCGCCCTCTATTTTCGTCCAAACAAATACCTCCGAAGAGGGAGGCAAGCACATGTCTTCTTTGATGACAGTTCTTAGAGTTGATGAGTTTTCGTTGCCATAAACCATAGGAATCTCTATATTTTGGTAATTCAGCACTTGATTACCGATATCAAGAATCACTCCGTACTCCTTCATAAAGTCGATTCGAATTATAAACTCATCACATATGTCTGCTACCAAAAATAGGTGCCGCCTCACCTGTCGCAGTTTTCAGACGGTAGCTTTTGGTGTTATGTAGCCATGTCATCTTAACCAAGTCTATTCTTACAATGGAGTATGTGGTACCGGTTCAATTGTAGCCACGTGTTTCTTTCCATTTAATTTTGCGTCCACTGTCAGACTTTTATTGTTTCGTTTAGTCTACGAGAATTGGATTGTGGTTCTGGGCCCATCGATACCAGGGCGAGCAGGAACATTGATGTTATTGCTTCCCTGCTCGCGGGTATTATTTCTGCTTCCACAATATTGACAGGTGACTATACTCGGTGGCAATCTGCACTGGCGCTGGAGATGTCCCGTTTTGTTGTAATTCCAGCATCGAGCAGGTCCTTCTCGCTGACTTCTTTGGAATTCAGCTCTCTGACAAGAACATTCCTCAACTACAAGTTCTCTTACCCGATGAAATCCTAAAGAAGCCTGTTCTGATGCTTCCATAGTGATCGCGAAGGTTAATGCTTCAGAAAGCGTGCGTTTTCCAGCAGTTCGAATTGCTGGCTGGAGATTGAGGTCAGCAGCAGAACCTCTAAGGGCAAGCGTCAGGGCAATAAACTTGTCTTCGTCATCCCAGCCATTGGTCGACGCGGCTGCCTCAAACTGCTTCTTGTAGATTGACCAAGAAGTTTGTCCATCAAAGGTTGGTGGATGCATTTCCTTTTTCTTTGGACAGCCGCCAGAATTTTCTCGAAACTTTATTTTTCGAACTCTATCCAGTTCCTTGGTAATGCTTTCAATGTTATCTCGGATTTTCTCGAATTTTGCTTCCACTGACGAAAACTATTTTTGTTCATTGATGGCGCGGAACTCATTACTAATTTATTCTGTTATAGAAGAATAAGAGATGTCGTTGTTTGCACAAATAGGCATATTCACTACAATATATAGGTTAATATAATTTGTGTAAGGTGCTTTCTGTGTTATAAAAATCGGCTCAATTCTCTTATACCGCTTGTATTTACCGTTTTAGTTATATGTTTATTATAGCTAACCCATTAGTAGGATTGGCTTTGAGTAATTGTAATTTACACCGCCGGACAGTTTGTTCATAACTAGGTAATCATCATCCTTAATCAAGGATTATTCCCGTTGATAGTGACTGAATATGTTGAAGAAAACACTAATCTTGATTGGTTAACACCATTTATTCAAGTAAAAAAACTGCATGACTGGTATAGAACTGACTGGTATCAAACTTTGGACTTAAGATCCTTTGGTGAAATTGATTTTTTTTTAGCTCAATAAAAACGGCTCTAACAATTTTGAAAAAAAAATACGAGCTACTATAATTACTACAATTAATATTTTGGTAGAACCGAAATTTTGGTTTTTAAATTTCTCGTCAACGGCTACACTGAATTCAGGCTCCTAACCTTTAGCACCTTATATATGGGCTATTCGCAAAAAAAATTATGCCATCTAAAAGGTCAGTAAGTGGTCAAAAAAAGTCAACTAGTTTCAGAAATTGGTCAGCCATAGAAAAATTTTAATCAATGGTTACATTTTTTCAAGGTCACCAACTATTTTTGGCACCTCATTTATGGGATATTCGAAAAAAATATACACCATCAGAAAGGTTACCTAGACCTCATAAAAGGTCAACTAATTTCAGTAATTGGTCAGCCATAGTTTTTGTTTAATTGAATTTTTAAAATTTGAAAAACAAAAAACTTCAAATATTCATATACAAAATCTATAACTGACCAATTACTGAAACTATCTGACTTTTTATCACGAGTCAGTGGCTTTTAATTGGTATACTTTATTTGCGAATATCCCATAAATGAGGTGCTAAAAGTCTTATACGGCCTTGAAAAACAAAGAACTTCAAAAATTCATATAAAAAAACCTATAACTGACCAATTACTGAAACTAGCTGACCTTTTATCAGGAGTCGGTGGCCCTTTCAAATGATATAACTTTTTTGCGAATATCCCATAAATGAGGTGCTAAAAGTCTTGTACGAACTTGAAAAAATAAATTTTAAACATTCAATCAAGCAAAAACTATGGCTGACCAATTACTGAAATTAGCTGACCTTTTATGAGGTCTAGGTAACCTTTCAGATGGTGTATATTTTTTTCGAATACCCCATAAATGAGGTGATAAAAATAGTTTTGACCTTGAAATTTTTTAAAAAATTTATTAAAACAAATCTATGTCTGACCAATTACTGAAAGTAGCTAACCTTTTTTGACAAATTACTGCCCTTTTAGATGGCATACTAATTTTTTTTAAATTTTAATAAATGAGGTGCCAAAAGTGTTATACTGTGACCTTGAAACAAACTCTAAAAATTCATTAAAAAAAAACTATGGCTGACCAATTACTGAAACTAGCTGACCTTTTATCACGAGCCAGTGGCCTTTCGAATGCTATTCTTTTTTTGCGAATATCCCATAAATGAGGGCCAGAAATAGTTGGTGACCTTGAAAAAATGTAACCGTTGATTAAAAATTTTCTATGGCTGACCAATTTCTGAAACTAGTTGACCTTTTTTGACCACTTACTGACCTTTTAGATGGCCTACTTTTTTTGCGAATATCCCATATATGAGGTGCTAAAGGTTTCAGGTGCCTGATTTCAACCAAATTTTTTATGTATGAGGTCCCTTATAATTTTAACAATTTTACATATAAAAATTTTCGAAAGAATAATTTTTGGATTTTTAAAAAAATACTGAAATTTTTTTTTGAAAAATCAATATCTTGAAAACGGGTAAAGAATATTTTTTTAATTTTGTGTAAAATTGTATTTTATTTAATTCTAAAAGTTGGCATACCAAATTTTATTTTTAAAAATATTCAAGAATTTTAATATATAGAAAATAATTTTTAAAAATCCGCTCTAACGATTTTTGATTTTTTTTTTTCATAAATTTATATTTATCAAACAAATCAGATAGCATACTTTTTTTAGCTCTATTTGTTGTTGTTGTTAGCTATGAAAAATGCTTGTATTGAACTGTTCTACACAAAACCGTTATCAATTCTTGGCGCCTAAGCTATCGTACTATCTCTCTTTTTCGGAATAGACTCTCACAATAAAACCCTGAAGTATTGGGAGCGCTACGATATCTCGCAAACTAAAATCTCGAATAACGAAATCTCGCATTTTTTTATAAATCCCGAAATACGAAATCTCGCAAACTAATAAACCCGCTTTTCATAAACTCGCAATAACAAAATCTCGCTTTTAACAATCTCGCATTTACATTTCACAACCAAAAATCTCGCAATTTTAAACTAAAATCTCGCAAACTAAAATCTCGAATTAACACGTGACGTTGGAAAATTCCGCACTGAAAAATAAATACCTGCAAATGGAAAATCAAAAATCAGAGGCCTAAAAAGGGAGATAAAATCCTTGAACCAGATACGCCGGCCACCAACTGAAAGCGCACCAACTGACAACATAGGCGCCTGCTTGGTGACTGAGCATACCATAAACGGAGCGACGGAGTCGCGTGATTGGGACAGAGGACCCGAAAAGTGAGTTAAAATCCTTGAACCCGTGAAGCGGGCCACCCAAGGTACTGTTTTATACAAATAAACTGAAAGCACACCAACCGACAACATAGGCGCCTGCCTAGCGACTGAGTATACCCTAATCGGAGCGACGGAGTCGCGTGAGCGGGACAGAGGATCCGAAAAGGGAGTTAAAATCCTTGAACCCGCGAAGCGGGCCACCCAATGAACTGTTTATTGTACATAAACTGAAAGCTCACCAACTGACAACATACACAAACGAAAAACCTAATATAACGTTACATAAATAAGTCTTATATGTTTTTTAATGCGAGATTTAAGTTTTCGAGATTTTAATTTGCGGATTTTTGTAAATGCGAGATTATAAAAAGCGGGTTTTCGTAATTGCGAGATTATGAAAAGCGAGTTTCTGTAATTGCGAGATTTCGTATTGCGAGATTTCGATTGCGAGATTTTATTTTGCGAGATTTTGTAGCCAACCCGAAGTATTATATAAATTTCTGTTTGACTTGGAAATGTTTTTAAGGGAAGCGCTACGATATCTCGCAAACTAAAATCTCGAATAACGAAATCTCGCATTTTTTTATAAATCTCGAAATACGAAATCGCGCAAACTAATAAACCCGCTTTTCATAAGCTCGCAATAACAAAATCTCGCTTTTAACAATCTCGCATTTACATTTCACAATATAAAATTTCCAACTAAAATCTCGCATTGAACCATCACGTTGGAAAATTCGGGTTGGCTACGAAATCTCGCAAATTAAAATCTCGCAATCGAAATCTCGCAATACGAAATCTCGCAATTACAGAAACCCGCTTTTCATAATCTCGCAATTACAAAAACCCGATTTTTACATAAACGCAATTACATAAACCCGCAAACTAAAATCTCGAAAACTAAAATCTCGCATTAAAAAACATATCGGACTTATATAAGTTACGTTATACAATGTTTTTCGTTTGTGTATGTTGTCAGTTGGTGTGCTTTCCGTTTATGTGCAATAAACAGTACATTGGGTGGCCCGCTTCGCTGGTTCAAGGATTTTAACTCCCTTTTCGGGTCCTCTGTCCCGCTCACGAGACTCCGTTGCTCCGCTTATGGTATGCTCAGTCGCCAGGCAGGCGCCTATATTGTCAGTTGGTGTGCTTTCAGTTTATTTCTAATAAACACAGTGGCGATTCCTCTCAGTTAGCAGGTTTATCGCCGCTAAACCAAGAATTTAAACGAAAATGAACAAATGGCAATGTTGAAATAATGATAATGATTTCTTACAATAATCAATACTATAAATACAAAAAACTACCCACCTATTTTCAAATCATATTTTCCTTCACACAACACAAAACTCCCATCTTCCTATCTGCCTCAGCGTTACAATATGCGATACCAAAACCGAATTCTCTACAAAAAGCATTGATAGAATAATAAAAAAATAGATACCTACCTAACCTACCCCCATTCCCAATATTGTTCTCAATTATATTTTCCTGCAGACACACAACACAAAACTCTCATACAACTAATCTCCCTTGAAACATTTTAGCTTGCAACATCTGCGCTGCACAACTTCATACAATTTTTAATAATATCTATACAAATTACAAATACAAATACAATACATCAATCTAGAATACAAGAGCGTTTATTTTACTACACAATGTCCTAAGCAAAGCCCAGCTAAATAAATGAAAGCGTAAGTATGATGCGATAAAGCACGATACATCAGGTATGCAATGCAAGGGCAAGCAGCTCCAGGGACCTACATTTTGGGTACATTTTTTTGTCATTCACTTTTTCACTTTGGTAAATGTTTCTAGGAAAATGCGGTATGAAGGATGAATGCGTGTGCTTATTGTTTTGTTATTATATTAGTGTTCTTTGATTGATATGAGTAAACATTGAGATTGAGTTCTTTTAGCACAGTCAATAATTACAAACAAAAAGTGATAAATTCGCAAAGCGCGATGTAGTTCTGCATTTTTGATAAGTTGTTGGGGCATGTTAGAGTAGTCTATAGCCAAGTTTGCAACTTCAAAAAACCTGTGCTCGCTGCAGGAAAAGTGCAAACCACCCCATTTTTCCTACATATTCCTTTAAAACTTTGGAAATATGCAACTTAGGAAAAAACCGTCCACTATAAACTTGTTTGTTATAAAATTTTCTACAAAACAAAATCAATTTTAAATGCATGTTATATTTGTGTTGCTATCTAACCATGAATTAAAAAAAGTCTGAAAAACTAAGTAATTTTGCAGCACTCAAAAAATAGGTCAAAAATTGTCCAATTCGTCTGGACACTAGAGTATTACAAGACAAAATTCGATCCAAATCGATGAAATAGTTTTGGCAAGAAATATGATGTTAACTAAGTGCAACACGCAATGTTCGCATCATTGCGTTGGTGAAAGTAAGACACTTAAGTTGGCACTGATTTTGGTACACGTACTTAGAACCCTTAACGATCATAAGATAAAGTTATAATATTTACATCTTTTTTTAAGCCAAGGGAACAATTTTTGGAACTTTCAAATTCAGTACCAAAGTTACTTAAAAAAAGATATAAATATAATAACTATATTTTATGATAATAATTATTCCTTCTTCGTGACTTTGCAGCATATATGGTCAACTCATTGAAAGGCAATAAACTAAAACTAAGAATTTATATTTAACTTGTTTTGTAGGTTAGAATTATTTAAAATATTTTGAATTATTATTCAAAATATAATAAATTTAGTTTGAAATATTTATTATTATTTAAACTTTTGATTTAAAAAAAATGTCTTTTTCAAGACATTTCTTAATATTAAAAAGAATAATAGTTGCATTCAAAAACCAAAATACAACCAAAAGAGGATTACACCTTGATATTATTTTTATAATAAGAAAATTGGAAGTACATATTCTTTTATTTTTAAAAATTGAAGCTATAAAATATTAATAACTATGTTTTTGAGACCTGAAGAAAAACATAACCACGTTTGAAACGTCGTCTGATTTAGATACTTAGATACAAATATAGACCTAAAGCATAAACATTATATTATATGATAGTTAAGGGTTCAAGTACGTATACAAAAATCAGTGCCAATTTAAGTGTCCTTCTTTGACCACAACAAAGTCGGTGAAAATTTTGTTTCCGTCGAACGACGAAGCGAATTTGTGTATCGATAAATTTTTAAACTTTTATTTTATACCTATTATTTACTTACGATTTTTTATTAATTGTCGTTATCATAAAATTAAAAAAAAAAGTATGATTTTTTTCTATTTTAACCTTCCCCAGACCACGTAGCTAAACCAATACTAAGGACCAGGAATCGCCACTGAATAAACAGTACCTTGGGTGGCCGGCGTATCGGGTTCCAGGATTTTATCTTCCTTTTTAGACATCTGATTTTTCTTGTGAAATAAAAATACGGAATTGTTAAAAGCGAGATTTTGTTATTGCGAGTTTATGAATAGCGGGTTTATTAGTTTGCGACATTTCGTATTTCGAGATTTATAAAAAAATGCGAGATTTCATTATTTGAGATTTTAGTTTGCGAGATATCGTAGCGCTCCCGGAAAATTCCGCACTGAAAAATAAAAACCTGCAAATGGAAAATGCAAAATCAGAGGCCTTAAAAGCGAGATAAAATCCTTGAACCTGATACGCCAGCCACCCAAGGTACTGTTTATTACAAAATGAAGCAAGTATAGTTGGGTTGGGTATATCTATCACTTTTATGGCAGGAATTTTTTAATATAAATGATGAAATGTGTTATAGATGGGGGTATATAGACTACCCCCCCCCCCCCCCCAAAACAAAATGCTGGCAAAATGAAACGGCCATCTGTCGATGCAAGACATTTTTTTCTCCCCTTCTGATCTGGCTGTGATTTACCAAGCCTTTATTCGTAAGCTTGAGTACAACTCCCATATTTGGGCTAGGGCTCCAATAATCCACTTGAGTCTATTAGTGGATAGAATACAAATGAGAGCTCTAAAAATGATATGTGGAAGATCTATAGCAGAAAAATTAACATCTCTTGAGCACTGACTTAATGTTTCATGTCTCTCGTAATTTTACCAATATTTCAACAAACAGTAATCTAGTGAAAAGCCAGTTGCATTCCTCCCCTTAAACAATTCAACCGTAATACTCGCGCAAACTTTAAGTGCTAAGAGTACGGTAGGAAAAAACTTAATTTTTATTTCACAAAAAGTAAAAAACAATACATTTGAAATCAAAATAAATAATATAAAATATCAAGAAATAATTTAATTGAAATCTTAGAAACTATATAGATAAGGTGTTAAGGGCATCAACCTTGCACTTCATCCTGACGGGATAAGCTTTGGTACATTAATATTTCATATCCTAACTGTACTTTTAAGAAGTGTTGCCCCGGTCGCAACACTGGCACTTAACGATATGAGGGTTGCCTCCAGACCAGGTTATAGCAACGAAATTCCACATACATTTTTGCCCCTTCTCTACCCTTGCGTGCTGGGGCGCAAAATACCCTCGGTGGATAAGGGTTTTTGATTGTCAGAAAATAATGGTGATTATATACATATTATACTAAAACGAATAAATGTTTGAACTTAAGGTTACACTAAAAACAGAGTTACTCGACTCGAAAAAGTAATTTAGTACTCGTATAAGCAATTAAGTAGAAAGCGCAACAAAGTTTTTGAAAATCTCAGGAAATTAGGGTTGATAATTGATAATCGATTTAAAGTGTAATAAAATTTGTTTGTACCTGCTACCAAAGATTATTAAATTGAAACAATTATTTTGAACTGTTTTAAATACCCTCACAGATTTTTTTTCAAAAGATCCTTATGGATATGGAGAACTATACCTTAAATTGAAAGTTTGCATTGCCCTTAATTAAAAATGTTACACATCTCTCATCTTTTAATTCAAACATACAGTCAGTTCTTTTCTTCTTCTCCTAATAATCCTGGATCCTGAATCATAAAACTTATTCACAAAAATAATTCTTTGATTCTTCATATAAAGTGGGACTGATTTACGTTCTTGGCAAACTCCAATATGTTTAACTTATAACTGCATTAAGCAAGGGACTGTCGTTCTTGTTCTCTCTGTAAATGGTCCATAACTTTCTCCAGTGATGTGATGCTTGAACCTCACATCCTATTTTTATATTTGAATCCAAATTTATATTTTCCCATTGTGGGAGTGTAGTCCGGGCGTTATACAGTGGGTCCAAACCTGCGATTTTAGGAACAAATTTTTTTTTTTAATTTGTGTGTATTTTTACCCGCTGAATAGAATGACACTGTCCTTGTATATAAACAGTCAATGGTAATATATGAGTTTTCCACAAATATACAATATTTAAGATACAAAACTTGTTATTAATTCGCGAAAAAAAAACAAGCATTCGAAAGCAAAAGAGTAATGCCAACCTTCTTTCTAATGCCAGCTATTTAATCAAGAAAAATGTATTTATGCTACTACAAACATGTAACATGCGTTGAGTAACATTATTAGCCCAAAAAACACATTTTCAAATTCACCAAATTAAGCAATTTGAATGCGGGTTTTTTTCACAACGGCCCCAATATGCGTCCCGTGGTCAATGCCGTCGTCGTGTCGTCATCGTGTCGTCGTCATGTTTAACCAGCAACAGCAATAATTTATCTGCATCCAAATGAGTTGCAACAGAGGATTGAGGAGAAGTGCACGATGACTTTTGTGATGTGGTGTTAAAGTAGGATCAGAGAGAACCACCCTCATGCTCCCGCTCCAGCTCAGCCAATCTATTTGAATTCTTTACATCACAGTTGTGTTTTCCTTCAGCGATTGTGTGGTAGTATAGGGTCTACATGACACCTACTCTACTCATGCATTGGGAGGATAATTGATAGAATGAATCCTAAAAAATATTTTTTTGTATTCAAAAATGAAAAATGAAAGTACGTTACTGTAGTTTCAAATTCAAAGGATTGTGTAACGAAAAAATGGTGCTGCTGAATATAAAAATTGTTGCTTTGTCATTTAAGGGTGCACCGACATGACGACACCCTTTGTACTATTGTACACAGTGTAAGGGTTTTGATCTCCTGTATAAATATGTAGATAGAATAGGTAGGATTGTGTATGAATACATATGTAGATATATGATATATGTATGTTTTATTATTATTTATATACCATTCTGGTATGCACAGCCGCTGCCGCTGAGTCGAAAGAAATAAGATTCACAATAAGGTCGCACGTACTTGCTCTTGTGTACTATCGAATGTGGTTTTAAAGTAAGAAATAATTTAATTACCTACATAAAGTTACATTGTGCTTCCTATTAATATACAAAGTACATAAAGAGTGATTGTTAGAAGAATCATTTTTGAAAATGAATGATCAAAAATACTTTAAATGCACTTAATATTCCGTATGAACATCTTTCTGTATGTCCTAGTTTTGTAAATCTTTAATTCCATATTCCAAAATTCTGTAAATCAAGAATCCTTTACTTCAAAATTCTGTAAATCTAAAAATTCAGCAATGCTTAATGCTGGACAATATTAAAGTACGACTGTACTTTCTTGAATCAAACAGAACAGATGGAAAAAGGTCAAATATTTACCCAAAAAGATCGAACCTTTGCTTTAATAAAAAACAATAAAAGTTCATCAATTGGCGATGGCCGTGGAATTACTGGCAATTTTTGGCAATTTTTATAGCACAGGAAAGATAGAACGAAATATAGGACGGCTGAATTTTGTAAAGCTGAAAGAGGCGGGCTATTAGAAAAGATTATGTCCAGTTTTTCGGGACGTCATCCCACTGGAAAAATCTGCCATTTTGGAAAACACGGATTGATCTATCTCAAGAACTATTGATCTTAGATGCAAAATTGTAGGGCCAAGCTTGTAGGAAATTAAATTATCTTCCGTTCATTAATACATTTTTTTCGGTACGGGCGATATTTTCAAGATTATGTCGTTTTGTTATTTGTTTTTTCACATTTACACATTTTTGTCGTTCTCGAATAAGCTAACGTGAATTAATTTTTAAATGAGAATTTTAGAACACTAAATTTCCAACATTCTGATATATTTTTAAAGATGATGCGATACCACAGTCCAAAGTAACAGTTATTTTAGTTGCTAAAATGAAAACATCGGAATAAATAAAATACTAAATTGTTATTAAAATTAATACAAATACCAAAATAGCTGTAAATTTTGTCTGTGTTATCACATCATCTTCAAAAATATATCAAAATGTTGGAAATTTAGTGTTCTAAAATATCATATTAAGAAAATAAGTCACGTTAGCTTAAACGAAAACGTTAAAATGTGTAATTGCAAAAAAATTAAAAATAAAACGACATAACCTTGAAGATATTGCCACACCGAAAAAATGTATATATAAACGAAAGATAGTTTGATCGCCTTCAACCTTGGCCTTACAATTTTTCCTACTCTAAGAACAATAGCTTCGGAGATATAGGTCCATTCGCATTTTCCAAAATGGTGGATTTCTTCAGGGTCATGGTGTCCCGAATACCTGGACGTAAGCTTTTCTAATAGCCTTTTTTCATTTATAAAGAAATCAGCTTATCAGTATTTCATTCCACAAAATAGTGTATCTTTATTTTACTTTATCGGCTCAATTGATAGCAGCCAATTTTCCAAAAGCTCTAACTTTGGACTGCGTTATCGCATCATCTTCTAAAGTATATGATAATTTGTTAAGTTTTATAGTCTACAATTTGTTTCATGAGAACAATTCACGTAAGTTTCTTACGAAATGAGAAAAATGTGAAAAAGTAAAAAAAAACGACAACCTCAAAAATATTGTCCGTACAAAAAAAGTGTTTGATGACAAATTAAAGATTTCCCCAGGAGGATGGAGTCCCAAAAACTTGGGCATAACTTTTGTAATAGCACTCTTTCAGGCATAAGAAATTCAGCCGTCCTATAAACTATAATACAAAATAAAACGATAGTTTTTTTGCTAATTTTCCTGTACCCGTTCGATTGCCTTGCAATAAGCTTAATACTTATACTTTGTATATATTTCTTTCAGTAAGAAACATATATAACAAAAATATTACAAAAGAAACATTTTTGAGCAAAATCCCAACCTCAAGTTATTTCAAGAATGGGAAACTTGCCCTATAGTACTAATGATTTGCAAGTGAAGAAGATGCTTACGGGCAAAAACAGCAAACAAATATAAAAACTATTATTTTTAAAAGGATATATTTTCGCCAATTTCCTTTAAAAATTTGTTCCGATCCGTCATATTAAATGCTTGAGAATCATTCTGACATTCCTTCCGCAAACCTTTGGCCAAAAAACTGTTTTGAGCAATTTAGTAAAAAAAAAATAAAATCAGTGATTGTTCGATTTTTCTTTTTCAGTGTTTGTTAATTTGCCCTGCTCTATTTTTTTATAAAATTTTTTAAACCACCAATTTTGATAGCAAATCTATAATTTTCTACAAAAAGTGTCTTAAGTTTAATTTTGAAATTTGGCAAATATTCTAGTTATACCCGCACAAGATTGAAAAATTCCCAGTGTATTCTCTCTGAAATGCATGGGTGAATTAAAGCGAATTTTGTGCTTTCATTAAACTTAGGTTCCACACAAATATATTCAATAATAAAGACGCGTGAACGCAACTGTTCCTTTATTGCCTTAAACTTGCGGTACCTCTATATTCATTAGCCTTACGATGTGCAAGTATTAGAAGAAACTTTTCTAATTCTTCTTTCCTGTGAAACACGTTGTCGAGGTATTACCAGCGTTGCTCTATGGTGAATAACTTATTCAAGCTCATCAGAACACTGATCATATCTGAGGTCGATGGTGCTTCAATCCATCGCATCGTTTAAATGCACCTATTAAAAATTGTCCATAAGATTCTATGAAGTTCAAATCAAGCGAAGAGTCTGCCTTTTTTTTTTGTTTTTATGAACTGGCTTCACTTTTAAAGATAGGTTATAGTTCCTTAAACTGACATATGAGGTAAAGTGCCTTAAGAACAAAAATCAAAACAATGGTACACTTTTTATTCTCAATAGGAACCTACTTTTTGTGAAAATGTGGCAAGAATTCCAAGTTCAGCTTTTTATAAATCCTTGAAAATATATATTAGAAGAAAAATCGTTCTGTATTTTATGCTCATTATTTATTTAAAATTAATATTGTTTTGATAATGCATGAAAGTGCACAATTTTTTCCATTATAAAAACGATTTTGTGATTAAATACAGGCTTTTGAAAAAAAATGAAAATACAGAATTTTCTCCATTTAATTCATATGCAGCAAAACAATAAGTAAAAAATAGATAAATTTTGTTCATACTTCTTCAGAATTTTGTGAAACCAGAAAAACAAATTACGGTATTTTGAAGTATAGTATTTTCAGAGCAAAGTTTTTACCTCGTTCCAAGCCTAACCTACAACTTATAATACAAACAACCTATAATACGTATAATGTATGTACTTGCACATACTTGTACATACATACATGCAAAAAATTGTTCTTTAGCTGATTTGTCGTCCATTGGAGTTGTAAATTTATTCATACACGGTCTTAGAGCTCATAAGTTTTTATTCTTTGACAACAATTTTTCACGTCAAACCAATACACTTCATTGAGAAAAATTCATACATTTCGGGGGGGTTTGAGCCCCCGAGGTATCAAATGAAAGCTAAGACTGCCCTTTTTATAAAACCAGTGGTCGGACAAACTTTTGTTGGCTGTTACGGCTAGTCCGACCGCTTTTGTAAAAAGATAACCTTTGCATTTAAAATGCATTTAAGTGGTAAAAGCGTTTTTCTAGGCTATATGAAATAGATTTGCATAGTTGTCCACGTGTTAAACGCAATGAATACAAAAATAGCTGTTTTCACAAAAGTGGTCGGACTCGCCACAGCAGCCAACAAAAGTCTGCCCGAACACGGGTTTTGTAAAGAGGGTATTCTTAGCTTTCATTTGATACCCCATTTATAAAAAACCATCATGGTTTAGGTATCCTAAGCCAAAAATGCAACCAAAAGCGGTTTTGTTAATGTTAAGACTAAAGCTGTGAATTGGCATCATTCTTTTCTGAAGCCGCGATGAGATAGGTGAACCTACGGTCGCCTCCCGTACTATAAGTTCAACTGAAATTATAGATCAATTCTAGCTTACATTCAAAATTTATTTTATTTTATATTAATTTTATTTCTTAGTAAAAACTACGATGATGTTTTAATATATCACATTGTATTTTTAAGTTTATTCTTTAATCATAGCACACTATTTAAATACTGTAATAGTCTGTCTAAGAGTGCATAACTTCTAGTAACCGTTAGGAAAGGCAGAGCCTTCCTGTTATTATCTGGTAGTGGTAGAATTTTGTCGTACTAACTGTCATCACCCTGTACCTATACTGATATCTATTTATACACATCACTTATATTTCATCTAGGTGAAACCTCATTAAAGGAATTCACTCCTTCGTTACATACTAACTTTGAATTCGGAAGGAATCCAATTGCCATTTTCCCTTGCAGTTGCGACTTTATCTATTACTTTGTATAGCTTATATCTGCTTCTTGTTCTTTTTGGAAATTTATCTTATGTTTTAACTTTTGCACCTTTTGAATATTTTCATTTAAAGTATTGGTGTATTTTCCAGATTAACTCAGAAACTGTTAATTTGGATAAATCTTTCAATTAAATTAAGGAGGTTATTTGTATTAAATAGGTAGGTATATATACATACATACCTTTCACTTGCATATTGCAAAAATGAATACATTCGGCGGGAACTTTTTTCGGAAGAAATATTTCATTTAATTTTTTAAAGTGTTGCTATTTTGTTACCTTACCTTCAATAAAATTACTCAAAATATGTATGCCATAAAATAGCATTTTCCAATGGACAACATTTTGTATTTCGCATGTGTATGGGCACATCTCTTAATTTGTGTGTAAGAAAATGATTTTGATGTGTTCCTTCTAACATCATACCATCGTCGAAATCATTTTCAACCTAGCCTCAAATCCTCAACCAACGGCGTATACAGGGGGGGGGGTCACGGGGTCATCTCCCCCCGAGAACACAAGATTATTTTGTTGATCTGAAATAATTATTTAGTAACCACGTAGAAAAAAAAAAAAAAGAAAGTTGGTTACTTAGAAAGCTAGAAGGATTTTCGATTGTTAATTTAGAATTCAATAGTGAATTTGAATGTTGGTAACTTCAATTCAATAAGAAATTTAATTTTCATGGCAATGGAATACCTACGTTATATTGTAGTCAATCGATGATACTTTGATTTTCTTCCTCGTACTTCAAATTTAACATAACAACAAACTTCTCATATGATAATACATTCAAATCTTAAATTATATGCATAGGCTAGTTTCCGTTTTGAGATGAGAGCCAAAACCTGTTAAACCAAACAGAAATCAAAGTGCGGAGTTGTTACCAAATTTTCACTCAGTAAAGTAAAAACTAATAGGATTTTCAAAAAAAAACATTTTTTTTTCTGAAAATAAAATCTTTAAACACATTATAGAACACATACAGAAATTGTTTTGTTTGATTTCTGTATGACAGATTATTTTTAAAAGCAAACAAAGTGATAACTTTCGATTTATAGTTATTCTAACCAAAAAATATAAATGTTAACGATAAAAGACATAACTATATAAAACTATGATGAAAACCTATATGAAAGGATTTTGTGTGCACTTATTCAACATTTAAGATCGAACAATATTGTTATTGATTTGGATGTGGATTACTTTTACAAAGTTACCTATGAATCCCATAATGCAAAAGCCAATAGTTATGGTAAAGGAGATTTCTTGGAACTCCTTGCGGTGAACCGTTTGACCAGTCGGATGGAATTATTGACGAAAAGCGACTAGGCTCGTAGAATTTAAAAAATTTGTCCATTATTTTTATCAGAAAGGCTAACTGGTAAGAAAGATAAAAGAGTAGGTATATTTGATATACATATTTATTTTGTAAGGTGCCTTCCACTTTTCTATCGGTGGCAGTCTTAGAGACATAAATTTTTTTCAAATCAGAGGCATATCAAAATCACTCGTGAAGTTTGTTCACACTTTTCTTGAAACGCAACGAAAACGAATCTTTCTAGTCAATTATAATACGAATATGTAATTATTTTAGTTTTGTCCACTATTGTAAAAAGAGCAATTTACACAAGTGGTCATTTTTGAAAAACAGAGCTATTGTTTTCATTTTCAGTAGTGAATATTTATATCTACTATTTATATACTAAAATTAAGAAACAGAAAACAGTGCACAGTTCCTATGATATTTTACTAATTTTTCCTGCAACTTCAATTCGCTGAAATAAAAACTTTGATAGGATTTAAATAAATTCTGAATAAAATTCAAAACAAATGATCAAGCGAATCCAAAAATTTTTTTCCTCGGTATTTTGACAGCTAGCTTAACTGATTTTGTTTGGTCAGGCAACTGGAGATTGCTGTATGCTGTTGCTGAGGCCCTCCGAAATAAAAAATGTAACAGTCAGGAATAAAAACGAAGAGCGCGGTCACTGGTCCAGCTAATAAAGGTTCGTTCGGCTCAGTTGTTTATTTTAATTTTCTTTGGAACCAAAAATTAAGTAACTTTGCAAATACCAAAAAAGTGTTTTCGTCTTAAATTTGTTAGTTTTTTTGTATAGGTAGCTTATTTCATTTTGAATTGGCTTTGGCAGTTCGAAATATATATTTTCAACGAAATTGCCTAACTTGGCGTAGTGAGAATTTAGTATTACATTCGTAGTCTGCTAATTCACGCCGACTTTTGTTTCTTAACTGTCTTGAAATTAAATGAGTTAAGGTACGATATATTTTTCCAGGATATGAACGATTTTAAATTATTTTAACTTATTTTTAACAAAGGTAATGTATTATAGGGTTTTCCATTAAGGGCGGGTCGATTTAAAATTGAATAAAACAAGATATCAATAAGGTTTTATCTTTATTTGAGAGCCCTATTATAGTAATATAACATCGTTCAAATGGCCGCCCCGGCTTCGCTGGGTGGCGCGGATTCGAAAGTTTCAGTTTTCGATGACTTTGGCGCATAAATCAGGCTGAATTTGACCGATGGCATCGATTATGTTGTCTTTGAGGGTCGAGGTGGTTTGCAGCTTATTCGCATAGACCTGCGACTTAAGATAGCCCCACAAAAAAAGTCCAAAGGGGTCAAATCACACGATCTTGGTGGCCAATTCATGTCGGCTCGGCGCGAGATAACCATGCCATGAAACCGCTCGTGCAGAATATCGATTGTGTCTTAAGCTGTGTGGCACGTAGCGCCTTCCTGTTGAAACCACATATCTTCAGTGTCGATATCATCCAATTTAGGCCACAAGAAGTTGGTGATCATCGACCTATAGCGATCGCCGTTGACGGTGATGGCCTGGCCAGCATCATTTTCAAAGAAGTACGGACCGATGACGCCTCCAGGCATCCAGCCCAAAATACACACAAAACAGTAACTTTATTTGAATGCATTGGCACCTCGTGAATCTCGCGTGGATTAGTGTCGTACCAAATCCGGCAATTTTGCTTATTCACGTACCCATTCATCCAAAGATGGGCCTCATCGCTAAAGATGATTTTTCGACCAAAATTGGGATAAACTTCTAACTGCTCTAAAACATCATTTGCACGTGTTGCTCGACGCTGTAACTCACCATGATGATTTGTCTATAGTAACTGATTAAAAGACGATATTTTGAACGAAAGTAAAAGAAACAATATGGCCGCCACAAGCCGTCCCTATTGGAAAACCCTTTAGTATAGTTAATTCAGATTTTTTCCCTTTTCTTTTATATAGCTATGCACAGTTAAATATGAAAAAAAAAAATATAAGGCACTTGACTTTTAACAAATATTAGTTTGTGTTATTTTTTTTTTGGTATGACCCCCCCCCCAAGAACTAAAGCTGTATACGCCCCTGTCCTCAACTAATGAAGAATGAGGAAAGGTCTTAGAACCAACCGTAAAACTGTTAATTTAAATATAAACATTAGGCTGGTCCTTATAAATTTCATTGTTTTTTGACTACGCACTCCCCCAATTTCCCTGCAAGGACGTCCGAAGCCTTATTATATCAAAAATAAGTATTTTTTTTAATTTTAAATTAAACTTTAAGGGGCGTATTCATTGTCATTTTTAAGCTGTGTCTAAGTTAAACCTATGTTTAATTGAATTTTTGGGCTTGTTTCTACTTTTTTAAGTATTTTAATTTCGAAATATTTGAAGCTATTTGTATAGTTTAACGAGTTAATAATCTAATAAAAATATAAAACCAACAAATTGTAAGTAAAATCAAATTGTACCTATTCATTGAACCAATTGAAAATAACCAAAACTTTCGTTCTAACTGTGCCAATTTTAGCGCATTTTTTAACTTTACTGAAATGTTAATTTTGAAAAAAAAAAAATATCAAAATAAAATCTGCCTAGGCATCGCCACGCCACAGTAAATTCCATTTTATAAGTAAAACCACTTTTTCTGAGGTCACATGTTTGAAAAAATGTGTAAAATGGGAAAATGTGAATTTAAAAAAATTAAATTTATTAATTGTATTCAATTAAAAAGTACAAGTGACCTCAACTCCAGAAATAATTGGGTTTCGCCCAAGGTATAACAGTGGGCTCTTCAGTCAGTCTGTTATACCCTACTAAGACACAAATTTTGGTCGATGTTTACCGACTCATATAAAAATCACAGCAAAAAGATACTGCGAATTTTATTATTCTAGGGGAATTTGTTTAAATTTGTGCACCCAGAAAATAAATACCCGTGGTCAGGTTTTTTATAATAAGAAAATGAAGAAATTTAAATATTAAAATATTTAAATTACTTCTGTTTTAAGTGGAGTGAATGAATAAAATTCAATTAAAAAGTACAAGTGACCTCAACTCCAGAAATAAATTTGGTCGATGTTTACCGACTCTTATAAAAATCACAGCAAAAAGATATTGTTAATTTTATTATAATTTTGTTTCTGGAGTTGAGGTCACTTGTACTTTTTAATTGAATTTTATTCATTCACTCCACTTAAAACAGAAGTAATTTCAATATTTTAATATTTAAATTTCTTCATCTTCTTATTATAAAAAACCTGACCACGGGTATTTATTTTCTGGGTGCACGAATTTAAACAAATTCCACTAGAATAATAAAATTCACAGTATCTTTTTATGTGATTTTTATAAGAGTCGGTAAACATTGACCAAAATTTGTGTCTTAGTAGGGTATAACAGACTGACTGAAGAGCCCACTGTTATACCTTGGGCGAAACACAATTATTTCTGGAGTTGAGGTCACTTGTACTTTTTAATTGAATTTTATTCATTCACTCCACTTGAAAGTTAAAACAGATGTAATTTCAATATTTTAATATTAATTGTAGTAATATTTAAATCCTAAGTGGGCTTTAGGTCTATGTTGAAAATTGTTATTTTTAAAAATAAGAGCCCACTTTTTAAAAATAAAAGTCCACTTAGGATTTAAATATTATTTAAAAAGGTCACGAAAAAGGAATAATTATTAATTGTATTAAGTTAAGTTCCTAACACCACTATTTTTCGTTTAAGTTTATGAACAAGTTTGGTTTAGTTTTTCATTATTAAAACAATATTAATCAGCTCGGTTCTTCTTTTTTTGCTAGGTCGTGTGTGAATTGTAAATCGTGTTAAATTGGATCTGATGACATTTTAAGCACTAACAAGGTGAATCTATACATGGAATCTGATGACATTTTTAGCACTAACAAGGTGAATCTATACTTGGAATTTTCAAAATTAAGTCTCGTGTGAAATTTGTTCGTAATTTAAATCCAATTTGCATAAGGCCATAATATTAAAGATCAATTTTTTTTCTTTCATACTCTAATCCTCAAAAATACTCCCGTCCGAATTTTTAAAATGGCAGCCCTGCATACAAACATCCCTATTTTTGAAGTCATTTTATATTGCACTAAAAGCAGAATAAAGAAATCTAAAGGTTAGCCTTGTTTGATAAGAATGAATGTGACGATGATACCAAGCGACACACCGTGCTGCTGCGCCAAAGTGTGTTGTTGTACTGCCTTTAATGGCAAAGTCAAAGAAATTGAAATGACCATGTTAAACGAATGGCATGTGGAATGCCGTATATCTATGAATATTCAAATGATACGAAGTCCAGTGTGCAACCAAAAGCAGCTGCGGTCACGACAAGGTTCCACTCCTTTCGTCCTTTTGCCTCACCTGATGGTTGACATCCAACGATAGATTTTTTTTTTTATTAAATTACAAAGCTTGACACAAATGTAAGGTAAGGTAGGTGTATGAACTATAAAAACTATAAAAGTGTGTACAACGTCTCTCAATGCAAGGACTAACTTAATTGCGAAAATTCATATGGCAGTATGAGTGAAGGTGGTAAGTTAGCCATGCTATTCCCAAAGAGTTTGAGACCGGGTTAGTGAGAAAAGGGTATGTTGGCGTTTCAAGAAGACTTTCATATGTAAACAGTGGTTATTGAGGTGCTTAACAGATTATTGGCCTTGTTCATGTGAAAACAGGGTTGGGGGTGTCTCTATGAATGAACAAATATGAACTTTGGCCACATTATCGGAAACCGTGTACACAGCTTTAACCCCGTCCCCATAAGGATGAAAAACACCACCATCACCGTATCCATTGGCATTATTTATCACATTTTAATCTCACGGGATGCATAATTGCATAATTATGGGAGTATTGTGGCGGAGGGGCCTAAACGCAGCACGAGGGAATGGTATAATTTTATTTGAACCAAGGCATTGCTGAGAAACCTGTTATCGTTGCCCGAATGCGTAACATTTCATTTAACCGAATTATAATTAAAGTTGGCTTGTTTCAGCTTTCAGGCTGGTTGCGTACATGGGCGCTTGTTAGTGGCTGAAGTTTAAAAGCTGTGATTTCTTTGAGCATTAATTATTTCAATTTAAATAAACGTCGCATACGACACACATACGAGTAGGTATACGTACATACATACATTATGCACGACAGGTTGAGGACAATTTTAATTAAATCTTACATGGTGACAAGTTATCGTCTTGGTTCTTGGCTCTTGGGATTGAGTTTGTTATTAAGATATTTTTCAAACAATTAAATTATCCTCCGTGTATAATGTTAAAGATGTCTTTACTCAGAAAAAAAAAACTTTAATGCAAACAATTTTATGAATTGGCTCAACTTATTTTGTTGGTTAATTTTTTGATTCAACATTGCGAGTGATGATAACGATATAAGAATTTCAATTTTTTAAATAAAAACAAAAATTTTAATACCCTAAGAACTAAATTTTGTCCCAAGAATTATTTAATAAAATTAAAAATACAATCTTGTTAAAAGTACTTAAACTTCAAGCTTACAATATTTCAAAAACGCTTAGTTGTTCTTACCGTTATTTTTGTCTGATTGACTAAATATCAAATTGAAGTTACCCATCTGTGACATTTTTACAACAGTTAAAGACATGGCTGGCCTTGGGAGGAAAAAAATATCGTAAGAGACGGAACTAGCTCCAAAATATTGGAGACGGGACTGTATTTCTTGGATCGAAATTACGGTGAGTCTCAGTGGTTGAATAAAAATAGAAACAATTTTTGGTGTTTGATTACTTACTTGGAAGATGCAATCGAAGAATCTAAAGAAGCTTCAAACAAAACATGGAAGAGTTAATTTTTGAAATGAAAAGAACTCAATCGGATAAAAATGCGTTTTCTAGAATTAGTGAAACTTTGAAAAAATATTTCTAGAGCTTTTGCATTTGAAACTTTACAAATTAATGAAGTACAAAGGAGATGACCCATTTTTGGGCCACGTGCGTACATAGATGAGATGGGTACCAAAAGAAAGTTGGTATTGAGTTCTATAAGAATGCTTAATATTTTTAAAATCGGTGTTGGAGATTTCAAGATATTTGAGCTTGAAGTTGGCGATTCAAAAGTCATAGAATTAATTTGTTTTCGAAAGAATTATTCATAGCTTGTGAATTATAGAAGCTAGAAAAATGATTTAAGTACCCAATCAGAGACCAAAAAAATACCTTTCAAACGATACCAATATCTCTTTCCTACGTTGAGCATATTTTGATATACACAGTTCAAACTTTTTTTGAAATAATTTCGTTGCATGTGCTTTCTACGGCTGATATCTTGAAAAAATCAGTGATAACATGTATTTTTTTTCTACCACTACAATTTAATTGATTACCTTTTGTCTAATGTACATTAAAATTATCTTACCTCAAATGAATGTCATATTATAAACAAAAGGACGTTTTTTGTTACAAAAAAAAAAAAACGATGATACAGTAAAATGCTTTTTTTAACGCCAAACTAAGGTTTATTTAATATGTAAAAGTAAACATTTATGTTTTTCCTTAAAGCAAATACCTATGATGTTATATACATACACAAACTAAAAAATCGATAAAAAAACGTGTCTATCTCACGATTCTTGATTGAAATTATCTATAAGGATGTGGTCTAAATATTATAATGTTGGTATGTTTATATGTTCATGATGCCGAGCAAATCGCAAGTACCACAAAATACTCATAACTTGAGCGCAACATCCAACAGTTCGCATACCAACAATACTTTGATGCTCAATTGTTTTATAATCAGCTTGCTAGGTAAGCGTCATGTGTCGATTTCTAACGGTCCAAGAATTGATGTTATCAGAAAAAGCTTATGTTACATTGTAGAATCTTTAAGCCTACCAAAGTATTTACCGTTGAAAAGAACACCTGGTCAGACTAATGTTAAGTGGTATTATAAAATCTAGTTTAAAAAAAGTTGGTTCTCATGGATGTTTTTTTCATTTGGTGCGGATTTTGTTATTGAAAGCATTATAATCATTTGCTATAAGAAAAAACATAAATCTTTATGCTAGATTTCCACTTGTCATTGAAAGACGAAAACTGACACACTTTGACAAGTCAGGGTGGGTATTATCAACACAAAAAGCAAAGAAATAAGTAGTAGAGGGAAAGTTTAACCCACCCTGTCTTGTCAAACTGTGTCTTTCAATGACAAGTGGAAACCTAGCATAACTTTGAAATATTAAATAAGTCTTAGTTAAGCATTAAAAAAGCATTTTATTGTACCTATAATTGTTTTTTTTTTTTTAATAAAAAAGGTCCTTTTGTTTATAAGATGACAGTCATTTGACGTAAGACAATTTTAATGTACATTAGACAAAAGGTAATCAATTAAAGATTGTAGTGATACAAGAAGAAAAAAACATGTCATCACTGATTTTTTCAAGATATCAGCCGTAGAAAGCACATGCAACGAAATTATTTCAAAAAAAGTCTGAACTGTGTATATCTAGATATGCTCAACGTAGGAAAGAGATATTGGTATCGTTTGAAAGGTATTTTTTTGGTCTCTGATTTGGTACTTAAGTCATTTTTCTAGCTACTATACTTCACAAGCTATGAACAATTCTTTCGAAAAAAAAAATTTGAAATTAATTCTATGACTTTTGAATCGCCAACTTCAAGCTCAAATATCTTGAAATCTCCAACACCGATTTTAAAAATATAAAGCATTCTTATAGAACTCAATACCAACTTCCTTTTGGTACCCATCTCATCTATGTACGCACGTGGCCCAGACATCAGAGAAAAATGGGTCATCTCCTTTGGAAAATTAGTTTTGCGTGACGGTGTGGGTTCAATTCCATTTCTGGACTCGAAATTGACAGCACTGATATGATGAGTTCATCAAATTTGTCTTGGTGTCCTCGTCAAGTTGGTAACAAAGAGAATGACCGTTTTTGGGGGTAGTGCCAAACAATTTTTTTTTAAAGGGGGTGCTTGTATGACTTTTCACAAAATATTTCTTTGCGACTTTGCGTATTATGATTTTTATCTTGATTCTTGAGTTTAACTCGTTATCCGCAGGTGACTCAAAGATAATTTTTATTTCAGTGTTTCTTTTTGGAAACCATGAGAAGTCACTTTTGTTAGTTACACAGGTCTTAAAAATCAAGATTAAAAAAAAGATGTTGATGTGCTGGTTTCAGACACTGGATACAAAGAAAGGTGAGAAGGGTCACCAAGCGAAGATAAATAACAAACTTTTTAACTATTGCTCGAAAACAAAAGATTGGATTTGAAATACATCTGTTAAGATTTGAGTAAGTAAGTTTACTTTCAGGTCTGTAACAATTTTTTGAGTGAGCTTTTCTTAAATTTTTTGATTTGGATGCCTCCAATACCGCATGTATAGGATTTAAAAATAAATGTATATACACCACAAGCATACACTGAGAAAATTAATATTTTTTTTTGCGTTTGCGAGTAACGAATTTCGTTTGCTGTAATTGTAATACATTTGCTGGAAATGTTTTGAAATCCCTGCAAACGTATTTCATTTGTAGCAATTGTATTGCAGTCACCACAGAAAGTTATTCCATTGTATCAAACATATTAACAATAACCCATTCGTTCGGAGCTCAATTTGCCTGGGTTTATTAAGGTAAATGACAGCGTTTCCCAAATTCAAACGACATGATGTTTGCAAGCAAGTGTAATTGTTTATGGCAAACGAATGAATCGATTGCGAAATAAGCTTTTGAAATGCAGTTTGCTGCAAAAAGTTTTACGTTTACTATATAAATTACAATTGTTTGCAACTAATGAATCGAACATTTGGGACAAATAGTTAATTTGTAGAAAGTAAACTAATTTGTAGCAAACGATTGAATGATTGCAGGGTATATATTTTTAAATCATATTTTTACATATTAACTTAATGCTTGTGGTAAACATTTCATGCTTTTGAGGCGAAAGAATTTTTGATTTGAGGTTTGTTTAATAGAAATTCGCTTGCAGCAATAAATTTCCTATTTGGAAAAAGTATTTTATTTCTTTAATTCCTATCTAACCAATTTCAGGTAATCTATAGGGCAAGCATTGGGTCCGTTTCAATACATGTTTTGCTTTATCAATTTGGTATTGTTCTGAAGTTCAGCACTACTTGTACAAAAAATCAAATTTCAATTGAAAACATATTTGTTGCTTTAAAAAATAGCAAAGTCAAAATTCGAAAATATTTGCATTAAAAAATAAAATAAATGCAAGTTTAAAAATCTTTGCATTAAAAATAATTGTTGAAATAATTACATTCAAAATAAAAGTTCAATTTTAAAAATTAATAACAATAACCTACATCTCCGTTGTTCATTTCGAAAAACAATGGTGCAAAATTTTAGATGATTAAGTACGATGTTAAATCGTTTACATTTTACTAAAGTTAAAATCACATCTTTTTAGTATCGTACTAAATGCATATGATTGGAGAATGGAACATTTTACTCCAGGTATAGCATAGACCCGAGGGTTGCCGGTTCGATCCCTGCTGGTGCCCAACTTTTTTGTTTTTTGTAATAATGAAGTTAAAATGATAAAAATATAAACATTGAATACTTATTTAAAGCACATGTTGGGTTTCCATCAATACATAATTAATTTACAACGCATAAAAACAATTATTGTGTTAAACAAAACGATTTTCTTAAAAGTTTTGATTCAGTCCTAGGAGCACATCTACGTAGTAATAGTTTAAAACAAAAACTGACCCAATATTTTACATACTTCGGTCGTCCTCGTCATAGTTAAAATAATTAATCACAGTTAAAATAATTAAAATACATGAAATTGTCTAAGCCCCATTTCTTAATCAGTACATTTCCTCTGCTCAACTAAATAAAGGGAAAATGTGTGAAGTTTTCAACTGATTAACATTTTGCCGGATGATTTTATGTTGGAAATAAGCTCAGTGGATGCATGCTCGCTCTCGATACGAAAGGATACCAGTTCAAATTCAGGTAAGTAAAGCTTGACATTTTTTTCAATTAAAATAATATAATATAATTTCAGAATTAAGGGAAAACCAGCAGTCACTGTATTGATTGTGACAAACGTACAAGTCATTAGCAACAAACGGTGTTATTCATTTGTCATAACCACTTTGATCTTCTATAACAATTGACCCATTCGCTTGTCGTTAAAGTATTAACGTTTACTCTAAAGGCACCATTCGTTTGCCACAAACAGTAAATATGTTTACAAAACACCATTATTCGTCTGACAGAAACACTTCATTCGTTTGACACGAACACTCTATTCGTTTGAAACAAACGATAGAATTTTGCTACAACAGTATGAATTGTTTGTCTCAAACGAATTTAAGAGTTTGCTGCAAACGAACTGTCAAAACTGGCTGGCAAACGAATAAGTCGTTTGGGCAATTTTTACGTTTGCCGCAAACGATTCTTTATCTCAGTGAGCACACAACATGCTCGAAAACACTTAAATTCTTCGGGGCAAAAATCCACTGTAGACATTGTGTTATTACAAAAAAACTCGAAAAATAAGAATTTTTTGCAAAATGCCAATAGTTAACCAAAAATTTGCTCGTTTTGGGGGTTGAAACCCTCCCCAAACACAAATGTATCAAATTAACTTCCTCGCATAAGAATTTCGCTCTTAGTTTTTGAGTTTTCAGTTTTACCACGAGCCATTTTTTTTTTTTTTTTTTATATTTAGCGCGTGCAAAAGGGGTTGTGACTACCCTTAAGATGATATACACAGCACGAGCGATTAGGTAGATTGGAGGGGATTTAAAAGGAGATACCGATGCACATTGGTTTTGAACGTCTGTAGATCACAATGCGAGGGGAAAATTGAGCTGGGTAGAGCATTCCACATTCGAGTAGTGCGATTAAAGAAAGAATCTCTGTACTTAACAGTACGTCCGAAATTGGGCTCAAGGGTAAACTGATGGGCATTCCTAGAGGCGCGAGTATTACGGTTGAATTGTTTAAGGGGCGGAATGCAACTGGCTATTTCACTAGAGCATTGTTTATGGAAATAACGGTAAGATTATGAAAGACATCAAACATTTCGACGGTGCTCAAGAGATGAGTATGTTTCCGTTATAGTTCTTTCACCTATCATTTTAAGAGCTCTCTTTTCAATTCTATCCAATAAACTCAAGTGGGTTATTGGAGCACCTGTCCAAATGTGGGAGTTGTACTCAAGTTTCGGACGAATAAAGGATTTGTAGATCACAGCCAGATCAGAAGGGGAAAAAAATTTCTTGCATCGACGGAGAAAACCTAAACACTTAGCAGCATTTTTGGCGATGTCGAATATGTGGTCGTTCCATAAAAGGTGGTCTGTGACACACATACCGAGGACTGAAAGCTTTTCGTTTTCCTCAATGCAAGTGCCACTCATGGATAGTTGCATGGGGGTGGGTTTCGTTTTAACGACAGTAGACAGCACTGAGTTTTTGAAATTCTACACGGTTTTTGATTCTCCATTGGACAATGCTGTCGAGATCAGAATTTAATGAGCTTATCATACGCTGCCGTTCGAGTTCCACATCCGAAGGACATGGATGTGAATCTAAGAACGAATATGAAAAGCTGAGGGTACTGTCGTCAGCAAAACAATTTAATGGATTAGAAGTTTCAGATAAAAGATCGTTTATGAATATAAGGAAGAGAGTCGGAGACAGAACGGAGCCCTTGGGCACACCAGCATTTATTTTGTGAATTTCAGACTTGAAACCATCCAATACAACTTGTATTGAACGGTCCGAAAGGTAATTTCTAATCCAACGAAGAAGAGATTCATCAATACTAAATGCACGCATTTTCGATAAGAGAGCTTGATGCCAAACTCTATCAAATGCTTTAGAAATATCAAGCGCAATAATCTTACTTTCTCCAAAACGATGCAAAGATTTGTGCCAATGTTCGGTGAGATATACCATCAGATCACCAGTGGGCCAGTGTCAGATTTTTCAGTCAATTATCCATGTGGTTCAATTAACGAAACCCCGCTTTATTGACCTACTTGTTGAATTAAGCGAAACCCGTTATAAAAAAATTCATCTATGGAATTCACTCTACAAATTTCAAAGCCAATTTTAGTGATTCCAAGTAATTGTGTTTTTTTGTTTCATAATAATTTGTGTTGGCCGTTCAATTATCATTTTATCAAAATTTAGCTACCTATGTACATGGTTTTAGTACTTCAGCTGCAATTTTGTAAGATCAATTAAGCGAGTAAGTCAATTAAGTGGGGTTCAATTAACCATTTGAAAAGCTATCCTACTTATACGGGACATTTTCAAACGCAATTTTGTCGGTCAATTAAGCGGGATGTTCAATTAAGCGAGGTCCAACTAAGCGGTGATTACTCTATACCTACTACATATGTGCCTCTTTTTCTCAGAAAATGTTTCACCCACAAAACCACGTTGGCGCAGATATAGACACAATGCCTATCCACATTGGAATTTTAATGCTGATGGAGCCAGGGCCGAACGCAGGGGTGGTTTTGGGGGTTAATACAGAAACAGGGTTTTGACGTCTTTTTTGTTGAGTTTTATTCCCCTATACCTATCACGTAAACGTCTTAGAATATTTTGCATCACACAGGTCACGCAGGAAGTAGGTACATACGTATCATATTTGTTTCCAAATGTTTTACAAAAATACATTTTTTATAAAAAAAAACTAAATACGAGAAGAAATAATTTGATGCTACTTTTGACTTTATTCACAATACTCTATAAAAATTCAAATGCCAACAATTTCTAAATTTGCTAATTTTATACTTTCTTATGTCTGAATTCCAATCCAGTCATGCATTTTATTTTCCAAAGAACTGTTTCTAACGGTCTTCGAATTACTTTGAAACGGCTTAACTAATTTTGAATAAATTTGTAGGCCTCTTGAAAGTATTAGCATTCCGTAGGTACCAATTTTAAAACGAACATAATTTGATTAAAAAAAAATTCTAAATAACTACCTAGGTTACGTTGCTGCGCACTTATGCGATGCGCGAAAAGTTTGCGTCAGAGAAAAATATTTATTTTTTATTTTATTTTATCTAATATTTATTCTTACAAACGTGGGCACAGTGAAGCGATATTTGCTGAGAGTGTTGCGATTTTTTCACATACTTATCGCAAGCATCACGTTTACAAACTCTTTTGACCACTTTTGCTCGAATCTCGAATACCTTCTCGGATTGCATCGCTTTGTCGCAAATCTCCTTCTTTTTTTTTTTTTTGCCATTTTGCTTCACTTTCTAGGCTCAGCATTTTCATCCCCGTTGCGAAGTTTGTGTTCGTGAACAAAAATTGAAATCTGACCTGCAAAACAAATTACTTTCGCAAACATCAAAAGTGTGTTTACCTAAATCAAGTCTGCGGCACGCGTCGGGCTTCGGGCAGTTCGTGTCGAAAAAAAAAAAACATTCAACCGAAAAAAAGTTAATTCTGCAGACAAAAAGAAAATTAAAAAAGGAAAACATGTATGTAGGTAGATGTATATATTTATAAGTAAATGAAATGGCTTTGAAATATTCATATTATCAGGATATTTGTCCTTCACAGAATATTTTGTTCAATACATCACCCAAAAGCCCTTAAAGGGGCTCGTTTTTTTTATAATAATTCTAAATAAAGTCGTCATAGCCCAAGATACATATATTACAGGTAATATCACTAGCGTTTTCATTTTTGTTCAGTTCTGCGCATGCTGTCAAATCAATAGTAAAAAAAATTGAATTTCAAACAATCACCAAAAATTTGTTTTTGTTTGCGTACCTACACAAGGGGCAGCAATTAATTTTTTTTGTTTACTGTGTACTTACACAAGGGCAGCCATCTTGAAATTTGACAGTCTGCGCCTGATAATACCTTAAATATGTGTACTGTGATCTTAGCCATCCTTCAATGCAAGTTGATAGTTTATACCTTTACAGATAGATAAGAGACAAAATTTTTAGCGTATACAAAATATTTCGTTCCAAATGTCCACAAGCCCTAGAATAGCATTTATACCCAAAAATTCTGCTGAAAAAAAAAGAAAATTAAAAAAGGAAAAAAGGATAAAAAAATCGTATTTTCTGCGCTGCCATGTTTACGAACACAATTTTTTTAAAAAAGTGCCGCCTGCTTGCTTTCTCCGGGCAGAAGAAAAATAAAATCGATAAGCAGGTATGGGGCAGGTACGCCGCAGATTTCTGAGATTACGAACTCGACCTTAGGTAGGTTGGTAGAGATGGCGGTCACAAGCATCCTTGCTCGATGACCCAATTAACGCGGTAATGCGCCGTTTTGATACCATAACTCGTTTGACCTGTGGGTTAAAAGAACATTTTTAAAGAAAAAGAGGGTATTTGGTGATAGATCTCCCAACGGATCATCGCCTACGCCCGAGTTCAGCTGCAGTATGCTACGCTAAGCAATTTGCTGATTTGCCCGGGACGCATACGATCTGATCCCTTAGGGTGATCGTCTAGTCGCACACTCGGATATGGTAATCTCTGTACGGCTCCGTCTGTTTGCACAACATGACTTGTGGTTACCAGAGAAAGTACCACCCGCCTGTATGACCAGACGCTTTTATTGGATTTAGACATTTGATCCTTGTATATAAAAACTATAGTACTATTATGGAATCGATTTTTCTGTTACTGGGAGTGTTCTCGTGAGGGCGCAAACATCGTGCCACGTTGGTTTGGAGAGATGTGAATGAGGATAGGAAGAGGAATAAAAGCTGGTAGTAAGAAGGAGAGGAGTATATTTTGTTGATTCTAACAGTTGCTGACAACAATTACCTGGTGTGAGTGAGATAGTTTTTCATCATGGCAACGAAGGGGATTATTCGCACAAAATGAAAAAAATGTTCTCGTTGGCTTTTGAATTTTGAATTTGAATTTGCAAACAGATTTTTTTGTTGTTTTCTATCAAAGTCTATGATAGTACACAATATACATACATATGTCTATACATAAGTTAATTATGATTTGATTTGCTTCGAATTTGTTGAAAATTTTCAATTTCAGCTGAAAATCATATTATCAAGACTACACCGTTGCTAATTTTCACAATTCTTAGGCAAACATAGTCTTACAACGATGCTATATTTCTTTATGAGGCATTCAAGAACAAACATTTTTTTTCGAAAAAAAAAATCAAGAAACATTTTTTTGGGGTTTATTTTTTTGGAAAAAAAAAACTAGAAAAAAAACACTTTAAAAGTAATTTTTGTACAGGTAAATTTATCAAAAGTTTGATTACTTTAAATGTAAAAAAATTGATAAAAACAAAGAATTTGTTTTAGCTACCTTTCAAAAAAATACTTTTACAGGAAAACAAATTTTGATAAAATTAAAAAAAAAAAGTATTTTACATTTAAAAAACTGTTGATAAATTTAAGAAAAAATAGGTTTAACTTTAAAAAATATACTTTTAAAAGTAAAGAAATTTTGATAAAATTTAAAAAAGAATAACCTTTTACCTTAAAAAAAAACTTTAAGGTAAACAAAATTCGAAAATATTCAAAAAAAAAAAACAATTTAAATAAAAATTTTGGGAAAATTTAAAAAAATAAATATTTTTTTACCTTTAAAAAATACCTACATAAGATAAAAATAAAAAAAACTATTTTACCCAAAAAAAAAATATTTTTAAGAGTAGAGAAATTTAAAAAATAAATTAATAAATAAAAATGGAAAACATTAAAAAAAAGTATTTAACTATAAAAAATTAAATCTTTTTACAAAACAACTTTAAAAAATCTATTTTACCTTTAAATAAAAGTATTTTTAAGGGTAGAGACATTTTGGCGAAATTTAAAAAATAAATATCTTTTTATCTTTAAAAGAAAATAAGATAAAACCAATTGAAAAAATTCAATTTAGCTCACCTAGTTTAAAAATGCGTATTCAAAAACCAAATTTCAACTTTATGAAATAATATTGAAAAATTCACGTGAAAAATTCAATTGTGAATATTTTAACAATAAATATTAGGCAATGTTCAAATTTCGATTATGAAAATTGTGTGAAGTAATTTCAATAAATTCGCATTTTGTAAGGTGTTTGAAATGAAATTTGAACTTTATTAAGTAATTTTTAAAAAATTCACGTGAGAAAATCAAATTAAGTATTCTTTTTTCAAAATTCCCGTGAATATTTAGACACTACTTACTCAATAAAAAAATTTCCAAATCTTGTTTTTTTAATTCCCGCGAAAAGTAGTGTGTGGAATTTTTAGTAGGTAGTTGGAAAATATGCAGATTAAAATTAATTTAAATCAAATGTTGTTTGTAAATTGTTATTTAGAGAATTTTTAAAAATTACTTATTAAATTCAAATTTAATTTTTAAAACTTTTTTAGCACGAATTTTCACATGGTGAACTATAAAATTTTTAAAAACGTTATAATCTAGGAAATTTTAAAAAATTATATCATAAAGTTAGAATTTCACTTCTGGAAATGTTATAATTTCCACGTGAAAATTCCCCGTGAATTTTTAAACATAGCTTGTTTAGTTTTTGAAAACTTTATAGAAATTATTAATAATTTCTATAAAAATTCATTCTTGGACATTTTAAAATGATTGTGAAAAATCGTTAATTTTTTTAAAGAAATTACACACAAAATTTAAAATTTCGCTTGAGAAAATATTAAAATCATTTCTAAATTCGGGTTTCTTTCGAAAGAAATTAGCTTTTTCCTCGTCACCCAAATAAATGCATATAATTTTCTCATATTTTTTACGCCTAATAACTTTCATTTTTGTCAGCGAAAAGTTCACTTCACTTGGATGTATATGAAAAACTTTAGTTAAAAAGGTTTCGTACCGACATTGTATAAATTATTAAATTTTATTTTGTTTACCATTTATATATGTATATTTATAATAGATAATATAAAATAATAAGCACCTACCTACTAAATGGCGTTCACCATCGAATATCATATATTTGTCATATCTCCTTAAATATGCACGCAAATAGCAACCTACAAAATTAAAACAATTTCTTCCTATCCCTACTTGATATAAGAAATTCTTGTACAACTTAAAGTGGCAACATTACTCAACTTGCTACAGCATATCTCACACACAACGAAAGAAAAAATAAAATCATTATTTCCTTTTAAAATTATATTTATTATCTTATTTCATATATATATCATATCTACTTAAATATGAATGCAAATATCAAACTACAGAATTTAAATAATTTCTTCCTATCCCTAGTTCATATACAAAATTCTTATATAACTAACTTATATTCCTTAGTGGCAACATTGGTTGTAGCCTTTTATTTGGGCATACAGTAATACTAACTTGACTTTGCTACAGCATATCTCGCACACAGCGAAAGAAAAAATACAACCGCTAATTCCTTTTAAAATTATATTTATTATCCTACTTCCCCGTTAAATAGAGCAAAAAAAGCTTCAAACTTCCCCTTCGTAAACAAAATTGGTGGAAAAAAATAACAAAAAAAAGTTTAGTGTTGACTCCTTTAAACTAGCTTTAAATTTGTATACGTCGTTCTCGTTCATTTATTGTTGCCTTGAACGTCATTCTAATCGTCAATTCCCTCAGTTTCTCCCTGTCCTGTACTCTCCAATCTCTACAATTTCGTAGTACTGGTAGTGCTCACCTCGAATCTCTCTATCGATCTTCTTCATAATAGTACTATAGTTTTTATATACAAGGATGTGATGAAACTTAACAAGGATTTGGACATAGGAAAAACACCCGATAGGACCAAAGTTCGCAACTAAAAACCATCTACACTGTGCCAACTAGGCAACTTGTTGACTGGTATTGAAGCGAAGGTTGGCACAACCGTGTGATCCTCCGGTGCTAGCTCACAGTCATAGGAGTTTGGGGAAGAAAATGGTGCAAAAGGAAACCGAAGTCAATTCTAGATCCATTGAAACATTCTTGAACTTGAAAATAGGAAAACACTCAAAAGGGTCGAAGTCCGCAACTAAGACCCATCTACACTGTGCCACCTAGGCACTTGTTAGCTGGTATTGAAGCGGAGATCGGCCCAATTGTGTGATCGTCCGGTCCTGGTGCACCATGAGCCACCTTCCAAAACCGTTAGTCTGCTAGCTCGCAGTCATAGGAGTTTGGGGAAGAAGGCGGTGCAAGAGGAGCCGAAGTAAATCCTAGATCAATTTCATCGCGTTGAGGAAAGAAGTCAAATCTTTGATCTTCGTTCCGGAGAGTTCGTGAAGGTCGTCAAAAAATGGCTTCCCAAAAGATTGTTGCCTCATTCTGGCCAAAGCGGGACATTTACAGAGGAAATGAAAGACTGTTTCCTCTTCCTGCTGGTCCCCACAACTACGACAGTGAGTATTGTAGGGGATGCCAAGCTTCGCCGCATGTTCTCCTATTGGCCAGTGTCCAGTGCATGTTGCAATAATCCTTGCTATGTCTCGCCTGGGTCTGCACATTAGGTTAATAGTTCGGGATTTATTATAGGTAGGCCAGATTTTTCTAGCAATAATGCAGTTAGTTAAACTATTCCACCAACGATTAGATTCTGAGAGAAAAATTGAGAATATATTGCCCTTCATAACTCCAAGAGAAATACTGACTCTTTCCGCAAGTGAGTTATGAAGGGCTGAACCTTGCCTGGCCAGCTCGTCAGCCCGCTCATTCCCCTCAATGCCACTGTGACCCGGAACCCAGATAAGAGTGACCCTGAGGTTAGTGTTCAGACTCAGAAGCTCTTCCTGGCATTGTCGTACTAATTTTGAGGATGATGTAGCCGAATTAATGGCT
Source organism: Melangyna quadrimaculata (assembly GCA_949320155.1). Lineage (NCBI taxonomy): Eukaryota > Metazoa > Arthropoda > Insecta > Diptera > Syrphidae > Melangyna > Melangyna quadrimaculata. Next base: position 364,970,219 of record OX439483.1, read on the forward strand.
TTGACAGCCGCTTGACTGTCTGAGAAAATAGCTGTATTTCGGTTCTGGTTTGGATTTTGTTTAAGTAGCTTGCATGCTTCCCTGATCGCCAGTACTTCAGCCTGAAAGACACTAGCAAAGTCAGGTAGCCGAAAAGACCTGGATATATTTAGGGACTCTGAGAAAATACCCGCACCAACACCGCACTCCATCTTTGACCCATCAGTAAAGATAGTTGTGTCGAAGTCTTTCGTCACGACGTCATCATTCCAATCATTTCTGAATGGGAATATAACTTTAAATTCTTTACCGAGGCTCATTGAAGGGGTGCAGTAATCAGTCGGAGTTGAAAACATTTCGTTAGGAATTAAACCCGTGATGTTGCTGTGCGCATAGGGTTTGGCAAACCAGGAGTTCGATTCTTTTAGTCTTATCGCGCTGCAATATACTAGGTATTTAATGTGTAAATCTAGTGGTAAAAGGTGTAGAAAAACTCCTAAAGCATCTGTTGGACAGGATCGAATAGCCCCTGTGGTGCCAATGCTAGCTGTTCTTTGAACCTTCCTAAGTTTGTTGATATTATACAAATTCTTTAATGCTGGCCACCACACAATCGAACCATACGTGAGAATAGGTCGCACCACGGCTGTATATGTCCATAAAAAAAATTGTTGACTGGAGGCCCCACCTCTTACCAAAAGTTTTGCTACAGGCATAGAAAGCTATACAGGCCTTCTTAACCCGTTCTTCAATGTTTAATTTCCAGTTTAATTTAGGGTCGAATATTACACCCAGATATTTTGCACTGGAGGAGAGCGAAAGTGTTTGACCGTTGAGTCGAGGTAGATTGAAGGGGTCTATCTTTGTTTTGGTAGTAAAAAGTATAAGTTCAGTTTTGCTTTGATTAATACCCAGTCCGCAGCTCGCAGCCCAGTTCCTTAAGGCCACCTCCGTGATCTCACTCATCGCAGGGGTAAACTTACCCGACACTAGTAGCACCAAATCATCGGCATACGCGACCGCCTTCACTCCACCTCTCTCCAACTTAGCGAGAATTTTATTCATGACTAAAAGCCAAAGAAGAGGAGACAGAACACCACCCTGGGGTGTTCCTCTACTGACGTATTTGGTTAATATTGTATTTACTAACGTAGATTGAATCCTTCTATCCCTGAGCATGGAAACTATCCACTCCCGGATGTAGAGCTCTACACCAAAGTCCATAAGGGCTTCTAGAATGGACTCAGTTAGGACGTTATTGAAAGCCCCACGAACTTGACCTTAGTTCTTAAGGATTGGAATCTAGCAGTCTTTGAATACAAACCAGTCGATGCTAATAGAAATTTCTCATAAAAGGACCACAATAAATGTTAACAATATAATTTCTTTCTCCACAAATGTCAGCCTAATTCTCGGCAGGAAATAAACGAAAGCAGGAACCCTTAATAATAAACTGATTGAGGTTCTTATGCAAATGATTATGAAATGATTAGTTTTTTTTGTCGATTTAAAAAAAAATAACTTACAAATCTTTGTGCTGTCTCCGACTGACCTGACTGACTGACTGTTATAATTCAGAGAAAATGTTTGTTTTTTTTTAGAATAACTTTTTTAATTTTAAAAATAGTTGTTTTCATTTGAATCGGAGTTAAAACAATGTCCTTCAAGTCAAAATTTCGACTTTTCGTGATAAAATATAATCTTTATTGACATCATCTTAAATTTTTCAAACGCCTAATATATACACGAAGTTAAGAATTTTGTCACACATTATAAGGAAAATGTATGCAATATTTTGAAACTACATATCCTTCTTTCCCATAACCAAAAGCTATATCTTTACCACTGAAGAGACTCAAATGTCTGCTAGAAGCTAGAGCTTCTAGCAGGTACAAATATTTGAAAATTTTGTCTTCCTCCGGTGACAGTCCAAATCATGATAGCTATAGGTATTCAAATTTTCTACAAAGCTCAGGGTCATATTAAAAGTAAAAAATAATGTTTGCTGGCCCAATACATTTGATATGAAAAACTTGAGGCACATTCAATGTTTTAAGTTTTGAGGAATCAATCTCCTCTAGTCTTCTTAACCCATCCAATAAACGGATACCAATTATTGTAAGTGACAATTGTGACTGATTTCAATGCATTAATTAATTTTGATAAAAAAAAAAAAATATTTTATGTCAAAAAAATAGCCATGAAAAATATTTTTGCTGAAAATCGGTGGACATCTCCCTACAGTTACAATGTAACACAAAAGTTACATCAGTTTTTGTGTAGCGTCCATCAAATGATGCGCAAACTTCAAACAAACCAAAATCAATTGACGTTTATGAATTTACTGGAGTTAGTTTCCGATGGCCGATTGTATCACAAAATTCGACTGAACGTTGCATCAGAAGCTTTCTGAAAACATAATTTCCTTACAATATTCATGGAGGTTATATAGGTATATATATTATACAATCCTATAAAATTACTTACTATTTATTTCTACATATACATCAATATCAATGCAGCTTTTTAACCATGTCATTCGTATTTGTTGTTATAAGGAAGCTTCTATTTTGAATCAACCACTTACACAGAATGACCGTCAATTCATTTACTCGTACAACAACAACTTTAGCAATATCAAAGTCGACGTAAGGACACATGAAAACGACAAGAACTTGTAATTTTTAAAATTGCAATTTTAGTTGTTTGTAAATTAAATTTCATTCCACCTGGGTGGAACGTGACTCTTCCGTAAGTGTGAGTGTGTGACAATGCACCATACTGTTCAGAGTTCAAACTCGTCTCAGGGGGCGGCCAACATCCTTTCCAATTTACCATTCTCAACTTCATAGTCGGAATACTAGAGTTTATACAACGTTGAGTAAAGCACACCATATTTTCATTATAACGTATTTACCAGTACCTTTATATGAAATCTGCTTCTATCAGGTGATTCTTAAGCGAAAATAAAATTCATGAACATTTAACATTTTTAACCGGCTTCATCATATTCGGTGGTTGGTGGATTGTGACCGCGTCAGCCATATCACATCACCGTAGTCATGAACCGCACCGCAATCGTTCTCCAGGTTGTGGGTGGCCTAACCACCAATACACAGGTAGTGTATTGTGTAAGTCCAGCCACAAAAGGTTTATTGCTGTTTAACAGATTGGCATAATGACTCGACTAACTACAATCAAAGGAGTTGATTCCTAGTTAATTTTGTAGTTGGGTTTATTTTGTTTTTTTTTCTTCTCATAAAGCGAACATAATTTTTTTTATTTTGATTATTATTATTTAAATATAAGCATTCACACTCTTTCCTATCTCGATATCGATTAGAGCAGTGACTTTGAGTAAAATCCGATCCGAAATTTCATCTTGCATACCGAACACACAACTTGTCAATCTGATTCAAGCATAGGATGACCCAATAACAGAGTACAGTGATCAAAAATCCTAATCAATTGGTTCATAATGAAGACAACGTTATTATTATTTTGTTTTTTTTTTTTTTTGTATGATTTATTTATTAGAGGAACCAGGGTACCTGCTCCGATTTTGATGATTTTTTTTTTGAAATGTAGGAAATTAAATTTAAAATTTAGACAAAAGATTACAGTTCAAAAATTGAGGCTCTCAACTAAAAAAAACAACAATGATCAAAAAAAAAATATTTTGTTATATTATTTGTAAAAATGAATAAATAATTTAAGTTAAAAAATTCTCAAAATGTTTATAAATTGTTTTTGACATTATTTGTAACTATTAAATACAAAAATTCAGTAATTGGTCAGCCATAGGTTTTATTTAATGCATTTTTAAAGATTGTTTCAAGGTTACAGTATAAGAGTACTCATTAAAAAAAAACCTATGGCTGACCAATTACTGAAACTAGCTGACCTTTTATCACGAGTCAGTGGCCTTTCAATTGGTATACTTTAATTGCGAATATCCTATAAATTAGGTACTAAAAGTCTTATACGGCCTTGAAAAACAAAAAACTTCAAAAATTCATATAAAATACCCTATAACTGACCAATTACTGAAACTAGCTGACCTTTTATCAGGAGTCGGTGGCCTTTCAAATGGTGTACCTTTCTGCGAATATCTCATAAATGAGGTGCTAAAAGTCTTATACGACCTTGAAAAAATAAATTTTAAAAATTCAATTAAACAAAAACTATGGCTGACCAATTACTGAAATTAGTTGACCTTTTATGAGGTGCAGGTAACCTTTCAGATGGTGTATATTTTGTTCGAATATCCCATAAATGAGGTGCTAAAAATAGTTTTGACCTTGAATTTTTTTTTTAAATTATTAAAAAAAATCTATGGCTGACCAATTACTGAAAGTAGCTGACATTTGTTGACCAACTACTGACCTTTTTTACATGGTATACTAATTAAAACTAATTAAATTAAAAAAACCTATGGCTGACCAATTACTGAAACTAGCTGACCTTTTATCACGAGCCGGTGGCCTTTCGAATGGTATACTTTTTTTGCGAATATCCCATAAATGAGGTGCCAAAAATAGTTGGTGACCTTGAGAAAATGTAACCCTTGATTAAAAATTTTCTGTGGCTGACAAATTTCTGAAACTATTTGACCGTAGGCCATTTTTTTATTTAAGTTTTAATTACGAACAGACAGAAACAGTTCTAGGCCAACGAATTTCAGTAAACTAACAAGAAATACATGCATTAACTGCTTACTCCAAAATTCGCTGTTTTGTATACAGGTTTTTGTCAACAAATTTTTCTTAAAATATTATTGTTTCTACTTTTTGAGATCGCTAGACATTTTGATCTGTCAAATTTCAAATAATATCTTGAAGTTGCTAATATTTCGTATATGTCGGTGCTGTCAGATAAAGTAAAGAATTGTATTCCCAAAACCTTCTAAGGTGGCCAATTTACCTTGGTTTTAGGCCACTCCCCCTTATTTAATTTAAAATAGCAATAATTAATTTTAAAAAAATTTTTATATATTATATAATTGTTAACCCAGCGAACTCCGTTCCGCCCAAATTGTTAACGCAATAAAAATAATAATTCCGAGCCTGGCAAATGCTGCTTGATGTACTTAATTCGCTCAATTCAAATACTGTATTCAAAAATTCTATTAAATGCAATGGAAATAACAGAAGTATAACTGTTTGTCGTTATCAAACAGTAGTGATTTATTAACGTTTGAAATTAGATTCCTTATAGACCGCAAAATTCGTAAATAAAAAAACTCAATTTACATTACAAGAGAGCATATATTGTAGTGAGTTATGTAGCAACTCACTTTTTTACTGAAGTGCTTTATGGTAAACAACGATTTTTCGTTCTATTCTCGGCCGGATACAAGTTCAAAGCGGGATGTTTACCGACACGGGAGCAGCCCACATACAATTGAGCATGTGAGAAACATGGGAATTCTAGATTAATTCCACAAACATCTTGAGACTTATTGATTCTCATAGCGAAAGCGAGACGCACGGGAAACTGAAGATGCTTAAATACGAATGTCGCACGAATGGCAAATTTCGTGATATACTTAGTTTGTTGCTTCGTTTTCATCCATCAAGGATTCGATGGATTTGTATGAATGTAATTCTTCGGCGATTTGATTTTGACTGACGAAATTCAAATGATCGACATCCTAGTTTTTCGCAGCCAAAACCGCAGCTAATTATGGCAAAAAATCGATGGAAATTCAATCAGACTGGTCACTAAGTCGACTACAATCACGCCATTCGCCAACATTTGCCTGGAGAATGCTGCCATTTCGTAAAACAACTTGCGTGCTTGTTTTCAATTGCAATTTCTTCACATATCCCCATAAGGCCGACGCGACGCCTTCGGGCAAGTGTTTAATTCATCTGTTGGATTTTAACCTCACCTGTCGGAGATAACCTGACAGAATAATTATTGCGCCACTGAAACGTCTTTCATCAATTCGTATGTATATCTTTCAATCTACGATTCAGGGCTGCACGTTTGTCAGCCATTGGGCACTTGTCGTAGGTGGTAATGTTACAGTGCTGCAATACTTTCGCAGACTTCTTTAAATTGTTGTATGTAGGTTCTTCATCCACTTGCAGATTCAATGGCAATTTCAATATAGAATGGTTCAACCCCCTTCTTACAACGTAGAATCAGGCCGATACCAAAGCAATCTCAATTCCCGAACGAATTGTAGTCAAAATCAGTGGAAACAGAAACAAAATACCAATTCCACTGACAGCATCAAGGAAGAAAATGCCACCATTTCCGTTATCGAATGCTTGCATCAATTCATTAAACATCTTGACTCAATACGACTCGATCAAATCTATTTCTTGGTCGAGTTCTGGATTAAATACGAAGAAATGCACTTAAAACTTCCTGGATTCCAATTTTCCTGAAAACTTCCGGAATTTTTCTGGCCTAAACCTTAGCGGATCAATTACGATCAAACCCTCAGAAGGATGTATCCAATTTGGTCCAGTCGTCTTCAAGTTTTAAGCATCCGTACAAACGATGGTCCATTTTTATATATACAGATTTAATATAAAAAATCAAAGCCCACTTATATGCATATTTTTTTTAATTTAATTTTAAATAATTAATAATACTTGCATACATAATAATTTAATTAAAAATTGTTACGTATAACTAACTATAGGGGTGGTCCGATAAAATTTGTTGTCATTGTATGAATTCAAAATAGGTATGGTGGATCTTGTATAGGATGTATAAACATGTATCTTTTGTTTAGATTTAAGTCCTAAAAAACTAATTTTAAATAAAAACATTTTTCATTCCATTTCATTTTCTTATTGTAGATTAAGGTACAAGTCTTACATTAAGCTAATAGACCGAGAGCTGGCGTGAAAGGAAACCAAAAGATATTAATATAGTATAAGTTGTCCAATGTAAATGTATGTCCTGGTGAAGGTGATAACCAATACGTTCGTCTGCCAGCATGTAGTGGCCCCGCGTTACCACGCAAAGGTGCATCAAAAGTACAACTTTTCTGAAAATACAAATCGGGTGGGGAACCATTTCAAATGTAATACAACTTGACGCCATCAACTCCCTGATTACAAAAACGGCTTCGACAGACGTCTAGGTGGTCCCAAAACCCAGACAGACGTCCCCGAAAACGCGTTTTTTTTGTCGTTTTTAGGTTTTTGGGAAACCACCTGAAATTGGTGGCAACTGTTAACCCTTGACTCCCTGAGTGTGAATATGTACGTTACAGACGACTAAGTGGCCTTAAAACCCCCGACAGACGTCCCTGAGAACGCGTTTTTGTTTGCGTTTTGTTGTCAATCACTTGAAATGTTTTACAAACGAAAGATCGTGAACCCCTGAGTGCGAATATGTATATGACAGACGTCTAAGTGGCCCCAAAAACCCCCGACAGACGCGATTAAAGTCGCGGATTTTTTATTCAAATATTTAGATATTTGATGTATGCCACAAAAATGTATCGCAATCGGAAGGTCTTGACTACCAGAGTATTAATGTATAAAAAAAAGGAGTTTATAGTGTCACCCAACAGCTGGAAAGTCGCGAAATAAATCGCGTATTTTTTATTTTATTTTTTTATTTAGGATTTTGAGGGAAACCACTTAAAATGTATCCCGATCAAAAGGTCTAGACCCAAAAAAAATTAAAATGTAAGTGACAGACGTTTGAGTGGCCCCAAACAACAGTCAGGCGCGATATGATGTTATTATTTTTTTTAATTCTGTATTAGTGGAAGCTTCTTCAAATGTTTACCAATTAAGAGGTTTTCATTCAAAAAAGTGAAAATATAAGTTACAGGCGTTTGAGTTACGCCAAACTGCTAAAAAGCGCGATAAAATTCGCGGATGTAATTATACTAGTTTATCAAATAGATTTTAGATACAAATACCTTGAAATGTATCTCAAGTTAAAGGGCTTGACTCCCGGAGTTGCAATATGTAACTGACAGACGTTTTGAGTTACGCCAAACTATTGAAATGCACGATATAATTCGCCTTCGAATATTATTATTGTTTTTTCTTACAATTTAAATGGTACCTACCTAATTAAAAGGTTTTGACTAGCTGAAAAACAATTTGAAGGAAACACCTTTTCAACACACCAAATCATTACAACCATTTTCTTCGTTACTAAATTAGCTAAAAGCTAAAAACATTTTCAACCCCTTATAGTTTATATAAGGGTGGTTTGAGGGCTGTTTTGTCTAACTTTTACCAATTGCAATTTAAAGCCTTGAAAATAATAGCCATTTTTATTCCGATAAATGAGATACAGAATGATATTTGTTTGTTGTTTTTCAAAGATGATTTTTACATCAAAAATATTATTTAAAAACCAATATTTGTATTTTTTTACTAATTAAATACTGCAAAAACTGCTTTTTGCATAAAATTGATGCTTGCGACCCCGATAGTGATAATAAATGCATAAATATATACCTACCTATCTACCTATATACGATATCAAGGCCGTTCTTATGGGTGCTGGACCAGATTTGCCCATTGTCCTTTGTTGCTTTATTTAATAACACTGAAAATTATCTTTAATCAATTTCTTTTCACTGTTGTACATGTCATGTCATTTGCCAAAAAGCTAAGTTGGAAATAACTTTTTGCGCTTTGTAGTTCTTACGGTTTGGTTTTTTTTTTTTTTTTTGCGATGCTGTATTTAACTTCTTTTAAAAATTTGTTTTTTCAATTTGGGCAGTCTTTTACAAACATACACAGGTAGTACAGTAGCACTATCTGTACCAAAGCAAGTTTCCACCTTGACAACAGTGACCCATTCTCGACTTTTAACTATATGAACAATGTACATGCTATGTAAGGTGCCAGTTATAGCTATCATTGGAAACCATCATTGAAAAAGTTAACTGTTGACTTTGAGACCTTTAGATAGTTTAATCATTGAATATTTTAATGCAGAAATATAGCTAACGACTTCAAAATTATTTCTCCTTCAAAAAAAATTCATTTTGACCCATATCTTCCCCATAACGTAACTTTTAATTTTTCAATGATGAACTACCTTGCCAATGATCATTGAAAAAATTAAAAGTTACGTTATGGGGAAGATATGGGTCAAAATGAATTTTTTTTGAAGGTGAAATAATTTAAAAGTCGTAAGCTATATTTCTGCATTAAAATATTCAATGATTAAACTTTCGAAGGGTCTCAAAATCAACAATTAACTTTTTCAATGATGGTTTTCAATGATAGCTATAACTGGGGCCTAAAAGACCCTCCACACTATTCCACTGAGTATTAATACATGCCAAAAAATACCCGTGAACAAAATCACCTATAATAATGCGATTGTTTTTTCAAACTAACGAGCTTTACACACAAGATGCACACAATCGTATATCTGTTCCGATACGTTTCGTATGCAAAAGGCCTATTTAACATGATTTTGTTCCCACTTTTTTGACATGTATTAATACTCAGAGAGATAGTGTAGAGAGCCTTTAACCAGGTATGACTACCATTTATGCAGGATTGACGAAAAGACTATAGATACAAAAACTCAACATTTTAAAGCCGAATTGTAGTTTGTGTTCTTTAAGTTATGTCATTGCATATTGCTCCAGAGACCAATCACTTTCCCTTTTATTTCATTAAATCACCATCGTAAGTGCTCTAGAATTATCCAAAAACAATTATTTCAAAATAGTCAAACCAAAATTAATAAGCCAAAGAGCTTGCTGACGCTGAAATCGTGTACCCAATCAATTAGTCTAATAAACCTATGAGACAATGTACAAGAAAATCCTGCATTTCTGATGGTATGCAAAGTCAGATGCTAAGGTTAGACAGACATTATCCACTTTACGGCAAGGATAATGAAATTTCACCGCACTTACTGCCACCAATTAAATAAACCTACATATATGTATACAGGTATACGTATTCAAACTGTGATGAAGATGCATGTGTAGCAACCTGCTGGTACTGGTACACACAGCCCAGGATTGCCAGTCCTTGTAGTAAAGCGCTGATGATTTCCTATTTTTGGAACGCAATGTGCCACAAGCCTTTAAAACGAGCCAATTATACTCACTCTATCGCTGTTGTCCGTCGTGTCGCATTGAATCACAGTTAGTGTAAGCATCAGTAAGATAATATGTATATTAGGGTGATCATCATTATTAGATATTATGTTTTATTGGATTTACATATTTGGATGCGCGTTAATCAGCTTTAAAATACAAAATAATTCTACATATTATTTTGGGTGCCGTGAAATAAGGTAAGGAAGGAAGGTCGAATCGATTTTATTTCCATTAAAATTGGAAATAATGTCGAATTTTGTTTCATGGTCGACATGGTCGAAAAAAGGGAATTTATGTCGAAAGTTAAAAAATTGGGCGACACGGCTAGCGCAACCGCCCCCCCCCCCCATTTCTTATTTAATTATTCTATCGAAGCACTAAAAGAAAAAAAATAATAATAAATAAGTTTTCCATTTTAAGTAATTTTTTTCTAAAATGCCCCTACCTCCTAAACGGGGTGAGATAGACCACACCTGCTATAGTAAAAAAATGCTTGTTTTTAACCCTTGTACAACAAACGTTATCAATGTTTGATGCTCCGAGTATTTTTTTTAATAAAATCGAATTTTGTATTTGTTTGAAATCTAATCCTGAATGAGTTTTATATTGGGAAATAATGTCGACGATGAAAATGATCGCATTGAAGTGATCGACATTATTTCCATTTTTTTTATTTGGTTTATGGAAATAAAGTCGACCATGAAAAAAAGTTTAATGCACCATTATTTCCAATATAAATGGAAATTAAGTCGATTGGACCTTTTTTCCTTCTACCTTATTTCACGACACCCATATTTTGTTCAGTTTTTTATTTGTATCCCGGGTATTACCGACTTATTTCTGTATAACATACATCAGGGTGATTTACATAAAAGAGGGGAGTCTATTTCACCTCGTTTATGCGGGAGAGCAATCCACTTAAAAAATGTAGTTATTGTATTTTCGAAATTTCTCAAAAACTAAATTAGCCCAGTCAAATTAGACAAAAAAAGGCCATAACCCGGACAAAATTTTGTACAGGTATATTTTTTAGTGGAAATGTTCAGAACAGTGTCCCTTATCAACTGTTAAAAGTCCCAAGCAATCCGGCTTGGCGTACGACCACAATCTTGAGAAAATGCAGCCATCTTGCAGTCTTTGTTTGTGGCTATATCTATGGAACTTGTTGCCCTAGAAAGACCATTCAAGTGACAAATTGACGGGTTTAAATAGCCAAAATCAGGAAAGTAAATACAAATTAGTTAAATGTATTATATGGGTACTATTCTAAATTAAATGAATTTAACAGCCTAAATTGCATTGCAAATTTGAAAAAATTATCCATGTCCCATAAATATTTATTATAAAGCTGAAATTTTGTGGACATGTTCAGAACAGTACCAACAATCATTTTGTGTAAGCTACCAAAAAATCCCTGTTGGGGTTAGACCACCATTTTAAAAAAAGTACCATAATCTGTATTTTCATCAAATTATCATTCAAACCTAAATGGACAGACTTCGACTTCAAAATCAGCAAAGCACACACAAAATTAGGAACAGGTGTTTTATGGCTAAACTGTATTGAATGAAATACTTTAACCAAGTGAAATGCACTACAACTAGATAAAAATGATCAGGACGCTGAAACTTATGTCATAAATGAATCATCTTTCACGCTTTTTATTAATGCGATCAAACCGAAATTATAAACTTCATTCAAGTGAGCTACGGTGGGTGCTCTTTACTTACGAAGGAAAAATTAAACGAAAAGTTGTAGTGTTACTTCCTAGTACGACCATTTAAGTGGGCCTAGTGGGCGTAATTTATTGTGAACAAAATAATAGGTTATATTTAAGTGCTAAATAAGTCCTTGATTTAGATCATAATAAAAGACTGTAGAAGTCCAGATTTCGATTTGGTCGTGGCAGTGAAAGTTTTGTTTATAGAAATGGATAATGCCGGTTGCATTTTGTGTCAAGGAGCAAAAAGTGGTTCAGTTGTGAAAGTTGAAATAGGCATTGATAGCATTCGTCAGTTTAGTAAAACTCGCAATGACGGAATCGCCGCACTTATTGGAAATTCGAAAAGTGCTTTAATTCATGTTAACTGTTGAAAAGCGTACACGCGCCGACTTAAACCTCTATTTAATGCTGCGCATGAAGAGCCTGTCAATAGAAGGTCACGTTTGTGGTTCGATAGTTTTGACTTCAAACGTCAATGCATGTTTTGTGAGCTTGAGGTTAGTTATGAGGAACATCTAGACAGGCAAGCATAGTAAAGTGTGGTGGTTTCTTCTGACTTCATCGATTCTGTTAGTTCTATGGCCTCAAGCCGTTCTGATGATTGGGCAGATAAGGTGATGCCTAGGTTGCACGCTGAAATTGACCTCATAGCAGTGAAAGCTCGTTACCATCGCAAGTGCCATACAAATTTTAACGTTCCAGGTCAACTTCCTCATGCGTTGCGATTTTCTTAAGGCAATTGTACGGGTCGCCCCGCAGATAACAGTAAATTAAGAGCTCCACCGGATATTCTTAAAATAATATCATGCAACTGCAAATGCGGATGCGAGCGTAATTGTGCTTGCCGACAAAGTGGCCTTAGCTGCACGGCAATGTGTGGTTATTGTGCCGGTCATGGATGTGGTAATCGACCAGAATTCATCGATGAAGACGACGTGAAGATATTGATTGATACGAAGGTAATGATTGTAAAACATGTTTGCGGTAATGAGGTGTTTCATTGATCCGTTTTTATTTCCAGATAACGAGCAGAGCAACCGAATCTGCTGAACAAATTTTAAAATTTGTATCACGATATTTCTTAAAGTTCCTTTATTTTATTGTTATAATTAATACAATTAAAAAAACTACTCCTGGCATTTTCATATTTTGGGTATTTTAATTTGGAAACTTAACACATATGATTATTGGTACTGTTCTGAAAATGTCCACTAATTTTCAGCTTTTTAATAAATAGTTCTGGGAAATGGGTAATTTTTTTTCGAATTTGCACTTTAATTATTTACTCTGTTATAGTAGTTTCATTAAAAACAGTTTAGCAATAAAACACATGTTACTTATTTTGTGTGTGCTTCGTTTACATTTGAATGGTCTTTCTAGGAAAATTAGATACCCAGATATAGCCAAAAACCGAAAAAAAAAGATTATGGTACTTTTTTTTTTAAATGGTGGTCTAACCCAAACAGGGATTTGTTGGAAGCTTACACAAAATTATTGTTGGTACTGTTCTGCACATGTCCACAAAATTTCGGCGCAGGTTCAAACGTCCACAGGCCAAAAGTCCATAATAAACTTTTGGCCCACTACTGTGGTCAAAAGTCCATAAATCAATTGTGAACTTTTGACCCCCTCCGATGGGCCAAAAGTCCATATAAAAATCTTGTGGACGTCTGGCCCATTGATTGTGGATTTCTGACCCACTTCAGTGGATCATTTTATAGATAGTTTTCTTTAACAAGACTGCTTTGGGTGGCCCGCTTCTCGGGGGGATTAAGGATTTTAACTCCCTTTTCGGGTCCTCTGTCCCGCTCACGCGACTCCGTCGCTCCGCTTCGGGTATGCTCAGAAGTCTGGCAGGCGCCTATGTTGTCAGTCGATCTGTTATTGAAGTTTTTTGTACTAAACAGTTACTTGGATGGCCTGCTTCGCAGGTTTAAGGATTTAAACTCCCTTTTCGGGTCCCCTGACCCGCTCACGCGACTCCGTCCCTCCGCTTAGGGTATGGTCAGTCGCCAGGCAGGCGCCTATGTTGTCAGGTGGTGTGCTTTAAGTTTACGAGTAGTTAAGAGTATACAAATTAATTCTTAACAAAATATATAAATAATTCTTAATTGTTCTGCTTTTTTCAATATTATAATATGAAATTATTGTGGACTTATGACCCACTTTCTTTCTAAAATTAGGGAATATTGACACTTTTTTTGTGGACTTTTGATCCACTTGATTGGGTTAAATCTCCACAATACAATTGTGGACTTCTGACCCACCCAAATAGGACAAAAGTCCATTATGGACTTTGGGCCTGTGGACTTTTGACCCTGCGCCCAAAATTTCAGCTTTATAATAAATATTTATGGGACATGGGTAATTTTTTTTTAAACTTGCAATGCAATTTAGTCTGTTAAATTCATTTAATTTAAAACAGTAGCCATGTAATACCTTTAATTAATTTGTATTTACTTTCCTGATTTTGGCTATTAAAGCCCGTCCATAGTTCCATAGATATAGCCACAAATTTGCAAAGAGTGCAAAAAGGCTGCAATTTTTCAAGATTTTGGTCGTACGCCAAGCCGCATTGCTTGGGACTTTTAACAGTTGGTTAAGAATACTGTTCTGAACATTTCCACCAAAAAATATACCTGTAAAAAATTGACTGGGCTAAATTAGGAACATAAATAAATTTAGTGTTTTTTGTCAATTTGGCTTAAAATTAATAAAAACGTTAAAACTTAAATAAAATCAAATCAAAAATTTGTTTGTTCACTTTTTTTCAGCTTGATTAACAAATCAGGGTGTTTCCACAAGTCGTTCCATTTTCCAGACTTTCTATCAGTTCGGTTGTCAAAACTTAATCAAGAATTAAGATTTTTTCATTTTTGTTGACGTTTGTGCTATTTTGTGTTTGTGGATTCTTATTTGAAAACAGCGATTGCAATAATTGGAAGGTAAATAAATTCTTATTTGCAACCATTAAACTTTTTTTTATAAAAAAACACAGTTGGCAATGGCAGCCAGAGAAAGTGTATTGTTTTTTTTTGTTTTTGTTCAATTGTTTCACTTTACGTCAAAAGTGGCCACATACAGTAATTAAAACAAATAAGGTTTGCTCGTTTCTTATGTGACGTCACAATAGTCATAATAAATTCCAAAAAAAAATATTAATTTCAACTAATTTGATAGTTCTTATTGCTTTTTATATTTTGACTGTTTTTATCACTTAAAAACAATGGCGCACAATTTTAAACAATTAAAACCAGCTCTAAATCAGAGATGACTATTTACTACATATGAAGTATTTGTACTACATTTATTTATTTTATGCATCTGCTACGTAGCAACTACGTGAACTACGTAGCATCTACGTGAAACTTATTCTTTAAAAAGTAATCATTTAATCATTGTTAAACGTATAACACGTTAAACGTAGAACATTGTTGAAAAAAAAATGTTTTTTTCTATATACATTTTGATTTTTCATTATCTACTACAAATTTTTGAAATCTACTTCGTTTTTTTTTTTTGCCAATTTGCTTCACTTTCTGGGCTCAGCATTATCATCCCTGCTCTAAATCACTTTTAAAATGGGAGGCGGCTCAAAAAACTCTTTTTAAAGCGAGAGTCGACTCTTTCGTAATAACATAAAGTATAGTTTAACGATAAACCACTTCTCAAACTTTAAAAGCAGAAAATCGCTTGTTTAACTTCTTAAAGTATACTTTTACAATTTGAAAATAAGTTTATAACAACAAAAAAGCATTGGTACAATTAATTCCACAGTTTTTTTTTTTAATTTTTGAATACTTAGAGCTTTGTTAAAAATGAAAATTAGGTATAGAATTTAAAGATGAGTGTCAAGTTAGCAAAACAACATTCACGAATCGAAAAATGGTCAATTGGATAATTTGCCGTTAATTTGTTGTTAATAAGTTGTGACAACTTCGAATTTGTTGTTCAATGTTCTCTATAATTTTTGTGTTGCTTTGCTAACTTGATATCATGTTAGCAAAGCACCCCCTCAGAAAAGTACTAAACACTCTTTACAGTGAATGATTTATAGGTTAATAATTTGCCGTTATTTAGTCGTTAATTAGTTGTGACATTTTTAACTTTGTCGTGCTATGTTTTCTATGTTTTTTTTGCAAATTTCCTAATTCGATGTCAAGTTAGCAAAACAACATTCGCAAATCGAAAAATGGTTAATTGGATAATTTTCCGTTAATTAGTCGTTAATTAGTTGTGATAATTTCGAATTTGTCGTTCAATGTTTTCTATGTTTTTTGTGTTGCTTTGCTAACTTGATATCAAGTTAGCAAATCACCCCCTCAGAAAAATATTAAAAACTCTTTACAGTGAATGATTTATAGGTTAATAATTTGCCGTTAATTAGTCGTTAATTAGTTGTGATATTTTCAATTTTGTTGTGCTATGTTTTCTATGTTTTTTTTTTTGCTAATTTCCTAATTCGATGTCAAGTTAGCAAAGCAACACCTCAAAACGGAGTTAAAACTTCTTATATTGAATAATTTATTGCTTAATAATTTGTCGTTCATTAGTCTTTAATTAGTTGTGACATTTTCTTTTTATCGTGCTATGTTTTCTATGTTTTTTTGCTGTTTTACTAATTTGATGTCAAGTTAGCAAAGCATCACCTCAGAAAAGTACTAAAAACTCTTTACAGTGAATGATTTATAGGTTAATAATTTGCCGTTAATTAGTTGTGATATTTTCAATTTTGTTGTGCTATGTTTTCTATGTTTTTTTTGCTAATTTCCTAATTTCCTAATTCCATGTCAAGTTAGCAAAGCAACACCTCAAAACGGAGATAAAACTTCTTATATTGAATAATTTATTGCTTAATAATTTGTCGTTCATTAGTCTTTAATTAGTTGTGACATTTTCATTTTTATCGTGCTATGTTTTCTATGTTTTTTTGCTGTTTTACTAATTTGATGTCAAGTTAGCAAAGCATCACCTCAGAAAAGTACTAAAAACTCTTTACAGTGAATGATTTATAGGTTAATAATTTGCCGTTAATTAGTCGTTAATTAGTTGTGATATTTTCAATTTTGTTGTGCTATGTTTTCTATGTTTTTTTTGCTAATTTCCTATTTCGATGTCAAGTTAGCAAAGCAACACCTCAAAACGGAGATAAAACTTCTTATATTGAATAATTTATTGCTTAGTAATTTGTCGTTCATTAGTCTTTAATTAGTTGTGGCATTTTCATTTTTATCGTGCTATGTTTTCTATGTTTTTTTGCTGTTTTACTAATTTGATGTCAAGTTAGCAAAGCATCACCTCAGAAAAGTACTAAAAACTCTTTACAGTGAATGATTTATAGGTTAATAATTTACCGTTAATTAGTCATTAATTAGTTGTGATATTTTCAATTTTGTTGTGCTATGTTTTCTATGTTTTTTTGGCTAATTTCCTAATTCGATGTCAAGTTAGCAAAGCAACACCTCAAAACGGGGTTAAAACTTCTTATATTGAATAATTTATTGATTAATAATTTGTAGTTCATTAGTCTTTAATTAGTTGTGACATTTTCATTTTTATCGTGCTATGTTTTCTATGTTTGTTTGCTGTTTTACTAATTTGATGTCAAGTTAGCAAAGCAACACCTCAAAAAGGGGTTAAAACTTCTTATATTGAATAATTTATTGCTTAGTATTTTGTCGTTGATTAGTCCTTAATTAGTTGTGACATTTTCAATTTCATCGTGCTATGTTTTCTATGTTTTTTTTTGCTGTTTTACTAATTTGATGTAAGCAACACCTCAAAACGGTGTTAAAACTTCATATATTGAATAATTTATAGCTTAATAATTTGTCGTTGATAAGCCCTTAATTAGTTGTGATATTTTCAATTTCCCCGTTCTATGTTTTCTGTTTTGTTTTGTTAATTGACAAAACACAACCTATCACATTCCCACATTATACTACCAAAGCAATTAAAACTGCTCCTTCATATTATAGTATCCATATTATTAAACTAGTTATTCAATGATTTATAGAATACTAAAATTAATTAGCACCATATTTATTAATTTTCTATGAAATCTAATGGAGACACCATTCTAGAGCAGAAAACTTAAACAAATGGAACCTACGATAACATATTTGCCTGAACGTTTTCATTTTGCTTGGCTTTGGATTCGCTTGTCAGTCAGTACAGACATAGAAAACATAGCACGATGAAATTGAAAATATCACAACTAATTAACGACTAATTAACGGCAAATTATTAACCTATAAATCATTCTCTGTAAAGAGTTTTTAGTACTTTTCTGAGGTGATGCTTTGCTAACTTGACATCAAATTAGTAAAACAGCAAAAAAACATAGAAAACATAGCACGATAAAAATGAAAATGTCACAACTTGTTAAAGACTAATGAACGACAAATTATTAAAATTCAATTAAAAAGTACAAGTGACCTCAACTCCAGAAATTATTGTGTTTCGCCCAAGGTATAACAGTGGGCTCTTCAGTCAGTCTGTTATACCCTACTAAGACACAAATTTTGGTCGATGTTTACCGACTCTTATAAAAATCACAGCAAAAAGATACTGTGAATTTTATTATTCTAGGGGAATTTGTTTAAATTCGTGCACCTAGAAAATAAATACCCGTGGTCAGGTTTTTTTTTTTTTTTTATAATAAGAAGATGAAGAAATTTAAATATTAAAATATTGAAATTACTTCTGTTTTAAGTGGAGTGAATGAATAAAATTCAATTAAAAAGTACAAGTGACCTCAACTCCAGAAATTATTGTGTTTCGCCCAAGGTATAACAGTGGGCTCTTCAGTCAGTCTGTTATACCCTACTAAGACACAAATTTTGGTCGATGTTTACCGACTCTTATAAAAATCACAGCAAAAAGATACTGTGAATTTTATTATTCTAGGGGAATTTGTTTAAATTCGTGCACCTAGAAAATAAATACCCGTGGTCAGGTTTTTTTTTTTTTTATAATAAGAAGATGAAGAAATTTAAATATTAAAATATTGAAATTACTTCTGTTTTAAGTGGAGTGAATGAATAAAATTCAATTAAAAAGTATAAGTGACCTCAACTCCAGAAATTATTGTGTTTCGCCCAAGGTATAACAGTGGGCTCTTCAGTCAGTCTGTTATACCCTACTAAGACACAAATTTTGGTCGATGTTTACCGACTCTTATAAAAATCACAGCAAGAAGATACTGTGAATTTTATTATTCTAGGGGAATTTGTTTAAATTCGTGCACCTAGAAAATAAATACCCGTGGTCAGGTTTTTTTTTTTTATAATAAGAAGATGAAGAAATTTAAATATTAAAATATTGAAATTACTTCTGTTTTAAGTGGAGTGAATGAATAAAATTCAATTAAAAAGTACAAGTGACCTCAACTCCAGAAATTATTGTGTTTCGCCCAAGGTATAACAGTGGGCTCTTCAGTCAGTCTGTTATACCCTACTAAGACACAAATTTTGGTCGATGTTTACCGACTCTTATAAAAATCACAGCAAAAAGATACTGTGAATTTTATTATTCTAGGGGAATTTGTTTAAATTCGTGCACCTAGAAAATAAATACCCGTGGTCAGGTTTTTTTTTTTTTTATAATAAGAAGATGAAGAAATTTAAATATTAAAATATTGAAATTACTTCTGTTTTAAGTGGAGTGAATGAATAAAATTCAATTAAAAAGTACAAGTGACCTCAACTCCAGAAATTATTGTGTTTCGCCCAAGGTATAACAGTGGGCTCTTCAGTCAGTCTGTTATACCCTACTAAGACACAAATTTTGGTCGATGTTTACCGACTCTTATAAAAATCACAGCAAAAAGATACTGTGAATTTTATTATTCTAGGGGAATTTGTTTAAATTCGTGCACCTAGAAAATAAATACCCGTGGTCAGGTTTTTTTTTTTTTATAATAAGAAGATGAAGAAATTTAAATATTAAAATATTGAAATTACTTCTGTTTTAAGTGGAGTGAATGAATAAAATTCAATTAAAAAGTACAAGTGACCTCAACTCCAGAAATTATTGTGTTTCGCCCAAGGTATAACAGTGGGCTCTTCAGTCAGTCTGTTATACCCTACTAAGACACAAATTTTGGTCGATGTTTACCGACTCTTATAAAAATCACAGCAAAAAGATACTGTGAATTTTATTATTCTAGGGGAATTTGTTTAAATTCGTGCACCTAGAAAATAAATACCCGTGGTCAGGTTTTTTTTTTTTTTTTATAATAAGAAGATGAAGAAATTTAAATATTAAAATATTGAAATTACTTCTGTTTTAAGTGGAGTGAATGAATAAAATTCAATTAAAAAGTACAAGTGACCTCAATTCCAGAAATTATTGTATTCACAGTATCTTTTTGCTGTGATTTTTATAAGAGTCGGTAAACATCGACCAAAATTTGTGTCTTAGTAGGGTATAACAGACTGACTGAAGAGCCCACTGTTATACCTTGGGCGAAACACAATAATTTCTGGAGTTGAGGTCACTTGTACTTTTTAATTGAATTTTATTCATTCACTCCACTTAAAACAGAAGTAATTTCAATATTTTAATATTTAAATTTCTTCATCTTCTTATTATAAAAAAAAAAAAGACAAATTATTAAGCAATAAATTATTTAATATAAGAAGTCTTAACCCCGTTTTGAGGTGTTGCTTTGCTAACTTGACATCGAATTAGGAAATTAGCAAAAAAAAACATAGAAAACATAGCACAACAAAATTGAAAATATCACAACTAATTAACGACTAATTAACGGCAAATTATTAACCTATACATCATTCACTGTAAAGAGTTTTTAGTACATTTCTGAGGGGGTGCTTTGCTAACTTGATATCAAGTTAGCAAAGCAACACAAAAAACATAGAAAACAATAAACAATAAATTCGAAGTTGTCACAACTAATTAACAACAAATTAACGGCAAATTATCCAATTGACCATTTTTCGATTCGTGAATGTTGTTTTGCTAACTTGACACTCATAATTTAAAGAGCTCGACGGCATTGAATTTTTCACTTTTTCTGCAAAAACATACATACACGTAGGTACCTACGAAGATGTCTCAACTTTGTCCATGCGCTTGAGTTTTTTTTAGAATCAGGAATAAGAAGACTTCTTTTCCACTATATAAAGAACAAAAAAAAAATTAAACAAAACGCAATCATTAATCTATAAACGTGACACACACATAATTTTATCAAAACTAGCGGAAACACCCGGCGTTGCCCGGGTCCCTTTTGATAAAGGATAGTTTGTTAACAAATCTTGAAAAAAAAATTCCCGTGGAAAATAGTTTTCCTTGAAAATATTTCTGCTGTCGTGAATATCTCTGAAATAAATTCGATGAATTGACCGCCCGCTTCCCCAGGAAAACTTATTCCCGACATCAATAAATTTTCAACATCATTCATGTTCTCAATTTTCAAAGGATAGAAATATTGTGCAAGTGTTAATTATTATAAATATAAAAGCTTATTCACGTACTTCTAAATATCTATGCTAAAGACACCTACTTGTAAGAAAATATTTAAAAAATTTGTATGGTTTGCTATCCCACCTATCAACTGTCAAAGCAAAAGGTGTGATTTTTCGGATTTTTGACATTTCACCATCATCACTGTCAACTGTCAAGTGCGATTTTTTTGATTTCCACTGGACTTAGATTGCAAAATCCACCTCCTAAATCGATTGGCGCTTTCAGATCTTGACATTTCGACACCTTTCAAATTGAAAAGTGAAATGTCTTATTTTCTGTTGGTGCTAAAGTTGGTGCTAAAATGGACATTAGGTAATAAAACTCTCCTTAATCGATTGGTGCCCTTAGATTTTGACATTTCGACACACGACCTGCAACGCACAGAAGAGAGGAGCTGTAATACGGCAGTTTTTGCTCTTATAGCATTGCTGTTACCATGTTTGTTATACATGTGAATGATTTACTCTACGGAGCGAATGTTTCTCACTGATTTGGGAGATTGTGAAAGTATTCGCCGTGTTGATTTCAGCATAACTAAATTTTCACCGACCATGTAAATCAAACATGATTGGTTAAGGTTTTACCTTCCACCACAATCCAATCAACAACCAGCGCATTTTTACTTACTTGAGAATTATATCATGCCATTCATTAGCCTTTCATCACTACTTATTATATTTTCCAACATTCTTACATTCACTTACACATTCAACAAAAACCTGGCAAAAAACTCATACGCACTTGAAACGTCAAATCTCATAGCTAAGCTTTGTACAACGCTCATGTCTTGTTCAAAAAGTTATATTTTTCGCCATGTCGGTCGCTGCATGTGGACATAGATTTTTCGGACTCCATTGGATTTTTTCAGGACATGTTCATAATCCTGCCAACTGTTTAATCGAATCAGTCTTTAAAATTGTATGGTTTTCTATTAATATTTTGAATGTATTTAAATAGTGAGACAACGACCTTTCCAAAAAAAATCAAAATTTTGAAATTCGAATAAGTACTTTCCGATTTATATCCCATTTTATGCAGAAAAATTGTCAATTTTGAATTTTTTTCTGGATTTTATCTGTAAAAAATATTTCTTATGTAAAATTTTAATATTTGAAATTATTTTGTGAAGCTTGTGAGCAACGCACAGTTATGTTTTGTATCCATGATCCATTTTGTTTGGTAAATAAATCAATAAAGCTAATTCTGGAGTGGCTTTTGTTGAAATTATCACTTAATATTTATTAGCAATATTTTAGAAGAGGATTAGAGCAATTGGTGTGTTCGTTTTGTTTTTCAAAATTTATCAATTTTGTATTAACTTTTGCTTTAAAAGTACCAAAAATAGAATTAATTTTTCACTAAATCACATTTTTAATATGATTTTTTTAAGATTTTGCAAAAATTTTAACACAAAAATTTAGATTATAAATTTCTACCGTAGTCTATATCATTTGTTAGTATCATTTGTTATGAACTATCAGGCATTACTAAAGTTTGAAGCCTCTAAATTTGGCTAAATGGAGCTTTATTGTGATTTATCTCATTAAATTGTCCCTACTTTTTTTCCTTTAGATTTACAAATATAAAATTTCTATAATTGTGTGTTATCAGTTTTTCAAAATTTATAAATTTTTCATTAACTTTTAACAATTTTCTAAGTAACTACACTCAAAAGGTATGAATTTTTCGCATTACGGCAAAGTCTTTCTTTTTTAACAATTTATTTTGTCATGAAAGTAAATTATTTTTTATTTTTATAATTTTGTATGTCTCATAACCTTTCATTAGATACCATATTTATAAATATCAAAAAAGTATTGCCCAAGTAATGGCTATTTACAGGTATCTTAAGTATATTTTTCTAAAAAGAAACAATTTTATCGACCAGACTGGATTTTTGCAAAATTTTTCTTTCAATTATGTTTAAAAATCTATATTAAAGCTTACGGTTATCGTAGGAATATGTTTTATATACCAAAATAATTTTTGATTGGTATAAATTATTATAAAACTTAAATTTCGATAATCGGTTACATAAAATATTATAATATTCACTATTTAATCAAAATAAAGCAATTTTATCTGTTCAACCGTATAAGTCTTTAAATTTATATTGTTGTGTATTAATATTTTGTATGTATTTAAATAGTGAGACAATGGCCTTTCCATAGACATCTAAATTTTGAAATTCGGATAAGTACTTTTTGATTTATAGCCAATTTTATGCAGACAAATTGACAATTTTAAATTTTTTTTCTGGATTTTATCTGTAAAAAATATTTCTTATGTAAAATTTTAATATTTGAAATTATTTTGTGAAGCTTGTGAGCAACGCACAGTTATGTTTAATATATCAACATTTTTATTAGACTTTCAAGATTTATAATTTTTAAATTTAAGAATATTTTATGGGCGTGGTCAAAATATAAAAAAAAAAGTCGTTGAAAAAGCATGATCGATTCTGCATTTTTTTTGGTAAATAAATCAATAAAACTAATTTTAGTGTAGCTTTTGTTGTAATAATCACTTATCTTTTACTTACAATATTTACGATGTAATAACCAACCAAACACTAAATTATGTTAACTGTATTGTTTGTTACTTGTTATCAAATTACTATTAAGAATTCTTATCAGAATAATCAGAGAAATATGTTTCAAGAATAATTATTTTGGTTTAGAATTAAAAAGCTCGTTGAGAAGTGTTGTTTGATAAATAATAAAATATTAAAATAAAATATATATTCCTGCAGAAAACTCAGAAAATAATGAAGCAAATCAACAAGAACAAGAACAAATAGGAGATCATAGAAGCCATCAAGAAATCAATAACGAACAAAACACTGATATACAGATGCTGCGTGTCGAAAAAGAATTAGAATTGCTTCGTAAGAAAAACGAATTAAAAGAATTACAAGAAGAATTCAATCGTCTTGAGACAAGGAGGTTTGAATATTCAGCCTTTGAAGCAATGGTATATCCATTCAATGGTGATGACACCTACGATGTTCGGAAGTGGTTTGATGACGTTGAAGAAGCTTTCGCTATTTTTGGATACAATGAACATGACAAGTTTGTGAGCATACGCAGAGTACTCCAGGGAACAGCAAAATTATTTTTGAGAACTACGTCTGTATACACGTATGATGACCTCAAAGCTGTTTTATTGCAAGAATTTGGTCACGTGTATTCAATCTCTGAAGTTCTTCAACAGTTAAAATCCCCAACTTTAAGACAAACAGAGTCGATTAAAAGTTATGTAATCGAAATGCAAGAAATCGCTTCACACGCTAACATACGCGAAGCTGATTTAATAGAATTTATTATCGATGGTTTAAATGATCGCAGTAGCGATATTGCAATGTTGATGAGTGCAACTTCTTTAAATCAACTTAAATTACTATTAGATCGATATGAGAAGAGACGTCAACGATCAAAAAACATAGTGAAAACTTATGCTCCGACTGTAAAAACTACAATCAACACTGCAACCGCAATGAAACCATGCAGATCAGTCTCAAATACTGGTAACACACAGTTGCGTTGCTTCAATTGCTCTCAGTTCGGGCACTACCAAAGCCAGTGTCCTAAATTGCAACGTCCTCCAAATTCATGTTTTGTGTGTCATCAAATTGGACATTTTCATCAAAACTGTCCAAAAAAGAAAAACATAAGTGCTGGTGTCAAGGAAATAGAAGAAAATCAAGACGAATTTTATCAAGAAAATTATAATAGTACAAACGAAGACTTAGAAAGAATTAAACCATTCCAAATGGTAAGTGTTGCCTTCATTGATAATATTAGGTATAAGTGCACTAAAAATATTTCATGTTTTTCTCTTTTCGATACCGGAAGTTCAAATAGTTTCATACGGAAATCTTTAGTACCATTCGTTTTTGAAAAACAACAGAAAACCTCTTTTTCGAGGTATGGGTAATAAAAATCTAAATTCGTTTGGCAAAATTAATTGTAGAATTACTTTTCGTGGGAGAATTATAACAAATGAATTCATTGTTATTCCAGATGATGAATCAGTTATACCTTTATTAATTGGACGCGATGCTTTGTTTAAATTTAATATTTATTTATGTCATTTGAAAAGAATTTAAAATCGAAATTTGTTACTTAAATTAAAAGAAAATGAAGATAAAAATAAATTATTAAAAATATCAAAAAAGTCTCTAAGTGCACTTATATCTTTTCAATTGTTAAAAAATCCAAATCCTATTAGTAACGAAGCGAACTCAGTGGAAGTATTTGGAAAAAGTAATTCCAAATTAGATTTTAAATCAAATACAAAATGTAAAGTTGAAACAGAAGATTTTTCCCCAATTATTCATGAATCAAATTTTGAAAATGATAAAGAAATAGGGTACAACTTTGTCGATTTAGAAACATTGGTTGGTGCAGTTGAGAGTTGTAATTATGAAATAAATTTAAATGAGTCTTTAAACCCACTATATTCAAAAATTATTAGAAAAACCCTTGAGGAACATTTTTTGAACTTTAAATTAGATGTTGAAGAAACTGACTATTGCATGAAAATTACTCTGACAAAAGATGTACCAATATACTTTCGTCCACGACGACTCTCGTTTCATGAGCGTACTGATGTGCAAAGTAAAATAGATTCACTTTTAGAAAAAGGTATACTAAGAAAGAGTAATTCACCCTGCGCGTCAGCACTAGTGCTTGTAAAAAAAAAGAATGGAGAAATACGAATGTGTGTTGATTATCGTGCCTTGAACAAACACACAGCTAGAGATAATTTCCCTTTGCCGTTAATCGATGATTGTTTGGAATATTTTGCAAATTAAAGTATCTTTACGACTTTGGATTTAAAAGATGGATTTCATCATATAAAAGTTTCTGAAGAATCTATTAAATATACAGCATTTGTAACACCTTTTGGACAGTACGAGTATGTTTATATGCCTTTCGGTCTAAAAAATTCGCCTGCCGTTTTTCAACGATATATTTATTTATCATTGAAACCGTTAATTGATAAAGGTTTAATCGTGGTTTATTTGGATGACATTTCTATTGCGACAAATGATATTGAAACGCATATTGAAATTCTAAGTGAAGTATTGAAATTATTGAGAATTGCTGGTTTAAATTTAAATATGAAAAATTGTAAATTTGCTTATAACGAGATTGAATATCTTGGCTATACCATAGATAAAACAGGAATTCGTCCAAATAGAAATCATCTAGAGGCAATATGTAACTACCCGGTGCCTAAAACTATAAAGGAAGTTCAAAGATGTAATGGCTTATTTTCTTATTTTAGACGTTTTGTTCCCGGATTTTCATGTATAGCTAGGCCTATTACAAATTTATTAAAAAAAGATGTTAAATTTAATTGGACTCTTGAATGTAACAACGCCTTTGAAACCCTAAAAAGTAAACTAGTTTCTTCGCCAGTTCTTGCAATTTATGATCCAAAGCGACAAACAGAATTGCATTGTGATGCAAGTACGTATGGTTTTGGTGCAGTTCTCATGCAGAAGCAAGATGATAATAAATTTCATCCAGTTGCTTTCTTTTCCAAGAAAACAACCAACGGTGAATCCCAATTAATTAGTTTTGAGCTAGAAACTTTGGCAGTTATATATGCTCTTGAACGGTTAAAAACATTTCTTGATCGGTTACCATTTGTCATTGTAACACACTGTGAAGCTCTATCTCAGACTCTTAAAAAACGAGACGTAAATCCTCGTATAGCTAAATGGGCTTTAATATTGGAAAATTTCACTTACGAAGTACAGCATCGGAAAGGTGAACGAATGGCGCATGTTGACGCACTCAGTCGCGCCTCTATCATAGCTGCAGTGTCAACTGTAGAATTAGATAAAAATATTCAGCTGTCTCAAGCACGAGATGCCAATATACGATTAATAAGAGACAGACTTGAAAACGGTGAGGTGCCAGGTTTCATTTTAGAAAATGGTCTAGTTTTCCGTGTTGGTTCGCAAAACAATCACCAGCTTTTTGTACCAAAAGAACTCGAAGAAAATGTTATGCGAACAATACATGAAAATTGTGGACATTTGGGTATAGAGAAATGTACAACTCAACTTTCGAAGCATTATTACATTCCAAATGTAAAAGAAAAATTAAATACATTTATTAAAAACTGTCTTAAATGCATTTACAATTCCGTACCCCACAGAAGTAACGAGAGGAATTTATATAATATATCAAAGCAACCAGAACCATTTGATACAATTCATATAGATCATTTTGGACCACTTCCATCAATAAATTCTAGGAAAAAATACGTCTTTGTAGTAATAGATGGATTTACCAAGTTTGTAAAACTTTGTCCGGTAAATACTCCTGGAACGAAAGAAGTGACTAGTGCTATTGAACGCTATTTTGACTATTATAGTCGACCACGTAGAATAATTAGTGACAGAGGTACTTGCTTTACTTCAGAGGTATTTCTAAATTTTGCCAAAAAACATAATATTGATCATGTTAAGGTCTCAGTTGCATCACCTCAGTCGAATGGTCAAGTCGAGCGCATGAACAGAGACATGAGAGCAATGTTAGCTAAATTGACCGAATCTCCTGAGCACAGTGACTGGCGACAAAAACTTAGTGATGTAGAATACGCTTTCAATAATACAAACCATACGTGCACTAAAATTTCACCCAGTAAATTATTGTTTGGTGTTGAGCAAAGAGGACGTGTTATTGATGAGCTGACTGAGTATCTAAACGACAAATATGCAGATTACAAAAGGGTTGATCTATTGAAATTGCGGAAGGAGGCTTCGGAAGCCATTAATAAATCACAAGTGTATAATTTAAATTATTTTAATGAACACCACTCTTCGGCTAAGCAATTTAATGTTGGTGATTTTGTAGTAATTAAAAATGTTGACACTTCTGTAGGAACTAACAAAAAATTGAAACCTAAATACCGTGGTCCATACGTCATTAATGAAAAGTTAGGTAATGATCGTTACTTAATTGAAGATATTGAGGGATTTCAAGTAACACAGATTCCGTACCATGGTATTTTAGATTCATGTAGGTTGAAGAAATGGGTTGAGCCTAATATTGAAGCTGACTAAAATGGTTTGGATTTTGAAGGCAGCGCTTATTATTATGTTAAATTTATTATGTAAAATTTTTGTTTCTGTTTTAAATTATTTAAATTAAATTATTTATACTATTTTTTTTTTTGTTAAATAAGTGTGTACAATCGAGGTCGATTGAAAAGTCAGGATGGCCGAACTGTAACACTAAATTATGTTAACTGTATTGTTTGTTACTTGTTATCAAATTACTATTAAGAATTCTTATCAGAATAATCAGAGAAATATGTTTCAAGAATAATTATTTTGGTTTAGAATTAAAAAGCTCGTTGAGAAGTGTTGTTTGATAAATAATACAAAACGAAATACATTGTGTTTCATTACAACGAAGAGAATTAGATCAATTGGTGTGTTGGTTTTGTTTTTCAAAATGTATCAATATTGTATTAAGTTTTGCACTGAAAGTACCAAAAATCGAATTGATTTTTCACTAAATCACATTTTTTGTATGAATTTTTTCTAAGATTTTGCAAAACCTTTAACACAGCAATTTAGATTATATATTTCTACCTCAGATTCATGTATCAATTGTTATGAACTATTAAGTATTACTCAAGTTTGAAGCCTCTTTAAATTGGCTAAATGTAGCTTTATTGTGATTTATCTCATTAAATTGCCCCTACTTTTTTTCCCTTTAGATTTACAAATATAAAATTACTAAAATATTTGTAGAAGAATGTAACACCTTTAATTGTGTCATTAGTTTTTCAAAATTTTTAAATTTTTCATTAACTTTTAACAATTTTTTAAGTAAATACACTTAAAAGGTATGAATTTTTTGCATTATGGCAAATTCTTTCTCTTTTAACAATGTATTTTGTGATGAAAGTGAATTATTTTTTATTTTTATAATTTTTTATGTTTTATAACCTTTCATTTGATTTCTCATTTATAAATATCAAAAAAGTATTACCCATGTAATGGCCATTTACAGGTATTTTAAGTATATTTTAGCAAAAAGAAAAAAATTTATCGACCAATAGACTGGATTTTTGCAAAATTTTTTTTTCAGTTATGTTTAAAAATCCATATTAAAGCTTTTGGTTATCGTAGAAATATGTTTTATATACCAAAACAATTGTTGATTCGTATCGATTATCACAAAATTTAAATTTTGATAATCGGTTAAATAAAAAGTAACAATATTCACTATTTAGCCAAAATAATGCTATTTTATCTGTTTTCTGTATATCAAAATTTTTATCAGATTTTTAGGATTTATAATTTCTAAATTTGAAAATATTTTATGGGCGTGGTGAAATTATAAAAATAAAATTCGTTGAAAAGGCATGATTTTTTGGTAAATAAATCAATAAAACTAATTTTAGAGTGGTTTTTGTTGAAATAATCACTAAACATTTATTAGCAATATTTTAGAAGAGGATTAGGGCAATTTGTGTGTTAGTTTTGTTTTTCAAAATTTATCAATTTTTTATTAACTTTTGCATTTAAAGTACCAACAATTGAATTGATTTTTCACTAAATCACATTTTTAGTATGAATTTTTTTAAGATTTTGCAAAAATTTTAACACTGGAATTTATATTATAAATTTTTATCTCAAATTCATGTATCACTTGTTATGAAGTATTAAGTATAACTCAAGTTTTAAACCTCTTAATTTGGCTAAATGGAGCTTTTTTGTGATTTATTTTATTAAATTGCCCCTACTTTTTTCCCGTTAGATTTACAAATACAAAATTATCACATATTTGTAAAAGAAGGCTACACCTATAAATGTGCATTCTTTGTTTTTTTCAAATATATAAATTTTTGATTAACTTTTGAATTTAAATTACGAACAAATAAGTTGATTTTTCATTTAAACGCATTTTTAGTACACATTTTTTTAATATTTTGCAATAATTTTTACACACAAATTTAAGTTATAAATTTCTATATAAATTTCATGCATAATTTATTATGAACTATTAAGGTTTGCTCAATTTTGAAACCTCTAAAGTTGTCTAAATGTAGCTTTTTTTGTGATTTATTTATTAAATTACCCGTACTTTTTTCCCGTTAGATTAAGAAACACAAAATTATTGACATATTTATAGAAGAAGGTTACACCTATAAACGTACATCATTAGCTTTTTAAAATAAAAAAAAATTTCATCAAGTTTTGAATTTAATATATGTAATATATATTTGACGGGTCATTTACACACCCTTTTAGTATGAAATTGTTCACCCCTCAATTATTTTTATACACAAATTTAGCCATATCTCATAGCTAAATTCTGAGATCAAAACTTTAATAATCGTATGAGTAGAAATGAAGTTATGATTTTGTATATTAAAAGAACTCCAATTAGAAATTCAATTGAGATAACGGTGCTCTCCACTGGTAGACGATTGTTGACAATGAACAAAGCGGAGCATTTCTATGGACTTTATTCGATTTCTTATGAATTTAAAAAAATCAATTGTGACACTAATATAGGAGGAGATTAAAAAGTGAGGTACCAAATTAATGGCTATACTATTGAGATTAAATATAAGAAAAAATTAATTCAATCCCTGCACACACCCACATGTTATTAAGTAATATGTGTGAACAATATTATATTGTGAATTTCTCAGCTCAACGGTACAATAGGAATATAATTTTTTTTAGACAAGTTCCTAGAACATATAGCTATAATTTATTGATACATTGCAAACATCTACGACTGTTAATTAAAAAGATATTAATAAAGAACCAAAAAAACAAATTTCATATAGGCAACATTTTTTTATTATTGTTAAAGATTTCTAAAAAAATTTAAGTTTATTTTTTTTTAGAAGCTATCTATCGGATAGCAGGGGGATAGACATTGTTGATGCCATAAAAAAAAGTTAGTATTTTGATTGTTTTGTTGTTAGTTTGCACACCCGTACAGCCAAACTGACAAGAAAACAAAAAAAGACTTTTATATATTAGTTAAGATTAAGATTAAGATTACTTGTTCTGAACTTATTTGTTAATTTTAACATTTGTGTTTCTTGTCTTTATCTGTCAAATTTGTGCCTGTTCAACCTTAATTTGCGTACGTTACGTTGCGGAGTCCACTTTATATTTAGTTAGAAAAGTTGATTAACGTGTTAAAAATTACAAAATAGTTAGACTAGGGTTAACAACTAAACTACTACGTTAACTAGAGCCAATTTTATTCCTTAAACGAGCAATGTTTAAGGAAATGCTAAATTTAATGGCGCAAAATTTTAAACGATTTAGTAAATTGTTAAAGCCATTTTAGTAAGTTACTAAGTTAAAAAGAAGATTTTGCTAATTTTAAACGATTTTAACATCTTACAATCTCTTAACAATTTACTAAAGTTAAAATCACAAAATGGTTACTTTAACTTTTAGCAATTTGCTAAATCCATACGACATCTGTCATTTTCCTTGAAAAAAATGTCTTACCCATTTTAATTGGAAAAGTGAATTGTGTTTTTTTTGTATGATTCGTGAGCTTTAATTGTTTTTTAAAGTAATTAAAATAGTACTAAATGTTTTGGGAAGAAGAAGATTTCGATGTGTTTGAAGATTCAGCGCTGTGCAGAAAAGTGCGAAGTTTTAAATCCCAAGCACATCCTTTTGAAGAGCTGGACGATGGAGAATTTTACTCCAGAAATTTAATAATGTGATACAGTTTTATTTTAAATTTCAAACTAAACTAACTTTTAGTTTTTTTTTTGTCCCGTAGGCTGTCCAACTGAATCCAAACTCAACATAGTTGCTTCAGCACCAGTACACGATTCAGGTGCATCAGGCAAGCACTTAGTCTCTCCCACAATAGTCGCTCTCAACTGTGAGAATGTTTACTATTAGAGAATTTTCCATTCGGAAGATATGTACACCATTAACCAGTTTCAGCTTTCAATGATGCAGAATGCAGTAGTGTGGAAGTTCGAGCCGTTCTTAGTTATTCCAACAACACAAGATTTCTTTGTTATAACTTTGCCGCATACTTTAAATGTCACCCCACACAATTGATCCGGCATTGTACAGCTCTTGGCGAATGCGACTTTTTTAATATCTTTTTTCACTTTTAGTAGATGAATTTTCTATACACAAATTAAAAAAAAATCTTCTTCAGAGAGTAAAACAAAACTAAAATCATAAACAAAACAAATGTTACTTCTGACTGACATTTCCCAATTAGCAATTTACTAGTTAGCAAATCGAAAAAAAAAAACGTTTGAAATTTTGAAATAGTTAGTAAATTGCTAAATATTTAGAAAATTACTTGCTAGTAAATTGCTAAGTCCTTAACAACATGTTGTTTAAAATTTTGCGCCATTTTGAAACAAATTGCTTCGTTTTATCCCACACTTTATTAAATTTCCGACATCCCCTGTGGGGTTAAACATTTTCCCTCTGGTTCACTCTGGAATTGTGCATATTTGGAATGTGGTATACGTATTCCAAAACAAATGTGACTTCTGACTGACATTTCCCAATTAGTTATAGTTAGGGCGTTAAGGGAGCCAACACTGCACTTCATTCTGACGGGATGAGCTTTGGAACACTAATAGTCCACATCCTAAATTTACTTTTAAGAAGTGTTGCCACGGTGGCTACACTGGCAGATCGGAGATATAAGGGTTGCCTTCTGACCATGTTTGAACACGAAATTTCACATAAATTAGCCTATATATTGGGAACCAGACATCGGTTGATTTCGTGGAATATGTCGTTGGATTAAGAATAATTGAAGCCATAGGAATATGTTCATTTTATGACCCCTCCCCCACCCTTGAAAGCGGGGGGAGCAAAATACCATCGGCAAATAAGGGTTTATATTTATCAGCAAATAATGGTTATAAAGTGAATATTCATAAAATTTTAAGATGATCATCGACGTAGAATTTCATACTCTACAGCATATCCGAAATCCATGCATTAGTTTTTTGTATAATCGCTTTCAAAATGGGGGAGTATAAAGTGGGAGTATATCAAAGCACTATATATTTGTCTTGGTATAATCTAAGCATATGGCACATGACCTTAGGGTAATTTTTAATGCCCAATCTTATGCAATCAAAATATTTTCAATATAATCTCCCTAGAAAAAGTTATAACCTTTTTATAAAGTGATGACTAAATTTTCAGTGAAACGAGCAAAACAATAACAAATTTCGATGGTATGGTGATGAAACTTGGCACACATGAATGAAATGTAATTTAATTCTTTTTCATTCCCATTATTACATTTATTTAAAATGTGCTTGTCTTTGGTTTAAAACTTGGTGTGACGATGTCAATGATCACATTCATAACACCTTCACCGCCAGACTTTGAATTCTCCTGAATTCTTTTATTTACATCAGTATTTACAATTTTTACATTTGCATTATTTCTTTTAAACCATAAGATTAAAATGATTACAAATATTCCAGCAATTAATATAATAGTTCCATTTAAAGCGTAAGATACATTTTTATGGAATTTCAATTTTTTAATTTCGTTAATGTTTTCAAAGTGTTTTATCATAATATTTTCAAAGTTTACAGCTTTCGGTATTGTTTTATTTACATTATTACTTGGATAAAAATATTTAGATTGAATTTTCGTTACTTGATTGTTAAATTGTTCTTTGCAAATTTCTATGCTACAATTATAAAAATATATTAAATTATTTTTTCTTAATATTATAGTTCTATCATCACAATTTTGAAATAATTTTTCTTGAACTGCATTCATAATTACTACTGTATCGTCATCGATATTTTTAATAAATGTTTTATTATTAAATTTAAGTTTACATTCATTTTTTCAAATAAAATTTTTACTGACTTTTAAGTCTTTTAACACTTTGTTTTCTTGGAATTCAAAGTTTTTGTTTTTAGTTGTTACAAAATATGTTTCTTTTTCATCAATCTCAAAGAATTCAGAGTTTGGTAGAGGAAAAATTAGCTTTAGATCCACTTTAATATAATCCTTAAGAATTTTAATTGCTGCTATAACTAATGATTGGTTAGCATATCTTAATACACCAATTTTTTACTAATTTTAACATATAAAAATCAATATTGTACATTTTAATTTCCTCTGACGTTAAAATACTTGGATGAAAAATAGTATAGTTTAGCGGAAGCTATACTATACTGTATTTGGTCTATTTTATTCTCTAAATATCTAAAATAAATATCTAACTTTAGCATTTGATCTAAGAACAGTGATTGTCTTCTCATGTCGTTATTAAGTTCCGAAATTGAATTTAAGAATTCTGTTGTCTTATGTCTTGTTCCATTGCTTCTCTGAGAATATTGAAAGTATCATCAAAATGCCTATTAATCGATATTTGTTTGTTCGAATTGAAAATAGCATTGTGATTATTTTCTTCGTCAGTTTTCAAGTGTTCTAAAATTTCTTGCCTATCATTGTCGTCCATAGTACCAAAAAGCCATTTGTTTACAGTACCTACTACATTGATTAGACATCTTTTCTTTCTAGTTTCTTTTGGAACTATTAACCTGATTATGGTTCTGATATCGTTTACTACTGTTTTTAATAATTCCTTGTTATTTATGTCGAAATTCTTAATATTAGTCTCGACCTGAGAAAGTAGATTGTCCATGTCGTTTACATTTATTAAGTGGAGGATGGTTGTGGTCTGGTTTACGATTTCAACTTCTTTGACCTTGATGGTAGTGTATCTTATCTCTTCATGAATTGGAGTTACCTGTAGTAGCCCCTGTACTGCTGATATTACTATTAATAAGATCATCACGTTTATCAACATCTGTAATTTTGAGAGGTCTTTTAATATTTGAAACAAAAGAAAAAAAAGACCTTTTAACTCCTACTCTAAGTGGTAACGTCCGTCCGTATCCTCCTTAATCCAATCCTCAATCCTATTCCTATCGGCATGTTTAGTGTAATGTAATTAAGAAGTTTGAGGGTAGCGAGCAAGATCCCTCCCCCTTCCGGCGAGCTCGAGCCCAGCATATGCAAGCATGCCTCGTTCGCTCTTCTCAATACCACAATTTTCCTTCAGAATTTATAATTCACATCCACTAGCTTCTTATTACAAATGGCATTTATGTACATTCTTCAGAGGATTTAATCTATAATAAGGCTCATCTTTATGTCCTAGTCTCTTATAATTCATAATAAATATATCTCTATTTTCATTGTAATTTTCTCTACTTAAGTTCCTTTTGTTAATTACAGTTTCCTTTGTCTTTTTTATTCTTGCTCCTAAATTTTTACTATCTTCTTCATCTTTTGCCTGTCTAGGTGAACATTTAATTGTGGAGTGATAAAGATCGTTATAGTTTCCTATAGCCATCTCCATCTTCATTTCAATTGAGAGCTCACATTCCCTCTATTCCCGTTATTATTTCTAATATAGTTGAGCGAAGCCGCTCTATGTCTGCATTCCCTATATGGTTATTTGGTTTTGTAAGATGAACTCCAACGCCTTCGGCATTTAAAAATTCAACAAGTTATTCTGCTCTAAATTCATTGTCCATTATAATTTTTTTTTTAGTTTGTCAAATTTAGCAAACTGCTCAATTATTAAAGTCTTTTTTGCTCTCCAGGTACGGTCGGTAATCTGATAAGCTGCTGCAAATTTAGTTAGTTTGTCTATTGTAATAACAAAAGCATATTTTTTAAAGTGAAATATGTCAAGATGAATAACTTAATTTTTTTCTAATGGGGTTTCTGTGATTTTAAACTTTGCTTAAAGCGGTTTCCTATCATATTTTATTTCTCTACATTTATTACAATTACTTATTATGAGATGAATTTGATCTCTCAACTTAGGAAAATATATTTTACCTTTAAGGCTATGATAACATTCATTCATTCCGCTATGCATTGACTCTTTCGTATTGTAAAGTGACACTTGCTTGTGCAATTCTGCCTCTGTCTTGATTTCTTGAGCTCTTTTTGAACATCGTATGAATTTTATATTGTTGTCTGATGAAAACATTGATATCAGTATAAGCTGTATTTTATTGTAATCTGAGTCATTTACTTCAGAATAAATTCCAATTTGCCCTCTTTTATGTATTTCCTTAATATATCTTTTGTAAAATTCTCGCTTTCTAATGGCTTTAGTTCTATAATTGTTCTTTTATGAAGTGTCTGAACCTCATGTTCTGGACTGTATGTAAGTAAAATCTGTGTTCTGTATTTATTAACAATATCTTCTTTTATACCAATGTGATCCAATCTTTGTTCATCAACTGAATGTCGAGTTTCACCATCAGAAATTTCTAAATTTGACTCTTCATCATTATTTTCATTTATCTTTTGAGAATTTTCTAATCTACTTAGGTAATCTGCAACTTTGTTCTCACAACCTTGCAAATACTCAATCTCATTGAGTCTTAGTATCCACCTTTGGTGTCGTTGGGAAAATTCTTTCCCCTTGTATTTGAATGTGGCTGAAGCATTCTTCAAGCCAAAAGGCATCCTTACAAATTCGTAAAGACCACCAGGAGTAACAAATGCTGATTTCTCTATATCTTTTTCAGCTACCATAATCTGGTGATAACCTTTCGCCAGATCTATAGTGCTAAAGTATTGTGATTTTCCTAATTTGTCAAGTAAACTATCAATGTTTCGTGTTGGGTACTTATCATCTATAGTAAACTGCTTTAACCTTCTATAATCGACAACAATTCTAAACTTCTGGACACCTGACTGGCCTTTTTTCTTGGGCACCACTATAATTGGTGAGCTGTACCTACTTTTGCTTTTTCTTATAATCCCATTCTTTTCCATTTCATCCATTTGCTTTTGCACTTCTACCTCATGTATTTTTGGATAACGATATACAGTAGAGGGAATTCCCATAAAAACACATGGTTTTGAGGCATGTTTTGTTTGCTGCATGCAATATAGCCATACATTTATATGAAATAAGACAATGTACTCAAAGTTGTTAAGAATAATATAAATTTATTCACTTTTTACGAAATTAAATAAAAATTATTAACAAAAAAACAAAAACTACCCAAAAAAAAGAGGAAATTCCCATAAAAACACTTAATTTTTATTAAAAGCAACGGTGAATTGGTCATCAAAAAATTGTAATTGATTAAATCAATATTTTGTAGAGCCACCACTTGCTCTTACGTCCGATATCATTCGTCTTGGCATGGATTCCACAAGCTTTTCCAGTTCCGCGGTTGTAATTGCGGCCCATTGTTCAATTATTGCATCTCGAAGCTCTTGAACGTTGTTAAATTGGCGCCCGTTGGCATAAATACGCCTGGCTAGTATTCCCCAGACATTCTCTATCAGATTTAAATCGGGACTTCGAGACGGCCAATCGAGAAATGTTATTTGTTTCTCCTCAAACCAGTCTCTCATCCTTCGAGAGACTTGGATAGGAGCGTTATCCTGCTGAAATATGAAGTCAGTACCGCATCACTCTTCAGCTCTCTCAACCATAACTTCTTCTAACAACTCAGCATAAAATTCTGAGTTCATCCTTCCAGGCACAAATGCAATTTCAGTCTTTCCATTTGAAGAAAAAGCTGCCCAAATCATTACGCTGCCGCCACCAAAGTTGCGACTCATTCTCACTTCTGTTTGAAGACGTTTGTCATGCCAATATGACTGAAATCCGTCTGGACCATCCAAATTGAATTTTTTTTCATCACTAAACAGAATATTTCTCCACTCTTGGGTCCAGCTTATGTGACTTTCAGCAAAATGCAGCCTTGCTGACTTATGGGCTGCATCTAAAGGTGGCTTTTTGGATCTTTTTTTGTAAACACGGTTGGAGTTGGCTTTTAAAATTTGTCTAACGCGTCGGGTTGAAACAGGCAAGTCAAGTTTGGCCTTAATTTGTGAAGAAAACAGCTTGTTTCTGATGGCTTCACGTGATATCATTCGAACTTGACGTGTTGTTAGCTTTTTATTTTGCGCGTGGTTGGCAATTTTTCCAAAACTTTTTCAAGTACATTGAAGTAACCCCATTATTCATGATCACTTCTTCTTTTTCTACGTTAATTTCCTTAACATTTTTGTATACCCAATCCATACCTAAAATAAACGATTTATCCATTCCTATATCAATCAATTTCATTCTTGCATTTACCGGATATTTAAATTCATCTGGACATACCGTTGCTACAACTCTATTGGGTTTATCTACTACACCTTGTATTGTTTTTATTATCATTGGTTCCTGACTCAGTATCTTACACTCTAGTTCTTGACAATTATTTTCATTCAATAAGCTTATTGTAGACCCGGTGTCTAACAAAGCTATATATTTCTGTTTTTGTAATGTCAAAGTCAGCATTGATTTATTTTCCGAGGCTAATTTATAAAAAATGAATCGTTTATAGAATTAACATCGTTAACTACTTATTGCAGGTCTCGTTTGTTGTGAATTGGTATTCTGCTGTCTAAAGTTATTTGACCTTGGTTTCCATGCATTATTCCTATAATTTTGACTTGAACTTGGCCTTGAATCATAATCTGAATCTCTATTGCCTGGACTATATGTATCTGGTTGCTTCAAAGTTGTAAAACATTTACTCCTATGACTATTTCTATAGAATTCCCAAGGACTGTTATCTTGTCCAGTCTTTCTAAACGTTTCTGTTTGTTTATTAATAATTCTTAGATTTGAATTATCCTGACCTATGAAACTATCTTTGGTATTTCTAACATGTGTCAAGTTGGCCTTGTCCATAATACAATAAGCTAGAGCCCCCGACACTAAAACTTTAACTCTATGTATGGCTATTCCGCTAGAAATATCTGCCATTGTGTTACCTTCCTTACTAAATGCAGCATATTCTGCAATATATTCTACTACTGTCCTTATTTTGTTACTTAAATCTAAAACTGAACTTACTTTTAGATTCATGATGTCATTTGTTATCGTGAGCTGGTCCTTCCTCGATCTGATGTGGGTCCTCAGCCTTTCTTCACATTCGGACCACTTTTGGGGCGGATTAACCCTCAATAACCAAACGTCTTTTAAAATGTTTTTTTGTTTGTTTTGACTGATTTTAAGCTCACAATTATATTATTGTTTAAAAAAAAAATCACTGTCTCTAAAGTTTCGTTTCTTTGCGTTGTTTTAAATTTTCACTACAACACTTTGTATCCACTTTCTGAGGCCACTTCTATTTTTTTTTTCTTGCAGGTGCGTCGACTGCGCCAGTTAAGTTTTCACACTTTTCTTTCTTGTGATCTCACGACTGAAAAACTTCTTCGTAATAAGGTTTAATTAAAACACTCTACTTTCCGCTGGTCAGTCAATGAATGAATTTCTTTATTGATTTAGCTTACTTACTATTTTATACATTATCAGCAGTTTGATGGGAAAGGAAATGAAATGTAATTTAATTCTTTTCCATTCCTATTATTACATTTATTTAAAATCTGCTTGTCTTTGGTTTAAAACTTGGTGTGACGATGTCAATGTCATTATGAGTCAATGAATTGGTTGTGTCATTGACCACATTCATAACACGTGTGACGTGACCTGACAAGTGTCGCACGACACGATTTTAGAAACTTGTCATGCCGTTCTCCGTATATTGACTCGCGTGTCTCGTGTCAAAAAACATATTTATTAAAACAAAAATCGTCTGATGCATATATTGATAATTGAAATAAACTTAAAAAAAAAACGAGTAATTTCTAAAAAAGCAAACGATATTATATTTTCAAAACCACGACAGTTTATTATTTTATTTTTTGACGGAAGAAAAACAAACACGCGCTGGTCTCGAAAGGAAAACTGTGTTTCGATCACTGTGTCACGTGATTTTCGGAAAATGCGCGTCAGATCATGTCGTGTCGGTCTATCAATATGCGTCGCTCTATTGATTTATATTGTTTACAAAAACTCGTGCTTTGCTGTGTCGTGACGGTCGTGTCGAACGCGCTTCAATATGCGCCTAGCCTTAGAGTCTTATGTTAATCTCCCAATTACAGAATTAAGAGCCCATTTTTCAATCATCAGTGAAGCTTTCAGTATCAGGGGAATAAATACTATAGCAATAATAACAAGTTCTTCTTTCTGTGGAGAGTAAGTACAGTCGACTCCGCTTAAGTGGAACACCATAATTGCAGACCATTTGTTTCAGTTAAGCAGAGTTTTCAGTTAACCGAACTTCGTATAACTGAAACTTGTTTCAAAAAAGCGGAGTTTTGGAAAAACAAATTAAATTTCATTTAGTCTGATTATCAAAAAATTATGTATAATTTCTTGCATTGTGTCAAAATAGTTATATTTCCATATGAAACAATTCAAACAACAAAGGTATTTATGTATTTTAATCACAAAACTATTATGAATTTAACATATTAATAAACGGTGGTTTCAATAAGTGAAAAATGTTCATTTGAGGCAAACAATTTTGTTTAAATTATCCGTGGTTTGCAATTAAGCGGAGTTCAGTTATGCGAAGCAGTTTGTGTGAACAATTATAAAAAAGGCTCCGGAATAAATTTCTTGTTTCAGATAATATATGAGGTTTAACTGACCATCGAAAAATGTGCTCTAGGTATACAGTAATCCCGCTTAATTGCACCTCACTTAATTGACCGACAAAATTGCGTTTGAAAATTTCCCCTTTAAGTAGAATAGATTTTCCAAAGGTTAATTGAACCCCGCTTAATTGAATTACTCGCTTAGCTGATCTTAAAAAAGTTAACGACCAAAAAAAACATTATAGAACAAGCCTAAAAATAAACTATAGTTATTTGGAAGCAATAAAATTGGCACTGAAATTTGTATAGTCTCGTGCAATAGACTGGTGCAATTATACGAATTTCGTTAATTGAACCGCCTATATAATTCACCGGAAAATCTTACAAATTGGTCAGTGCAATTAAGCCGGGAATACTGTATATGTAATTAACCACTAACTGCAACAAAATGAGAATGAGAGATGATCTGAAATGAACTTTTTTATAACGAACACCCTAATGTATAACATTTTTGACAATTCATATGCCGAGATTTGCACAGATAGCCTTAAAATAGTTATTGGAAAATTAATTTGTGTTGCGGTATGTTTACTTAAGTTTCTCTTTGGCCAAAAAAAGATTTGAACAAATTTAAAAATTTACGAAACCAGTGGTCACACAAACTTGTGTGTGTTGCTATCACGAGTCCAAAGACGATTTAAAAACCGTATTTTTAGTCGATGATGTAGATGGACATTCGGTTTGGAATCGATTGTGTATCGAACTGCATGAGTCTGGCAACTCTGCAGTCGATGTTTTGTGCAAATATTATGAGCTTATGTAAAAATCTTTTGTAAACTTAACGAAGAGACTAAAATGTATATAATTTGTATGACGAAAGTCAGTTGCAAGCAGGTTTTTATAAGAGAAGTACATCAATTGAGCAGTGTTTGTGATTTGTACAGGACATTTAAATCAGCAGGGTAATGTGTGATGGAATAATTTGTGATGGAATAAATAAGTGGTTTTTTATAAACTTTTCCACTTTAATAATTGTTTTATTTTACTATGGATTGTTCTTTACATCGGAGTGTGACGGGTTTGTATTGTACTAATATTTATTCAATTACCCCTATCGCTAAGACACATTTGCTCCATATCGAGCCGGATCTTGTGCTAGAAAGAGTGAAAACAGAAAAAAAATCTGTGAAGGTTTCCTCTAAGAGAAAAATACATAAAGTGCGTGATTTAAAATTAGCAGGGTTCGTATTAATTACGACCTTTTTGTGATGGTGAAATGTGCTAGGATAAAAATCACGTAGTCACAAAAATCAAGCAAAAATACAAGCAGGAATCATGTTGAGACATGATATTAGCAGGAACGGTACACCACCAGCAGGCATTGTGAGAACGACACAGGCACTACGCCACACGCACTCTATATACCCACGAGCATCTAAGTAAGCGAATAGATATTTCTTTTGGTTTCCCCCCTTTGCAAGCAGAAATGAACGCCATAATCGTTCAGAGCATGAGCAGGTACACACTCCGAAGCAGGAAGCGAGAAGAGCAGATATGAGTATTTGTATTCTTGCCCACACACAAGAATATACACTCCAAAGCAGGGAGAGAGAAAAGAATGCACAAAATACGAGTAGCATACTGCAAACGCAGTAGTTACGAAAAAGTGAAAGGTTTGTTGTTTCAAAAGTGTAAGCGATTGTGAACAGACGTATTTACGAAATTTGTAAAAAAGAGGCAAATAACCAATTAATAGAAATTTCTATATCTAAAAGTGATTCGATTATTTAAAACAACACTAAAACATTTCTTAAGGTAATTATACAGTCCATTAAATTATACAGCAGGAAAGTGCAATCTTTTTACAGCAGGGAAGTGTAAATTTTTCAATTATACATAGCTGGGTAGTGCAAGTAAAAACAAATTCCATAAGTTATTGCGGTGAATGGTGGTGGTTATTTTCATAGTAGCACAACAAGTTTTTTCTTTTGTTTCTTTGTTGTTGCTATTTTAGTGAATGGTGGTGGTTCATCATTGTCCACAGCAGGGAGCAGTGCATTGTTTTTATGTAAACTTTTTTTTCAGAGCAGCGGCATCATGTGTGCATTCTTTTCAGATGGGTATCTCGTATGCTTTGTGCTTGTGAGCAGGGTTGTCAGATTGTGCGATTTATCGCCAAATGTGCGATTTGAAGGCGATATATTTAGTTTTTGGCGATTTTTTGAATCGAAATTCTAATATTCTTTTCTCAAACGTTCACTTTAACCTTACATCTTTTTCATCGCTATTTGCGCTGAACGCACCCCAAAATTGAAATTATATCCTTAAAATAAATGACGTATGTATGTCAAAACAAACAACTTTGTTAGTTAACCAAATCAAAGAAACAGTGCAAAATTTTCGACTGCGATATACGTTCGCTCAAAACTGACTTAGAACGGCATGCTTTAAGATCTAGCCATGTTGCGAAGGATCGCATTGATAAAATACTATGGATACATAAGTACATCGAATATGTTGAAGAGGACTAAGTACAAGAGTATTTTTTTTTTTTTAATTTTAAGTTTTTATGTAGAATTTTTATTTGGTTTTGTTTTATTTATTTATTTTTTTTTATATGATATGTTTTGATATTAAATCAACAAATTGCAGATTTTTTTTTCATTTTTAAATTTGGGTTGAAAATTTTGAAATTTGGCGATTTTTTGGCGATTTAAATTTTAATTTTGGCGGTTTCGATTTTTAAAACCTGACAACCCTGCTTGTGAGATGGAAAAAACAATATTTATATTTTGTGCTTGTGAGACGGAGAAAACAATATTTGCATTTGGTGCTTGTGAGATAGAAAAATAATATTTTTATTTTTTATGCGCGAGAGATGGAATGTGATGATCATATTTTGTGCTTGTGTGATGGAAGAATATAATAACCCTTTTATTTCAGATTTCAATGTGCTCAGAGATGGAAATTCTATACTGATATTTTTAAACTGTAGACATTTTTATGTTCTTTTTCTTGTTGTCTGAATAGAACATTCTGATACAACATTTACATTACCTATATTTTCTTGTTGTCTGAATATTTCTACATATTTTTAATGATTGTCTGAATTGTTTTATAAAAATTTGATGATAATCCTGGCGATCGTTGCTATTGTGAGATAGGTAGTGCAAGTCAAGTTTTTTTTTGTGTCACCTTTTTTTCTTCTTGCCAGGTGATTTGTCGAAACATATTGAGCAAGAGCAGGAGGGACTCGAGCACAAATGTGCCGGTCGCCACAAAATTACACAAAGCAGGAGGGACTCGAGCACATATGTGCCAGTTGCCACAAATTATATACAGCAGGGAAAACAAAATATGTGCCAAGATAAATTAGAGAATGGGATGGATAGCAGGAAGGGACTCTAAGCATTTATGTACGAGTTGCCGATTATAAAAAAGCAAAGAGCAGGAGTGATGGAAGCATTTATGTAGTGATGGAAGCATTTATGTACGAGTTACCGATTATAAAAGCAAATAGCAGGGGTGATGGAAGAACCAGAGTGCAATGCACCGGTTGCCAAATAAGAGAAATATTTAAGCATAAGGGGACATAGCAGGATCAGGAAAAAACTTAAAGCACGACGGTGCTAGTTTTTATAGCAGGGAAGCTTGCAAGCAGCAGGGAAATAATTCTCAGAATTGTCAAATAATTTTGAATTCTGAAGGGCAGGGATAAATTATGAATTTGTGCAGCAAAACTCAAAACAAATGCACATTCTCACAGCAATAGCGGCGGCAACAATTCGTCAACACTTCTGTAACACATTTTTTCTATCTTTACGTATTATATGCTGTCGCATACTGGGAAATTTTATTCAAGTACCTACTGCGAGTTCTATTTTTTTTTAATTATATTACTATATTATAGCATATTGGG
This sequence comes from Melangyna quadrimaculata, assembly GCA_949320155.1. Lineage (NCBI taxonomy): Eukaryota > Metazoa > Arthropoda > Insecta > Diptera > Syrphidae > Melangyna > Melangyna quadrimaculata. Next base: position 365,014,908 of record OX439483.1, read on the forward strand.
AAATTTTATTCAAGTCCCTACTGCGAGTTATATTTTTTAAATTAATTATATTATATTATCGCATATTGGGAAATTTTATTCAAGTACCTAATGCGAGTTATATTTTTTTTAATTTTTATAAACATGACTAAATAATTGCATATTATATTATCGCATACTGGGAAATTTTATTTAAGTACCTACAGCGAATTACGTTTTTTAAATTTTTCATAAATTGAAATGTCTTGATACGATTTCTAATGCGAATCGAATTCCCTCGTGCATTTTCAGTAGAGAAGTGAAGAGCAGGATTTTTGAAAGGAAGCAGGATTTTTGAAAAAAGCGAAGGAAGCAGGACCTTTAAGGAGATGGAAAAATAACTATATGCTAACTATATGCTAGATGCCGGCATATTTGCGGTGAGCAGGATGCTGACCTACGTCAAGCCTTCAAACTTTGAGGCAGCAGCGCAGGTTAGGTTTGAAGCCTTGTAAGGCAGCAGGAGTAGCAGGGCTGAAAGAAGCAGGATTGAATAGAGCAGGGGTGAAGGCAGCAGGAATAGCAGGGGTGAAAGTAGCAGGAGTGAATGGAGCAGGGGTGAAGGTAGCAGGAGTGAAAGTAGCAGGAGTGAATAGAGCAGGGGTGAAGACAGCAGGAGAAGCAGGGGTGAGTGTAGCAGGAGTGATCGAAGCGGGGACGAAAGTAGCAGGAGTGAGTGAAGCAGGGGCGAAGGCAGCAGGAGTAGTAGGGGTGATAGTAGCAGGAGTAAATGAAGCAGGGGTGAAGGCAGCAGGAGTAGCAGGGGTGAAAGTAGCAGGAGTGAGTGAAGCAGGGGTGAAGGCAGCAGGAGTAGCAGGGGTGAGAGTAGCAGGAGTGAATGAAGCAGGGGTGAAGGCAGTAGGAGTAGCAGGGGTGAAAGTAGCAGGAGTGAGTGAAGCAGGGGTGAAGGCAGCAGGAGTAGCAGGGGTGAGGGTAGCAGGGTTGAGTTTAGCAGGAGTAGCAGGAGTGAGTGTAGCAGGGGAGAGGGATTAAGTAGGATAATGAGAAGAAGAAGAACGATTGACTGATGAGCCCTCCTTAAAGAGGCCTCGGTTGTTCAAGAGCAGGAGTGAAGGAAAAGCAGGAACAGCAGGGGTGAAGGAAAAAGAGATCGATTTGGAAAGCAAAATGAGCTGGGGAGATTTTAAAAGAGCAATATGTTCTACCTCGAAAATTGATTATAAAAACATAAAGAAAACTTATTTAGCTTCTTTTAATTTTGATGAACAAGAGCAGGAAAAATTTACCTTGATGCCTATGGCACAGGTAAGAGTTGAATTAAATAGCAGGCAGTATGTGCCTTTAAGGGCGCTGCTAGATACAGGAGCACAGCCTAACTTGGTCAGTTATCAACTGGTCCAAAGATTAGCCTTGCCGAAACAGCAAATAGCGAAGCGAATGATTGGTGTGGAAGGTGGACCTTTCGACAACAAATATAAAACAACACTTGTTGTATCTCCATGGTTTGATTCGCAGGTTTCAATAGAGCAGGATTTCTGGGTTATGCCCAAAGAGAGCAAATGGCAGCCAATTGTGCCTACACACGATTTGGCTCTGCCGGGGTTGGATAATTCAGTGAGCTTACAGCTTGCTGATCCAGGTGACTGGAAAGCAGGACATATAGATTTGTTGCTAGGATGCAGATTCATTGCAGAAGCATTTATTTCTGTTTTAGGATATCAGCCAGGTGGCGTCCTAGAGATGGAGACTATTTTTGGCAGGGTCATACTTGGAGAGTATGAGAGCGTGAGAAATAGCATCGGCAGCGAGCAGGTATCACATATCACGTGCATGGATAACAATCAGCTGCATGAATCGCTTAAGCGTTTATGGCAGTTAGATGACATTGATATGCCATCAAGCAGGTCAATAGAGCAGGAGCAAGTAGAGCAGAATTTCATCAACACGTTTTCACGTGATGATTCAGGCAGGTTTATCGTGACGATTCCTTTGAAAGAATCAGAGCAGGAGCTTGGTAGTTCAGAGCTTACAAACGTAGGTTCTTTGCCTTAGAGAGAAAGCTAGCAGGGGATTCTGAATTAAAACAAAAATATATGGAATTCATGAGAGAGTACGAAAAAGCAGGGCACATGACACCAGTAAATGGTGCAGAGTAAGCAGGACAATATACCACATCATTGCGTCACCAAAAAAAATTGAGGGTCGTATTTGATGCGAGCTGCAGGACAAATAAAGTTATCTCATTAAATGAAGTACAGATGTTTGGCGAGAAAGCCAGCAGGACAAAAAGAGAATATTGGTTGACGGTAGTCACCTATGGTATCACTTCAGCAGCGTACAATGCTGTTCGAGCGTTAATACAATGTGCAAGGGAAGCGGAGCAGGAATTTCCAAAAGCTGCTAAAGCAATATGGAAGACTTTTTATATGGATGACTGCACCACAGGTGCTGATTCCAGAGAAGGTGATCAAATTGTAGAAAGACATTGATCATGTTTTAAAGGGAGCAGGATTTGAGCTTAGAAAATGGAAGTCGAATTCCAAGACACTTGTGAAGGATATGAGCTATGTAGAGCCATTCTGTTTCTGGATGATGAAAAGGCATCAGTCTTAGGCCTTAAGTGGCTTCTTGAGCAGGACGAATTCACATTTGTGGTGAAAACACCAGTGATTGAGCAGGTAATGACAAAGAGAAGGGTAGTGAGCTGTGTTGCACAACCCGTTACGATTGTAGGAAAAATTCTTATTCAAAACATATGGCGCTTGATTATTGATTGGGACGAAAAGTTACCAAAAGAGATGGATGAGAGATGGAAAGAATTTTGGCAGGAAATAACACTCTTAGAGAAGGTTTTGATTCAGAGATGTATAGGCACGGGTGTAGAGATGGAAATACATGGCTTTTAAGATGCTTCTGAAAGGGCATATGGTGCAGCGATTTATGTCAGAACAGTGCGCTCTGATGGCAGGATTCTATCAAATTTGCTTACAGCAAAAACACGGGTTGCACCGCTCAATACAATACCGCGCCTTGAGCTTGCGGCAGCTGAATTATTGGGACGACTAACTGTGAGCGTCATCAAAGCGATGGAATGTGAAGGAATGAGTACGATCTTTGGACGGACTCACTAGTTACGTTGCATTGGATAAATAAATTACCATGCGGCTTGAAAACTTTTGTTGCGAATCGGGTGTCATCTATACAGACTAACACCGAAATTAAAAGATGGAAGCATGTTGGAATAAAAGAGAATCCAGCGGATCTCTTGAGCAGGTGAATTAAGCCATCAGCATTGGTAGACAACAAGCTATGGCTGCATGGCCAGAATGGTTAGTAAAACCAAGATCGAGCTAGGGCCTATTTCACCAACGCACAAAATTGTAAATAAAAGTGATTTTTCACAAAATTTTTGAAAAACTCAATAAATGTCATTTCACCACTTTTTTGTGTTTACTTGTATATACAAGTGAAATTTTGTGAAAAATCCATTTTTTGTTTCACCAAAAGTTGTTATTTACAAGTAAAAAAATTGTGAGTTTTTAAGTTTTTTGTAGGTTTGCGTTTCACCAAAGAAAAAAATGTACAAATGTCCGTTTAGTTGTGACAATTTTCTACATGGCTCAAGACTTATGTTACTTTTGTTACAAATTTGTTTTTAGTCATATAAAGCGCCTTACGTCCGGCGCGGCAGAGGAATATAGTAGTATCGACAGCAGTGATGATGATTATAACATAATTCCGAATCGAAGAAGAAGAGTGTATCGTCCTCGTATATATTACATTATCTCAGTGTGTTTTATTTGAACGAGCGTTCGTGTAGTTTAGTCAAGGCAGAAGAAATAATATCTCAAGTTGGAGGACATATTAGTCACAAAACTGAAAAAACGTTGCATTGTCCTCAAAGCAGCATCTACTCATTGCCTTGCACTGGATTGGCAATAGGGGGCAGTATCATAAAATTGCCGACATTCATGGTATCTCCAAGGTCACAGTTTGCCAAGGTCAGGTTTGTACAGCGCGCGATCGTTGATTCCCTGTTTGAAGTTGCTGTACGATGACCTGATGAGGTGGACATAATTCCGGAAAGAGTTCATGCTATTGTAGGTAGTTTTCTTAATTTATATATGTAAAACCGTTGCAGTATAATAAAACCCAAGGAAGTAAGAACCACGGGCTTAATTTTAGGCGTATATTATTGGACGGTACCTGCCAGCCCCAATACTATTTTAAATGTATATTTTTGTAGGAATAAAATATCTTTTTTTTCGCGAATCAAGGAAGCAAAATAAAAACATTTTATTAGCTTTGTTATCTTGGACTGGACTCTAACGAACTCTACAATTTAATAAGAATGACTTACAATTTTATGAGCATGACATACAATTTCCAAGAGAAACAAACATGGTGAAACAGTAGTTTGGGAAAATTGTTGTTTTCAAAAGCTCTTTGTAATTCTTTTTACATAATTGTGAAGCATTTATTTGTACTTGGTGAGACCAAATGTCCTCCTAAAAATTTGTGTTTGTAAATTACAAATCACAAAATTGTGCTTGTAATTTGTAGTTGGTGAAATAGGCCGCTGGTCATCTGAAAATTTTGTTTCAGATGGGGGGAGGGATGAGATCAAGGTTTTTCTGGTTACAAAATTCACAGAGCCTTTATCGATTTATGTGAAGTGCTGGAGCAGGACTATCCCATTGATAGAATATACATCTACATTAGAGAAGGCAATAACCATAATGAGTTATATGCTTCGCTTTATTAATACAACTAGAGCGAAAGTAGAGCAGCGAAAAAGTGATGAGAGAAGGTATGGGAAGCGACAAAGACGCTCCGTGCGTCAACTGAGAAGGAGAGAAGGAACAAGGCAGGGTGATGGGGTATGTAATCAACCATCTTCAGCTGAGAAGATGGAATCAATTGATTATCTTAGCATTATTTTTTTTTTATTTATTTTTTTTTTTTTTTTTTTTTGTATGGACTAAAGGCCGTTAAAAGCTATCAATTGATTATCTACTGAGAAAAGAGCAGGAAAAATATATGGGAAGGAAATAAAGTGCTTGGAGCAGGACAGGTGTTTGCTGAAAAAAACAGGGTTGCGTCTTAAGAACCGATTCTAGATGACAAAAAGATTCTAAGAGTTGGTGGCAAGTTAGATAAAGCGAATCAAGGAAGCAAAATAAAAACATTTTATTAGCTTTGTCTATCTTGGACTGGACTCTAACGAATTCAACAATTTAATAAGAATGACTTACAATTTTATGAGCATGACATACAATTTCCAAGAGAAACAAACATGGTGAAACAGTAGTTTGGGAAAATGTTTGTTTTCAAAAGCTCTTTGTAATTCTTTTCACATAATTGTGAAGCAGTTATTTGTACTTGGTGAGACCGAATGTCCTCCTACAAATTTGTGTTTGTAAATTACAAATCACAAAATTGTGCTTGTAATTTGTAGTTGGTGAAATAGGTCCCTGGTCATCTGAAAATTTTGTTTCAGATGGGGAGAGGGATGAGATCAAGGCTTCACAGAGCCTTTATCGATTTATGTGAAGTGCTGGAGCAGGACTATCCCTTTGATAGAATATACATCTACATTAAAGAAGGCAATAAACATAAAGAGTTATGTGCTTCGCTTTATTAATACAACTAGAGCAAAAGTAGAGCAGCGAAAAAGTGATGAGAGAAGGTATGGGAAGCGACAAAGGCGCTCCTTGCGTCAACTGAGAAGGAGAGAAGGAACAAAGCAGAGTGATGGGGTATGTAATCAACCATCTTCAGCTGAGAAGATGGAATCAATTGATTATCTTAGCATTTTTTTTTTTTTTTTTTTTATTTATGTGTTTTTTTTGTATTTATTTTTTTTTTTATTATTTTTTTTTATGGACTAAAGGCCTTTAAAAGCTATATTGAATCAATTGATTATCTACTGAGAAAAGAGCAGGAAAAATATATGGGAAGGAAATAAAGTGCTTGGAGCAGGACAGGTGTTTACCTGAAAAAAGCAGGGTTGAGTCTTTAAAACCGATTCTAGATGACAAAAAGATTCTAAGAGTTAGTGGCAGGTTAGATAAAGCAGAGATGGAATATGAGAGAAGGCATCCAGCTATCGTTCCTAATGGTTCTCGATTAGCTTGGTTGGTGATGGATAGTGCTGGTTATGATGCAGTATATTCGTCAAAGGTTCTGGATTGCAAAAATCCGAAGTGAACTGAGGAATTACTTGCATAAGTGCTTGGTTTGCGTGCGATACAATCATCGCTTTGAAATGCAATTGATGGCTGATTTGCCGTCAGTGGGAGTAACAGCAGGGAAAGCTTTTCTACACACAGGGGTAGATTATTCAGGGCCATTAAATGATTATAAGACAGAAATGTTGGGTTTCCGTCTTTGTTTGTCTCAAAACAAGAGCAGTGAACATTGATTTGGTATCAAATCTTACAACAGCAGCGTTTATTGCTTGTTTCGAAAGATTCATTGCGAGAAGAGGCAGGTGTGAAAGACATAACAGCGACAATGGTACAGCATTTGTCGGTGCAGTGAAGGAATTGAGAGAGGCAAAAGAGATTTGGTTTGTGAAGGATACATTTGAGCATTTGAATCTAAGAGGGTCTGAATGGAAGTTTATGACTCCTGCCGCGCCACATCAAGGTGGTATCTATGAGGCAGCGGTTAAGTCGATGAAATATCATCTTACGAGAGTGATAGGTGGTAAGGTTTTAACTTATGAGCATTTTTTAACTTTACTTGCAGGAACAGAGGCGATCTTGAATTCAAGGCCACCAAACCCATTGAGCGATGATCCAAATGACCTACAGGCATTAACGCCGGGAGGTTTCTTGGTCGGTGAACCTCTTGTGTTACCGTTACAATTTGCAACTGATGAGATGCCTGATACAAAGGGTATAAGACTATGGAAGGAGCGTAAGACAATGCTTGCGCACTTCGGGAGCAGGCGGAAAGAAGAGTATCTATCTACTCTATATGAGAGAAATAAATGGCGCGGGTAAATATATGGCTTGAGAGAAGGACAATTATGCGTGATCAAGAGCGTGAATTCCCCACCATCTGCCTGGGCAATGGGGCGGATATTGAAATTGATATCAAGTAGAGGTGACTTGTGAGAAGCGTGGTTTCGCAAACTGCAACCAAACAGTTGACGAGGCCGGTACAGAAAATCTCTATCCTGCCAATGGAAGAGATGGTTTGATTTATATAATTGTAAATATATATTTATATTATTTATAGCAGGGATATATATATATTTTAAATAATAATAAAGAGCGAGAGGGTAGAAAACCGTAGTTTTCGCCGGGACTGTATCGAACTGCATGAGTCTGGCAACTCTGCAGTCGATGTTTTGTCCAATTATATGTGCTTATGTAAAAATCTTTTGTAAACTTAACGAAGAGACTAAAATGTATATAATTTGTATGACGAAAGTCAGTTGCAAGCAGGTTTTCATAAGAGAAGGATATAAATTGAGCAGCGTTTGTGATTTGTGCAGGACATTTAAATCAACAGGGTAATGTGTGATGCAATAATTTGTGATGGAATAAATAAGTAGTTTTTTATAAACTTTTCCACTTTAATAATTGTTTTATTTTACTATGGATTGTACTTTACATCGGAGTGTGACGGGTTTGTATTGTGTTCATATTAATTCAATTACCCCTCGCTAAGACACAGATTGTTTATAAATGTATGGTCCTGATGGCCCAGAACCTTATGTCTGTTTGATAAAAGTTCATGTATATGTAAAAAGTCGGTAGACATTATGTCGTTTTATTTTATTTTTCGTTAGAAATTAAGGCCGTGGAGCATTTGTTATACATACCACTATAAGAATATTGTACCTGCATTACAATGTAAAGAATTGCCTGTCCTCAATCGAGTGAAACGGAGTATACCAGAGAGTGAGTAAATAAATAACATTTTCTTATACTTCGTAGCATAATTTGATAACCGATATAAAGAATTAAAGATATCAAAATTAAACATAACCATATAGCTAGTATGTAGTTATCATTTAGCTAATGATCATTTATCTAAGATAATTTAGTTTCGAAACTTCAAATGTAGGTATAACGTGAAAAATATGTTAGGACAAATATTATAACCTTCCTTCTCGGTAAATGAGTTGTAACACGAGGTTTATATAAGGTTCATAACACTATAACACAATATTTATGTAAGGAGAGAAAATAAAAATCTTGGTTAAGTTAAGGTTAAAAATAATCTATTTGCTAGAAAACTCAATGTCAATGTCAATTAGCCAGTACTCTAGGTAGCATAGAGGTTTAATTGTCTGTGAATGTGGCCCACATAAAATCTATAAAGTTTTTTTGCAGGACTACTGTCTCTCGCGAGGAATGGACAAGTCTTCCAAGAGTATAAATGTCATGGATCATGGATTTGGCATACAATTCTAGGTCCCTCCCATTCCTGTCGACACGCGCACACAGGAACGATGGCGAGTTGTTAGTTACTAGGTGCCACCCAATTTATTTATTATTTGTGTGGTTCCGTGATCTTAGCACCTCATATATGTGACATTCGCAAAAAAGAATGTCATCTAAAAGACAAGTAATTGGTCAAATAAATAAAAATCCAGGAAGTGCGATGGGATAGAGAGGCCATACGGAGACTACAATCGTGTGACATCTTCTACGATGTGTGCTTCAAGGAGCAGGGTCAGCGGCTTTAAGGTTGCGGTTATGTGATAAGCGGAAGGCTTAGGCAAGAAATCTTGGTCTTCCAAAGTGTAAGCGAGGGCCTGGTCACAATCCGAATCAAAGGCAAATTCAAGAACATTACGCTGATCTGTGCTCACGCCCCCTATCAAGAGAGATATGATTCAACCAAAGAAGTATTCTACGATCTCCTGGACAGAACGTAAGAAATGTGCCCGAAGTACGACGTGAAGATCATTCTTTGTGACTTCAAAGAAAGATTCGGAAAAGAGGGCATCTTTGGTTCGATAGTCGAAAGACAAAGCCTTCACGACGAAAATTCCGGCAACGGATACAGGCTGACAGACTTTGCGGCATGGCGAAATGTCATCATCTCAAGCATCTGTTTCCCACACCTCAATATACACAAGGGGAATTGCCGGTTGCGTGATCAACGAACCGTCAACCAAATCGACCACGTTGCGATAGACGCGAGACATGCTTTCAGTACCTTGAATTTCCGAACGCTCCGAGGGGCTAACATTGACTAGTATATCACTACCTGTTGGTAGCTAGACCTCGTATGCGGATATCCATGACGCCACAGCGAAGAGTTGATGCTGTGAAATGGTTCGATTTCAAGAAGCTAAAATCGCAAGGGACCGTCACAACTTTTGCTGACCACTAACTCTTAATTTCTCAGCAAGTCTGCCATCACAGCATTAAGTGCAGAGGACCAGTTGAAACACTGTCAACAAGCCATCAGAAGTGCCACCTCTGATGTGCTTGGTTTCACTAGGTGACCACAACGAAATCCCTGGTTCAATGAAGAGTGCTGGCGCATACAGCTAAGGACGAGGCCTACCAGCCAGTGCTGCAGATGCAGAAACGAACAAGAGCTGCTGAGAGAGTTGCCCGAGAGCTCTACGGCGGAAAAAAAAGAGGAATGCCGACTTCTCAGGAGGAAAAAGAGACAGCACGAGAAGCGAGGCTATTGAGGGTTGTAGCGGCAGGGGTGATGTTCGAAAATTGTATCAAAGGGTGAAACAATCCACCGAAGGATAAAAAGCCTGCCGAGATGAGAGTGGGAATATGCTATTAGATACACAGTCAGTGCTTTAAACCTATAAAGAACACTTCTCTAGACTGCTTAACGGCGAGAACAGCCAAGATACCGCTAGAAGGCAGAACACTCCATTCAACTTCGACGATGATGGCCAACAGTTCCGTTCACCCGACCTAACCAAATTCCACATCGATACTCACCACCTATTTATCGATTTTAAAGTCGCGTATGATAGCGTGAAAAGGGACGAATAATACATAGCTTGTGCAGGATGACGATGGAGAAATCTCGCTGCTCCGTCAAAATCGGTAAGAACACCACCGAATTCTTTGATGTTGAGAAAGGTCTAAGGCATGGCGACGCGTTATCATGCAACCTATTGAACATCTTTCTTGAATCAATTGTACGCAACGCCCAAGTCAACACCAGCGGTACAATGTATTAAAAGTCCTTTCAATTCCCTGCGTATGCAGACAAAAAAGACATTTTCGGCAGAACAAAGAAGAGCATTTGCGAGCATTGAATCGGAGGCGGCTAAAACGGGATTGGTGGTTAATGAGGAAAAGACGAAGTATATGCTGTCATCGAGAAATGAAACTCAACATCGTCAACTCGAAAAACATATCACGATGGACAGATATAACTTTGAAATTGTCAAGGACTTTGTCTCAATCAAACGAAGAAATACTCTTGAAAACCGTTGCTTCGGTTTAAGAAGACATTGAAGCAGTAAGGCGCTCTCTAAGAAAACCAGGGAGACTTTACACAAGACCCTTATCATCGCGGTCCTGCTCTATGGGGCAGAAGCATTGGACATTGAAAAAATCTGATGAAAGTCTGCTAGGGTGCTTTTCGTGTGATTTTCGGTCCGGTGCGGTGTGTCGAATGAGTGTGGAGGAGAAGATTCATTCAACGACGAGCTATACGGGCTATACCGCGACGTTGACCTGGTCAAAAAGCTGAAAATACAGCGGCTGAGATGGCTCGGCCCATGGAGCGTATGGACAGCAACAACCCTGCCCGACGAGTCTTAGAATCCAACCCTGATGGTGTACGCAGAGCTGGCTGGAAGGAATTGTTGGTTGAAACCGTTGTCCATCCTGAGCCGTAAGCACCATCTAAAGTAAAGTAAGTATAAATGGGGTACTCAAAGTCTTATACGGTCTTAAAATAAAACTTTAAAAATTCATTGAAAAAACTGTGTCTGATCAATTACTGAAATAAGTTGACCTTTAATGTGATTTGGTTCTATGTTCGGATCAGTGTTATCATAATGGCATTATAAGTGCTAGATCTAGAATTAAAGACGATGGTATAACATACCCAAAGTCCCCAGCCCAGGGCCGCGAGCTAAACTCAGGATGGGTGGTTAAAGGTACCCCTTTTTAGATTTTCGTGAATATTTCCACAACCTAGCATGTTAGCGGAAAAATCAATACTACTTAATTAGATACAATTAAATTATCTATAAAAATATATATTCACATTTTTTTTAGGGTCAAAACTAAAGGAGATGCGGGCGGTAGAAAAGTCAACAAATCTGAAAAACCTGTTATTGTCTTAGATATTGAACGTTTTCTGACCAATTTACTTGGAAAAAACAAAAAGCGTTAATACACATTCTTTCACTGTTGTTTCATTATGTCGTGAAACTAAGAAATGAGTTATAATTTCCTTTTTTTATATATCCGAAACTATACGAAAAAGTTGATGTATACTAAATTAGGCAAAATTTAAATAGCAAGAGTTGTTTTCATATGGAGCCAAAATATGATAACGTTTTTTTAAAGGAACGCAATACAAAATTTATTTGCCATAGAAAGGGGTGCTTTCTCCCCACTTAAGAGAGGAGATGCATTTTTTTTAAATAATATTAAAAAACAACGGCAACACTTACAACAACAAAATTTACCTTTTTTGTAAGCCATAACTCCGTTCTTTTATTTTATTTTCAAATCAAGTTATTGATGTCCATAGTTTTTGTAAAAATTACTTTCAAACTCAGGCCCAGGGCCGTAAGCCTTAGACACGATAGGAGGGTAAATGTCCCCTTTTGTAGTTTTTCTTCCATGTTTCGGAAACTAAGCATAATAGAGGCGGAGTCAATACGACAAAGTGAAAGAAAATTAAATGCCCTTCCAATAAAAATTATGTTCATAGTACAGTATTTTACGGATATAAGAAACACTCATATAAGAAAAACTCGCTTATACGAAACGCAACCTAAAACACCTTGTCTTTTTCTTAAATTTCTCTCTGAAATTGAACGTATATAAGAAACTCGCATATAAGAAAAACACGTTTATAAGAAATACCTTTTAATGCACAATAAAAATTTTCAAGAACGAAAAAGTACGCATATAAGAAACTAACTTCAGCTTTCCTTTGATTGAAAAAAAAAAAATTTTTGTACACATACGCACCAATATGTTTCCACCTTAAATAACAACTTCCAGTTTTCCAATAAAAATGACAACGTCAGATTGACAAGAGCGTGAATAATCCGTGGTCTATAAATTGTGACATTTTGATTTTATATTTGATTGTCTGTTTTTGTTTTCGTTTTCGATTAACTTTCCCGTTTTGTTTTTATGTTATGTGTTTAAAATGATTAGAAAAAGAAACACGGTATCCGTAAAAATAAAACTAAAAATTTTAGAAGAAATAAAATCGGGGAAAACAAGAAAAGATGTGGCAAACAAATTTGAGATTTCTGAAAGCACATTGTGTAAAATTATAAAGAACACAAATGAAATTGAAGACAAAAAGTTTATTTGTAAAAATTTGGACAAAAAAAGGGATAGGAAACCGAAACATGAACTTTTAAACAAAACTATGACCAAATGGTTTGAACAAATGTCGGAAAAAAATGCTAAGCTCACGGGACCCATATTGCTTGAAAAGGCTCAACAATTTGCGAACGAATTGGATATCCCTGATTTTGAAGCAAATTTAGGTTGGCTTCATCGTTGGAAAAAAACGAGAACGTTCGTTTTAAGAGGCTGCACGGTGAATCTGTTTCTGCTAATGAAGAAGGAGCAAATAATTTCAAGGAACTTGTTATTCCGAAGCTCTTAGAAAAATATGCACTTGAAGATGTGTTCAATGCTGACGAGACTGGTTTTCTGTATAAAGCATATCCCGATGGAACATATGTTTCAGGAAACCAAACAGTTAGCGGACAAAAAATTCCAAAGGACAGGACAACATTACTTCATCTTTGTAATGCAACTGGGTCCGAAAAATTTATGTTTTCTATTGGTAAATTTAAGCAACCCCGTTGTTTCGGAGGAAAAACGATTCCAGTTCCCTACAAATGGAATAAAAGGGCTTGGATGACGAGCATACTTTGGACCGAAATAATTAAAGAGATAGATGATAAAATGTCCAAGAAAAAAAAGAAAATCTTGCTGCTGGTGGATAATGCGTTTTGTCATAAGCTTAGCTATACACCCATCAATATTGAAATTGTTTTCCAGGGTAAATTAAATTTAATAAAATTTTTGTAAATTTAATTCAAGCCACTTTCTTTTTTTTTCTGTATAGGGATCATTCAATCATTTAAGGCGCATTATAGGAAGAATTTAGTCAGTAAACAGGTTCTTGCAATTGAAGGCAACTGCATCAAAACATTTTTAAAAGATATGACCATTCTCAAAGCTTTACACATTGGAAAAAGATCTTGGTGGCTGGTTACACCTCAAACAATTCAAAACTGTTTCAAGAAAGCCGGGTTTTCTCAAATTGAATCGGATGCTGAAGTAATCTGTTTTGATAAAGAGAATTTAAATGAATTTGATGATGAATTCCGTTACCTTGAAAGCTTTGAAACTTAAGAATGTTTCGGAGAAATAAACGAAAGAGATCTCATAAATGAAATGCAAATGATGGCAGATGGGTACGAGGAACCATATCTAATTGAAGGAGACGACGACGGTTTACAGTTACTACAACGACCAACTAGGACCGAAGCAATTGAAGCGTTCTTTCTCCTAAAGCGGTTTTTTGATAGTGACGAAGAACAGAGTTTGGATTCCATTGAAGAACTTCTTTTCAAAGATATTTCTAAGGATTTTATTCAGAAAAAATTCGAAGACTATTTTTTAAATATTTCTGACATATAAATACTTCCTATAAATATGAAGCTTGTATAATATGTATACTCTCTGAATTTAATTGTGCAGGTATGCAATATTTTGCTTATTGAAGAAAAGACTTATTTTTATTTATTTTTTTCTTGTTATATTCAATATTCTCACGTTTGAAAATAAAAACTTTAAGTTGTTTTTTTTTTTTGAGGACATCATTTTCAAAAACTTTTTGCATTGTTTTTTTTTTTAAATCCGTTGTTCTTTATAAGAAATTCTTTATTTTATATCCGTGTTTCTTATATAAGAAATTTTCTTTCTTATATCCGTTGTTTGCATATAAGAAAAAGTCGGATATAAGAAAGAAATGTCCGGGATTTTCAGACTTTCTTATATGCGTGTTGTACTGTATTATAAATGTAAACTAATTTACAAACATTAAATTTCTAAGGAATTACATTTTTTAAAGTTTTTTTTCGATATTTCTACTCACGCATCTCTATTGCTTCCAGAAAAACTATGAACATAACTTTTATTGGAAGGGAATTTAATTTCATTTTACTTTGTCGTATTGGCTTTGCCTCTTTTATGCTTAGTTTCCGAAATATGGAAGAAAAACTACAAAAGGGGACATTTACCCCCCTCTCCTGTCTAAGGCTTACGGCCCTGGGCTGGGGATTTTGATTATGTTATACCTTAGGGTCCCCTCTACCACTATCACAGTACCTTTGGTGGCTTGCTTCGCAGGTTCAAAGAAATTATTCATTTATTAACCTCAAGTTCAAAGAAACACTACTACCACATACTACAAGGAATTATAATAACAAACATTATAAAAAAATCAAAAAAATTGTCGTCGTAACTTTCAATTTTCTCAAAAACTAGGAGACATAGAACGATTTAGTTTTCAATTAAGAATTAATAGGGGTTGTGCACAATAAAAGCCAATTCTGCATTTCATTTTACAATTTAAATAAAAAAATCAAAAACGGAATTTTCAACTTTTTTTTTTAATTTTGAGTTTGAAAGTAATTTTTTCAAAAACTATATACATCAATAACTTGATTTGAAAATAAAATAAAAGAACGGAGTTCTGGCTTTCAAAATGGTACATTTTTTTGTTGTAAGTATTGCCGTTGTTTTTTAATATTAAATAAAAAAAAAATGCCCCTCCTCTCTAAAGGGGGGGGAGAAAGCACCCCCTTCTATGGCAAATAAATTTTGTATGACGTTCCTTTATTTAGTATACATCAACTTTTTCGTATAGTTTCGGATATTTAGAAAAAAAAGGAAATTATAACTCCTTTCTTAGCTTGACGACATGATGAAACAACAGTGAATGAATGTGTATTAACGCTTTTTGTTTTTTCCAAGTAAATTGGTCAGAAAACGTTCAATATCTAAGACAATAACAGGGTTTTTTCAGATTTGTTGACTTTTCTACCGCCCTTGCAAGCAAAATTCCCTCGTTGACTGTACTATATGATGATACTATGTACTACATTGTACATACATAAATGATATATTGAAATTTTTTTTTAGTTAAGGTATGTATACCTTTGTATCGTATCTTTTCAAACATTATGGCCAAATCACAATCACGCGTTAGGTCGCTCTTACTTTGACAGACTTTTTACAGACCTTACGATATCATGTTTCATTAAGCGCGACCCTATAATTTGCAAAACAGAATGTCGCGTCAGGCTTCGGGCTTTGAAAAGGTAGGAATTTGATAAAATAAAAGATCTGTTTCTTTAAATTAATTTCTCATAATTTCCTTACGAAAAATGGAGAAGCAAGTGTCTCTGTTTTTATTTTATTTTTTGATGTGTAAAAATTTAAATGTTTGCCGATGAATGCATGATAAGAAAAAAGTGAATGGCTTACTTACAGAACTGTAAGTAATATTAGGATGACTCATAGGTACATTTATCTATTTAAAAAAAAAACATTTGGAGGGACATATTCAGCCTTATCGGGAATAAAATCTCCTCCGGATTTATCTCCCCGTATGAGACTCTCCAATCATAACCAATGTTCAAAAAATGGGAAAAAAACTCAACGAAAAAAGTAGATATCGTAAATCTATTTTCCGGCGGAAAATTAATGATGTTTCCCTGGAAAAAACTCACCTCAATTTAGTTGGAGAATTTTAAAAATAGAAGCATATTACTAACTATTTTTGAAGGTTTTTTTTTAATTTTTTACTTGCTCTAAAGGACAAGTTTCGAACATTACGTTAACTGAGAAGTCCATCGGTATTGGTATTTGTGGCTGTACGTCAACTCTACAATAAGCTAGAGTTTAGTTTACCCGTAAACGGGTTGGAGGAGAAATTGGTTTTGTTTTTGCCGATCTACATTTCGTTTTTGACGCTATACTCTTTTAACACATTTTTGAATAAATAACACTTAACACTTTCGGGTTATTCGCCCTTATGAAGTAACACAGTTTTTCACAGAGAGAGAACAAATATATTATAACAACAAAATAGGCAAAAAATGCTTTTTTTAACTTTGGACTATTTTTACGCGTTTCCATTACACGATAATTGAATTTATGATGCAAAATAGGTCTTTATCACCACAAATAGTTCAAATATTTAATTTTATTTCAGAAAATAATTTACAAACTTTGACAGGTTAATAATTTCAGAATATAAATTCTCTCAGAGTATTTCGAAACTGATTCAAAGTAATTTCTGGGGGAGATTGACGATAGGAGAATTCGACTCCTGGGAAAAATGAAAATCCGGTGGAGAACAATCTCCCCCGGAATTGCCGATAAGGCTGATTATGGGCTTATAAAAATTTTAATCTTGTAGGTATAGAAGGCATTATCATACTTAGATCCTTGACCCCTCTAAGGGGCACATGGCGTCAACTACCGCTACACGCCATCTCGTTCGGTTTCTGGAAATGTATTTTAGCTCTCCCCAACTTTTACCGAGCTTTTGTGATTCCTTGTCGACTGTTCTGCGCCAAGATTTTCTCTGGTCTACAGGTCTTCTGCCATCTTGGATGAGTGGATCCCACTCCATTGCATGTCTTGCAATAGAGTCTGCATCACGACGTAGGGTGTGACCAATCCACTGCCACTTTCTTTTCCTAATAACGATGTCAATAGGACTTTGGCCCGTTCCGCGAAGGAGTTCTTGGTTGGAGATGGTGTTCGGCCAAAAAATCCTTAGGATGTTTCGGAGACATCTATTTTCGAAAGTTTGTAGCTTCCTTGTGACAGAGGCGGTCACTTTCCATGTACTACACCCATATAGTAGTAGTAGACTCTACGTTCGACCGGAACAGTCACAGCTTGGTCTTCGTACTGTAGACGTTGCTCCTCCAAACTTTAGACAGCATGCCAAAAGCAGCTTTAGCTTTGCCGATTCGGCAGTTAACATCTTCATCCGTACCACCGCCGTCTTTTGAGACAACACTACCGAGGTACAGGAAGTTGTCCACCGCTTCAGCCTGCTGTCCCGCAACGACAACTTGAGAAGAAGATTCAGAAGTGTTGAGGATTTTTGTTTTCCCGGTGTTGATCCTCAAACCGACTTTGTTTGCCTCGCATTCCAGATTAGTCACCATATGATGAAGATCCATAATGTTGTGCGAGAGCAAACAAATATCGTCAGCGTAATCAAGATGTTGCAGGAACGAAAACATCGTCCATCGAATTCCACGCGCTTGCTCGGCTAGAGCTGCATGAAGGACATCCCCTATAACCACCAGGAAAAGTAGTGGAGATAGCAAACATCTTTGACGAACTCCGCTATGGATATCGAAGTCCTCTGATACCTTTCCGTTGTGTAAGACTTGACACGATGCACCCTCGTAGGTAGCCTTTATAATGGCGATAATCTTCTCGGGTACTCCTCTCCTACGTAAAGCTGACTAAATGAAATCTCGATTCAAACTATCGAAAGCCTTTTCGAAGTCGATGAAGAGCAAATAAAGAGGGGAACGGAACTCCACCCATTGTTCTTTTATGATCCTCAAGGTGTTGATGTGATCAATGCAGGGTGAGCCTGCACGAAATCTCATTTGCTCTTTGTCGAGAGTAGAATCGAGATGTTCTTTGATTCGTTCCAAGATTATTTTCGCCATTATCTTTGCCACCGCGGGGAGGACACAGTTCCCTCTCCAGTTTCCGCAATCCGTAAGATTTCCCTTTTTTGGTAGTTAGACGATCATCCCTTTTTTCCATTCAATGGGGAAACTTTCGTTCTCCCATGCCTGTGCTATTAAGGGGTGTAGCAACTTCGCTGATGTTTGTGGATCTGCTTGGTAGAGCTCAGCGGGAATTCCGTCCAAACCTACCGCTTTGTTGTTCTTGAGGGATTTGATTGCTGATGTTATCTCGGCTAAACTGGGAGGGCAGGTGCGAATACGGGAACTAGTTTCTACGAATAGCTCATTTGGGTTAGGGGCTGGAACACCTCCGCTATCGCCTATGTGGTTGAGCACGCTAGCAAAATGTTCCTTCCATCTCCTGAGCTGATCCTCATCCGTAACTAGCAGGGTGCCGTCTACATCCTTGACGAGGTGTTGTTTTCGGGAGTTGTTGTTTCCAACCAATTCCTTGGTTATCTTGTAGACGGTACCACTGTCGCACCTAGATGCTGCTTCCTCTGCCTGTTCTGCGATGACATTTACGCGCCTCCTTTTGTCACGTCTGACACTACGCTGCACTTCTTTCCTTTTCCTACGGTACAGAGACTCGATTTTAAATCTCTCACCTTCTGGGGCAGCCGCAAGTTGGGATCTAATCGCGTTCCTTTCTTCAATCTTACTCCATGTATCTGCAGAAAGCCATGTGCTTTGGCTTCTCTGCCTTATACCCACAGACTCAGTTGCGGCAGTTGCAAAGGCCTTTTTCACATTGCTCCAGTGTTGGCCTGCATTTTCTGGCGTGGCAATGCTGATAACTTCTGCTTCTGCGGCGAAGCGGTCCTTATATCTTTGGCGCACTGTAGGATCCCGTAATCTGTCGGTATTGTACCTGGGTGTACGCAGGAAGGAATTCGAAGACGAACGTAGGCAAGCATAAGATGGTGATCGCGAGCTTACCCTACATCAGCATCGCGTCTGTTTCGGACGTCGAGAAGACAATTTTAAAAGCGCTTGCTAATAGCAAAGTGATCGATTAAGTTCGCTGTACATTGACGATCTGTGAATAACCAACTTATCTTGTGCGAGATCCTATGCTCGAACAGAGTACCTCCAATGACTAGCTGATTTGCGTTACAGAAGTCAACAAACCGCTCTCCATTGTCGTTCCGTTCCCCGATACCGTGGTTACCCAGAACGTGCTTCAACGCTGTGTTGTCCTGACCAACCTTAGCATTAAGATCTCCCATTACGATAGTGATGTCTCCATTTGGCGAGCTTCTGAAAACCGCGCTAAGTTGGCTGTAAAATTCGTCCTTCTCGGCGTCCGACGCTTCCTCAGTTGGTGCATAGCTCTGGATGATGGTGATTTTTCTTAATTTACTCTGGAACCTGGCTGTCAATATCCTGTCGTTGATGGGTTTCCAGGTTATAAGACTTTGCCGCGCCTTTGGAGTCAACATTAAATCTACGCCGGAACATTGGGAGCTTCCAACTGGTTTTCTGGAGTAAATAAAGAAAGTGCTTTTCGAAGGTGAATCCACCTGCCCTGCGCTCAACCATCTCACTTCACTCAGACCCAAGATGTCTAGGTTGTACCGTAGGAATTCTTTCTCAAGTTGGAGGAATCTGGCGTTGTTAGGGCCTTCTTCGCGGTTATCGAGAAGAGTTTTAACATTCCAGAATCCAATCTTTGTCCTTTTTCGATAAGCCAAAAGTCGTCATCGTTTGATCATTTCTTATCCGAGGCTGTAGTTGCCGATTCGAAGCGGTTGATTTCTTTACATGTGGTAGGTTGCCAACCCGTCACACGACCCCCAGACCCGGAGGGCCGGATCCTTGTGTAGCCTTAGGACAGCAGGCCGGATAATCCGATACCAGTAGCTCACTACGGGGATATGAGTGCTGCCGTTGACCCTTAAAGGGTTCATCCACCACCATCTCTTTTTCAGCACCCTGGCTAGTACTGAAATTCCTTACCGACCTCAGCTCTAAATATTTCAGAGTAGCTCACGTAAGGTCTCCGTTGATTCTGATGAATTCATCCGCCGCACACCTTCTTTCTGATGGGCTCGTCTAAGACTTCAGCCGACTTATACAGCCAGTCATTTCAAACAGAGTATTTATAGTGTTGCTATTTTTGTCTCTTGTTCAACACTCGCGCTTATTTGTTTGGCAAGTCAAGTCCGGATGAACGAGACCAGTACCCGATGGTTACCACTTGGAGGTAAAATAAGCACAATTGATGTGTAGTATTCGTTACATCACTGGACATCGCCGAGTTGACGCCACTTAGTGACTACCCGCGTCCTACAACATCCAACCATCATTGCATTATCATGCACTCATGTAACCATGAGCGAGTGCGAGTAGATGACAGAGTAGTAACGTACCTAAAAACTAAAGGGCATCTCATTAAGTTAAGAGATTTTTCATCGAAATAATATTTTGTTTTAATATTTATACCTACACATACTAGAAAAGTTTCCAAAACAGCTCTCAAAAGCTTAATTTCCTGGGAGCCTTTAGGTGACAGGATCCTGAAAGCCAGGTTCCGGACTAGAGTACGTCGCGTCACCATCATACAGTGTTACGCCCCAACTTTGCTCTCTTCTGACGAGGAGAAGGAGGTGATATAATTATAGTGATGGGAGACTTAAATGCCAAGGTTGGCAATGACAACACTGGGCTAAGGCATGTCATGGGAAAACATGGTGTTGGTAACCGAAACGACAATGGCAAACGATTTGTCGATTTCTGCAACACCAACGGCCTTGTTATTGGAGGGACCATGTTCGAGCATAAGAAGTGCCACAAAGTCAGTTGGGTGTCGACTGACAGACAAGCAACTTCCAACCAAATTGACCACTTCGCGACCAGCCGGCGCTTTAGAAGCAGTCTCCAGGATGTCCGGAACAGAAGAGGTGCTGACATAGGAATGGCCCGGGACCACCATCTGATGGTTGCTACCGTAAGATTGCGTACAGCTGCAGTTCGGAGATCCCAAGGAAACACTCGAATGCCCAAGTTTAATACAGATAGACTAAAGGATCCCGCAGTGCGCCAACAACAAGGGGACACCCTTTCACAAGGATTGAACGCAATCAGCAGCACGGAAACCACATCCATCGAAAATCATTGGTGTGCTGTGAAAAGTGTGTTCATATCCGGTGCTGTAAGTATAGTCGGCCGGGCGCAAGGAATAAATATTGCTTGGCTTTCCGACGGCACTTGGGCAAGGATCGAAGAAAGGAAACACCTTAAAGCTCGCATCGCAGCTACCCCAGCAGCAGGGAGAAACGAGCTTGAGTCTAAGTACCGCATGAAGGAAGTTCACCGTAGTGTGCGACGTGATAAGCGTAACTACATCAAGGCATTGGCTACAGAAGCAGAAGAAGCCGCTAGTAGGTGTGACAGTAGGACCGTCTACAGAATTACAAAAGAGCTCACTGATGTCCAGAGCTCTAAACAACAACAGGAGCAGCCCCAACAACATCGAGCGAGCTACTGCACCCACTTATTAAGAGAGCTTGGGAAACAGAGAGCTTTCCTGAAGAGTGGAAAAGAGGAATGAATCAAGCTCCCAAAGAAAGGAGATCTCACACAGTGCGAAAACTGGAGAGCAATATGCGTTCTGCCTGCAGTAGCCAAGATAATAGCAAGGATAGTATTGGACCGAATTAAAGACCACCTCGAAGACACACTCGACGCCGAACAAGCAGGTTTCCGCCATGGATCTTCCTTTGTGGATCACATCAACACCTTGTGGATCATCATCGAACAGTGCGTTGAATATCGATCACCACTTCACCTGCTGTTCATCGATTTTGAAAAGGCGTTCGACAGTGTCAATAGAGATTTTATTTGGCTTGCTTTGCGCAGGGGGGGCATCCCAGATAAATTGATTAATATTATCAAGGCTACATATGATGGATTCAAGTGTCACGTTTTGCACAAAGGTAGGCTGTCAGAGGAGTTTGAAATCCAAAGTGGAGTTAGGCAAGGCTGTATACTGTCACCAATACTGTTCCTGTTGGTGATAAGTGAAGTACTGCACGCAGCTTTGTCAAATGGAAATGGAGGAATTCAGTGGACTCAGCAATCTCACCTCAAACATCTGGACTATGCGGACGACGTATGCTTACTCTCTCATAGGATCATGGATCTCCATCAAATGACAGAGAGAGAAGCAGAAATCGTAGGGCTTAAGATCAACTCGGCAAAAACTATAAGGATCAGCCTTGGAACTTCCTCATCAATTCAAGTAAATATTTCTGGACAACCGGTAGAGATGGTAGAGGATTTCCAATATCTTGGGAGTATTGTCACTACGTGTGGCGGAACTGAACTGGACGTAAACTGCCGAATCAGAAAAGCAAAGGCTGCATTCGGAATGCTGTCCAAAATATGGAGGAACAACTCTTTTAGCTTAAAGACCAAGCTTTACGGATGCAGCACTTGGAAAGTCACTGACACTGTCACTAGAAAGCTGCAAACCTTCGTTAATAGATGTCTACGAAACGTCTTGAGGATTTTCTGGCCCAACCGTATCTCCAATACCGAACTTTATGAGAGAACGGGTCAGGAGCCCATTGACTCCATTATCAGCTCAAGCAATGCAGTGGAACCCGCTCACACAGGAGGGAAGACAAGTGGGCCGGCCTAGAAGTACATGGCGAAGAACGATCGAACATGAATCGGCACGACTGGGGAAAAGTTGGAGAGAGCTGAAATATATTTCAAAAAATCGTACACGATGGCGCGTAGGTGTAGTGGAGGCCCTATGTCCCGTAAGGGAAACATCACGGACGTAGAAACAATGCAAATTAATAAAGGGTTAATTTATTCACTTTTGATAAACTTGCTGAAAACTCCAAAGTTTGCCAACTTACAAGTTGACTTCAAATCCGTAGTTGAACTGAAAGTTGAAAAACGCTTTTATTCACTATTTCGAATTTGAACTCCAGAGTGGGAATTCAAAAGTTGGCCCACAGTTTCTAAAATATCCTTGGCATATTTGTGACACATGAGTGACATGACGCACAAGACGTCATTTTCAACTTTTGTTTTGCATTAGAATAATTTTGCATTTTGAATAATTTTTCCCAATAATTGCAATGGATTTTTTATTCCATGTGAAGCGCGGAATCAAAGGAATACCAAGCAAAATAAACGACTTTTATTTTTATAGCAAATATATATCTAACAATAAGAGGTGAGTTTTCACACACTATAATTTGTTCCTACTATTCGTTTACCTAAAATGAAATTATGAAGGAAGAAACACAAATTTTCACAGAAATGAATAATGCAGGGTCAAACAGGAAAAGTCAAACAAAGATCAACAACTAGGGATGGGAAAAACCGGACGGTCAAAACCGAAACCGGTTTTTTTGTTTCTGTGAACCGGTTTTTTCGGTGATTTTTTATCTCGGTTTAAACCGGTGTTTTTTCTAAAACCCAACAACCGGGTGAACGGTTTTTTACTAATACTTCATTAACACGATTGACAGATTGACAATGTTATCTCAGTATACCTACTGACAAAAGAATGACCAAATTCATTCTTTTGTCAGTTTAATGACAGAAATGCTGCTAATTTGCTAATCGTATAAATTGAGCATTAGACACTTCTATTCACATTTAGAGCTCGCATGAGGTATTCTTTGTTGTCTCACATAACCTGCCTGTGTTTTTCTCCATTTCCAAGCGATAGCGTAGTGCAGGGGTTGGAATATAGGAAGGTGAAATCATTGTATTGTTTTTTTTTTTTGTTGACACTTTCATTCACATTCACAGCTCGCACGGGTTCATACAACACATTTTTTGTCTATAAAAAACCGAAAACCGGTTATTTTGAAAAAACCGCCATCCCTATCAACAACTCCATGAAACGTGAGACCTGCAGTGACGGTGCGTCAATAAGGCGTTTTAGACATTGTCTACCCTAGCCAATCGAAGCAATACCTACTCTACTCTACAGTACCTACATACACAATTTTCAAACCGATGCAAACAACTAAAACTACATAATGTTTTAGTACATAATCCTAATTATACTAATTCCTATTTTGATTTCATTAACAATAATAGTTCCTGTCCAATAGTAGTAGGTACTTCTTGCCATTTTTTTGTTCTTACCTATTTTATTTGTATGTATCTACATTGTATACAATCTACATTCACACCTATTTCTACTTTTATTTATCAAATATCACTACCTTAACTATATTACCATCATACTATGCTGCTATGGCTATGAGCAGTGTTGCCATAATCTCAAATTTCATAATGTTAGATTGCAAATTTTATAATGCTAGATCATATGGGATCTCAAAAAACAAAATGCTAGATTTCAAAATCCATATAAAAACGTCAATATCGATGATTAAAAAACAAACATATTTATTTTCTCATAAATACCTAACATACCAACATAGGTAATATCTTCCTATATAACAAAAAAAAACGAAAACAAAACAAAATT
This sequence comes from Melangyna quadrimaculata, assembly GCA_949320155.1. Classification (NCBI taxonomy): domain Eukaryota; kingdom Metazoa; phylum Arthropoda; class Insecta; order Diptera; family Syrphidae; genus Melangyna; species Melangyna quadrimaculata. The sequence goes on from OX439483.1 coordinate 365,039,309, forward strand.
AATTTAAAAATAACGAAACTTGAAGCTTTATATGTAAATAGGTATTAGTAACTTTTACAGCAAACTATTTTTAAGTAGGAGCATGTTTTAGTAGTTAATTATTTAATATTAAATCAGTCAGACTTTTCACATTCTTGTTTTTATGAAATGACATTAGTTTTTACAAATAAATATCTTATCTATCTTATGGTTTTACTAAAATAATAAGTTAGCTCAAAGTTCTTCACACAAATAATCTTCTTCACCCTTATGTTTTTCATACTTCGCCGAGGCTCCAACTTCCTCTATAACACTTCTTGAAACCTTATAAGAAAAGTAGCATTTATATTCTAGCCTTGGCCCCTTGCGTATTTAAACAATGCTGTTCAATAATTCTTTTCCAATTCTATTACGAATTTTTGTTTTAATTATATTCGTTTGGCTGAACAGGCGCTTAATCTCAGCGTTTGAAATGGAAAGTGAAGCAGTCCAATTTCCAATCAAAATTCGACCTAATTCCTTAAACATATTTTCCCAGCTGCATCTTTAAAAGTTAGTACCTGGATCCAAAAGGTATTTGTGTTTTTGAATTTCGAACTTTTGACATCTCAAAGCATATTTCTTAACAGGTTTCTTAACAATTTAAGCAGCCGAATACCATATTATAGTTTATAAAAGATTTTTTGACAGCTCAATCTTTTGTATTGAAATTGATAACAGAATAGCAGAATAAGAGAACAAAATACCTCGCTGAATAGGCCCAAATAATTGACTTTCCAGATTCCACAGAAACAGATGCTTTAATTAATTCATTTCTATTAGAAAAAGTCATGAATTTTGTGAACGTATGTGTGAATCTTCGTGATTTGACGTTATTAAGGTTAAATCAAAATGCTTTGTGATTTTGTAATCAAGATTCGAAATCATTTTTGGCATTCAAGAATGCAAAAAACAAAAAAAAACAAGAATGCCAGAAAAGCATTTAGCATAATTTTAAAATTTCATAATGCTTTTCTCTTTTCAATAATGCTAGATCTAGAATGAATAATGCCGTTATGGGAACACTGGCTATGAGATCCAAAATTACGAACCTCCCGAACGAACGCCAAATACCGAAAGTACGAATGGCACACGAGTAAAGACTAAGACTGTGTCTTTGATTCACATTAAGCTATATGAAGGAAAAAAGGTTGGTTTACAATTCCCAAAAACAAATTTTGTATGGAAGCTAGTAGACATAAATGAATCTGTCCAATCGCTTGTTTGTTTTGGAAGTAAAGTCTTAAATCGAATTTTTCATGATGAGAACGATAGTCAGTTGGTTGAATCTTTTTTCTTTTTTGCTGTGCATCGTCCCGCCAGCCACCAAGCAGGCAGCAGCAGGGCTGTCGTTTCGTTTTACGAGAAAGCAGAATATCTAGAAAGATGTTCAAAAAGCTAGTTATGTGCATTCAAGCGGACACAAGCGTCCACAGGTTTTTCTCAAAACCCACCTCTGTCTACCAACTCCTACTCTTACCTCCACGTGGTGAACATCGGGTGTCTAGTACCTCAGCTGGAGACGGGGTTTAAATCCCCGTGGAAAGCTGTTGGGGACAGCCAACGAGAGAGGGGGGGAGGAGTGTTCCCACTAAGGCACTTCTCCTTTCATCGAGGCGGCAGCGGACGAATTCTCTAGATGGAATCAACGGTGGCGTCTACAGTTCCAGTTAGGTTGAACTACCTAGTGAACCCATATAGGGCTACTACAACATATTTGTAGCTCAGGTCTATAAGGAGCGGTTTATCCGGCTTCCTACCCTTGAAGTTATACGAAGGGTCTGGTCCTCCGGGTCGGGGGTTGTGCGTCGGGGTTACTTCCCTACCACGTAAAAAAAGTTGTTCCAAAACAACAACAAGCCTCGCCCAACTAACAATTCAGCTTCTTTTAGCTTAAAAATATTGATGTGCCGCAGGTTTCACTTTATATAAAGCTTCGGTACGACCTTCGGCGGAATTAAATTTCTTAAACATGCAACGAGCTCGATAACTACTTCTTTAAAGCCGAATAGAAATAAGAAAAAGAAGACTTACCGAGTTTGCGAGCTGTCACTCGAATAGGCTTCTAAAATTGACATTACAGAAGATGATTGAAGATGTCACTTTAAAAAGGCTGCATAAAATGTTTATATAAGTTGCTGACTTTAAAAGTTTTCTGTAACCATTTTCAATAAGCTTTATTGAATACTTCGATACGACTTGTTTAGTCTTACTAAAAGCCCTTCCACACTACCCCACTGTGTATTAATACATGTCAAATTGAAAGTGGGAAAGAATTCCACGCGACTGCCAAATTTGTGGGAAAGAAATGATTTTTCATATTTTTCATTCACACTTGCTTGTATTAATACATTACCTTAACCTAAAAAAAAAGTGTGATAGAATGTAGGATAGAATTAGAACCATTCCTAAAATTATTCATGTATTAACACATGTCAAATCGTGTGGGATAGAATGTCGGATTGTGTAGGCTGGGTTTTCATATTTTGTTTCCACACTATTCTACATGATTTGTTTCCCACTTATTTGACATGAATTAATACACAGTGGGCTAGTGTGGAAGGCCGAACATTTTTGGGATAGCCTTAGATTTCTTTCTGATATCAGCTGTTTGGTTCGTCGGCTGGTTTTTTTTTTAGGCACTACAACAACACGAACAAATCTAGATACCATTGGCGACATACCCGAACGCGGCCAATATGTCTATCTATAATAAATAAGCTCGAATTTGTATAAGACATTTTAAAGAAGCTTTTTAAAAAAACTCTATTCACATTTATAATTATATATGTATATTGAGTAAATTGAACACGTGGAGAGATATATAATTCATTTAACTTGATTTGTCTTTTTTAGCATTCGGAAAGCTACTTTTCGTTGGTTTAAGACATAAGCTTCAACGCACGATAAACATAAACGAGGCTTAACTACATTCAAAACTTTTGGCAAAAAGTACAAAAGCGAACAACTACACACATAGGTTAGGTTAGGTTAAAGTGGCTGTCAGGAAAACGGCTGACACACTTAGACCATAATTAGGTCCGTTGTGATACCACATGATAGGAATGAGTTGATTATCCTCATTACGAAAACCATTCGGAGCTTTTTATGAAGCGAGAGAGGCAGTGTATGTCTGTATTAGCCAGATCGCTTGGATCATTGAAAAAGTAGTCCCCCAGAAGGAGTCTGCGCCTCTGTGAAAGAGCAGGACATGTGCAGAGGAGGTGAGGAATTGTTTCCTCCTCCTCTTCGTCCATGCAACTTCTACAGAAGTCATTTGAGAAAACGCCAAGTCTTGTGGCGTGTTTTCCTATAAGGCAGTGTCCTGTTACGACACCTATTACGGAGCTAATTTGTGATCTGCTAAGTGATAGCAAACTTTTAGAGCGCCTAGGGTCTAGCGATGGCCAGATTTCTTTTGTGGCCAGACATGTAGTAAGGTTTGTCCATCTAGAGTTTGCTTTCCTTGCAGAGTTTTGTTTTAGCAAAAGTTTACACGTAGCGATCGGTATACCTATGTTCCACCTGTTAGGCAAAACGGGCATTAGAGTTCCATTTCTGGCAAGTTCATCGGCTTTACAATTTCCCGGAATATCCACCACCCACTCCTTCCTCAGTTTTCGACCCATCAGTATAAAAATGAACTGAATCACCTTTGAGAGGGTTTCCAACATCCCAAGATTCTCTTGAGGGTATAGTGACTTGGAAACTTTTGTCGAAATTTTGTTTGGATGTGGTGTAGTCGGAATGTCAAGGAATAGATTCATATAAGTCTAGAATTTTAGTATGACCGATAGAGTTGTTGGTCCATTGAGAAATGGCTTTAAGGCGGACGGTGTGTTCGCAGCCATTTGCTTGCCATATATATCGAGGGGTGTGCGGCTGAGGAGTATGTCTAGTGCAGCTGATGGTGTCGAGCGGAGAGCTCCACTTATGCACATACTTGCTGATCTCTGGACCTTGCTCAGCTGGTCACAGTACGTAACTTTATCTAGAGCAGTCCACCAAATTGTTACCCCATAAGTGAGAATCGGTCTTACGACCGCAGTGTAGAGCCAGTGAGTTATGGCAGGGGATAGACCCCATGTAGTACCTATAGGTTTTTTTACAGGAGAATAAAGCAACAGTGGCTTTTTGAATTCGCTCTTGAATATAAGGTTTCCAACTTAGTTTTTTATCCAGTATGAGACCTAAATATTTGGCTTCATCTGAAAAGGAAAGTGGAACACCATTAATTGTTGGAGGATTTATCTGTGGAATTTTATATTTCCTTGAGAAGATGACAAGTTCTGTTTTGCGGGGGTTTACACCTAGCTCACAACGTTCTGCCCATTTTATTAGCTTGTTAAGAGCGGTTTGAAGAAGATCTGTACGAACCTGGGGGTGTTTCCCTGATATAGCTATTGCAACATCATCGGCATACGCAATCTCTTTGAATCCTTCACCCTCCAGGACAGTCAGTAAGTCATTTATGACCAAGTTCCATAGAAGTGGTGAAAGGACCCCACCTTGTGGTGTGCCTCTAGTGACAGATCTTCTAGTGGAATAGCCTCCCAATGCAGAGAGAGGTGAAAGTTGTCTTCATACCCAAAGCTGGAAAATACTCCCAAATTAATCCAAAAGACCTGAGACCAATTAGCTTATCTTCATTCATTCTTAAAACTTTCGAACGTCTGATTGATATCCACCTGCGTGACACTATAGAGCTTAACCTTATCTCTAAAGCACAACACGCTTACTTTAAGGGAAAATCGGTGGAAACTGCTCTTCACACCTTAGTAAGATCTATCGAATACTCCCTGCACCATAAAGAGTACACGCTTGCGGCTTTCCTTGATATAGAAGGCACCTTTAACAACGTCAGCGGCCGTGCAATAGAAGGAGCACTGGAAAATTTGAAGGTGGACGGCCTACTGATTAAGTTGATAGACCATATGGTGGGAAGTAGGGTCATCAACTCTGCAATTACACACATACTCTAACGAGAAAACGAACGACAATTGTGTATAATGCATTAAATTTCTGACATTTAGATAAAAAACAAAAACAATTTACTACCGCCGTAAATCAAGCTATTCGATTTTTGTTATGGAAAATATTAGGTACATTATTTTATATTTTCAGACGTATATACTGATAACGATGGAACTGGCCTTATCTTTAGAGGACTTTCTTAGCAAAGCACTGAAAAAACGCTAGCATTCCTCAATAATTTTTACGGAAAACATTTTCTCTAGCCCGCTGGGATTTGATGGCTTCCTGTATTGGCGAACGACTTGGAGTTTGGAGCGTGTGTTCTTCTCTTTTCTCTTGAATTGAATTCATTTTTGTATCTATATATTTGTTCTAAATTTAACTAATTAACTCTATTTATTAAAACATAAATTTCTATTTCTTTCCCGAACCAAAACAAAATCGTCAGCTGTCAAGATAGGGTTTGTTCGTGGTTTGTTCCCATAAAATTTCCCCACAGCAGTGACATTTATCGGTCGGTTTCAGAACTATTTCTTTTGAATGTGTTGGTATTTTACTTTTGTACAAAAGTAAAAGTTAAAAGTGCTCTAACTTTTACTATTGTAAAATTTGAGATACGAGATAGGATTGATTAGCATGTTGGAAAAAGACAAAACATTTGTTTCACTTTTGTACAAAAGTGTGTTGAATGTAGTTAAAGCTTTAATGAGGAGTTTTAAAATAGAAAAATTTATAATAACAATCAAATAATGTTAATTATTTTTCTTTTCTCCGAACATAAACAGATGATTGTAACGTCACACCCCTAATGAGCATACCTTGTTTCTGTTAATTGTGCTTAAGTGGCCATGTTTTTTCGGATTGAAATTATCAAAACGATGCATTACTACTTAGTTTATTTTAAGACTATTGATATTAATTAAAGACTATTGAAATGAAAATGGAGCAAGGGGACTGCTAAACAAATCGTTTAGGTACATTTGTTTCCTCACGTGAAATGTATAAGACAGTTAAAGAAATCTTGTTCATGTGTGAAAATTTTTATAGAAGCTCGGATTTATTTAAGGAAAATTTAAAGTTTTAAAAAAGGAAAAGGCTGATTAAGTTTTTGCATCTTCCAAATTATATCTAAGATGGCTGAGTGGTTAGAGTGATGGACTGTCACATAGGAGTTCCCGAGTTCGATCCCTAGTGAAGTAAAAATATAATGTATGTTTTATAATTGTTTCCAATACTAATAAATAATTGAATTTGATACTTGATTTCAGATAAAATGCAGTAAAAATCAAATTGAAAAATAAAAATAAAAATGTATCTGTCTTTTTTTTACTTATTTTTGTTCACCTTCTATAAGACTTGTATTTCACTTTTATACAACCATGTCCGAAGCTATCTGTCAAATTGAAGTGTCATTCAAATTTCCAATATAGCTCGGTAAAACTTCTTATCGGCTTCTTAGGGCTTTTAAACAAACTGCTACTTTTAAAAGATCTGCGAATAAGTTTATAAGAAGATTTTCCGAAATCAGGTACACAAGCTATATTAGCTTGTATAACATTCTCCTTTTAATGCTTAAGTAAGCTTTACAAATGTCTTACGGAACTTCTAAAGCCTATTCTATTAAGCCGAACCGAAGCTGAAATGTTAGTTGGGCGGATATGGATGAAAGTTGACGACCCCAGCAAACGAAACAAAGGCAATGAATTTCGGATCTGCCCTTATACAGTACACGTGCAGCCGAAAAATTAGTGGAGAACCTGGACAGGCTAAAGGCTGATGTAACAGCCATCCAGGAAGTGCGATGGCATGGAGAGGGCATACGGAGACTGAAAACGTGTGACATCTACTACGGCGGGTGCTTGAAGGAACAGGGTCAGCGGCTCTTTGGTTGTAGTTTTGTGATAAGGGGAAGACTTAGGCAAGAAGTCTTGGGCTTCCGAAGTGTAAGCGAGCGCCTGGTCACAATCCGCATCAAAGGCAAATTTAAAAACAATTCGCTGATCTGTGTTCACGCCCCCCCATGAAAGGAGAGAGGACTCAACCAACGAAGCATTCTACGAACTCCGGGAGACAACGTATGATATGTGCCGAAGTACGACGTGAAGATCATTCTTGGTGACTTCAACGCAAGATTCGGAGAGGACGCGACGAAACTTCCGGCAACGGACACAGGCTGGCAGACTTTGCGGCGGGGCGAAATGTCATCATCTCCAGCACCTACTTCCCACACCTCAATATACACAGGGGGACTTGGCGGTCACGTGATTAACTAACCGTCAATCAAATCGACGACGTTGCGATAGACGCGAGACATGCTTCCAGTATCTTGGACGTCCGAACGTTCCGAGGGGTCAACATTGACTCGGATCACAACCTGGTGGTAGCTAGACTACGTGTGCGGATATCCATGACGCGACAACGTAGAGCAGATGCTGTGAAAAGATTCCATGTCGAGAAGCTTAAATCGCAAGAGACCGCTCCATTCAACTTGGACGATGATGGCCAAGAGTTCCGTCCACCCGACCTAACCGAAGGGCGGCAGGCGATATCCAAACTTAAGTCGTACAAGGTTGCTGGTGCGGATTGCTTACATGCCGAACTATTTAAATCAGCGGGAGATGAATTGGCTAGGAGCATACACTAGCTCATCTGCAAAATTTGGTCGGAGGAAAGTATGCCCGATGAATGGAACCTCGGTATAGTGTGCCCCATCCATAAAAAGGGAGATGTTCTGAAATGTACCAACTACAGAGGAATTAGTCTCCTAAACGTTGCTTATAAAATCTTGTCGGCCATCCTGTCTGACCGCTTAAAACCTTTTGTCAACGATCTGATCGGCCCCTATCAGTGCGGTTTTAGGCCAGGCAAGTCAACCATCGATCAAATGTTCACACTCCAGATCGATACACACCACCTTTTTATCGATTTTAAAGTCGCGTATGATAGCGTGAAAAGGGACGAATTATACAGAGCCATGTCCATATTTTTTCTTTAGGCATTACAACAACACGAACAAATCTAGATACCATTGGCGACGTACCCGAACGCGGCCAATATGTCAATCTATAATAAAGAAGCTCGAATTTGTATAAGTCATTTTAAAGAAGCGTTTTAAAAAAACTCTATTCACATTTATAATTATATATGTATATTGAACAAATTGAACACGTGGAGAGAAATATAATTCATTTAACTTGATTTGTCTTTTTGAGCATTCGGAAAGCTACTTTTCGTTGGTTTGAGACATAAGCTTCAATGCACGATAAACATGAACGAGGCTTAACTACATTCAAAATTTTTGGCAAAAAGTACAAAAGTCAACAACTACACACATACTCTAGCGACATCTGCTAACGAGAAAACGAACGAAAATTGTGTGTAATGCCTTAAATTTCTGACATTTAGATAAAAAAAAAATCAGTTTCCTACCGCCGTAAATCAAGCTATTCGATTTTTGTTATGGAAAATATTAGGTACATTTTTTTATATTTTCAGACGTATATACTGATAACGATGGAACTGGCCTGATCCCTAGAGGACTTTCCTAGCAAAGCACTGAAAAAACGCAAGCATTCCTCAATAATTTTTACGGAAAACATTTTCTCTAGCCCGCTGGGATTTTGATGGCTTCCTGTATTGGCGAACGACTTGGAGTTTGGAGCGTGTGTTCTTCTCTTTTCTCTTGAATTGAATACATTTTTGTATCTTTATATTTGTTCTTAATTTATCTAATTAACTCTATTTATTAAAACATAAATTTTTATTTCTTTCCCGAACCAAAACAAAATCGTCAGCTGTCAAGATAAGGTTTGTTCGTGGTTTGTTCCCATAAAATTTCCCCACAGCAGTGACATCTAACGGTCGGTTTCAGAACTGTTTCTTTTGAATGTGTTGGTGTTTTACTTTTGTACAAAAGTAAAAGTTAAAAGTGCTCTAACTTTTACTTTTGTAAAATTTGAGATACGAGATAGGATTGATTAGCATGTTGGAAAAAGACAAAACATTTGTTTCACTTTTGTATAAAAGTGTGTTGAATGTAGTTAAGGCTTTATGAACAGTTTAAAAATAGAAAAAATTATTATAACAATCAAATAATGTTAATTATTCTTCTTTTCTCCGAACATAAGCAGATGATTGTAAGGTCACACCCCTAATGAGCATACCTTGTTTCTGTTAATTGTGCTTAAGTGGCCGTGTTTTTTCGGATTGATATTATCAAAACGATGCATTACTACTCAGTTTATTTTAAGACTATTGATATTACTTAAAGACTATTGAAATTAAAATGGAGCAAGGGGACTGCTAAACAAATCGTTTAGGTACATTTGTTTCCCCACGTGAAATGTATAAGACAGTTTAAGAAATCTTGTTCATGTGTGAAAATTTTTATAGAAGCTCGGATTTATTTAAGGAAAATTTAAAGTTTTAAAAAAGGAAAAGGCTGATTAAATTTTTGCATCTTCCAAATTATATCTAAGATGGCTGAGTGGTTAGAGTGATGGACTGTCACATAGGAGTTCCCGAGTTCGATCCCTAGTGAGGTAAAAATATAATGTATGTTTTATAATTGTTTCCAATACTATAATTATTAAATAATTGAATTTGATACTTGATTTCAGATAAAATGCAGTAAAATTCAAATTAAAAAATAAAAATTAAAATGTATCTGTCTTTTTTTTTACTTATTTTTGTTCACCTTCTATAAGACTTGTATTTCACTTTTATACAACCATGTCCGAAGCTATCTGTCAAGTTGAAGTGTCATTCAAATTTCCAATATCGCTCGTTAAAACTTCTTATCGGCTTCTTTAGGCTTTTAAACAAACTGCTACTTTTAAAAGATCTGCGAATAAGTTAATAAGAAGATTTTCCGAAATCACGTATACAAGCTATATAAGCTTGTATAACATTCTCCTTTTAATGCTTAAGTAAACTTTACAAATGTCTTATGGAACTTCTAGAGCCTATTCTATTAAGCCGAACCGAAGCTGAAATGTTAGTTGGGCGGATATGGATGAAAGTTGACGACCCCAGCAAACGAAACAAAGACAATGAATTTCGGATCTGCACGTGGAACGTCCTGTCCTTATACAGAACACGTGCAGCCGAACAATTAGTGGAGAACCTGGACAGGCTAAAAGCTGACGTAGCAGCCATCCAGGAAGTACGATGGGATGGAGAGGGCATACTTACTTACTTACTTTACTTTTGATGGCGCTCACAGCCCAGGATGGGCTTCGGCCTCAACTAACAAGCCCCTCCAGCCAGCTCTGTCCCTATTTAGCCGCTTCCAGTTGCGCACACCGAGTGCTTTGATGTCGTCATTCACTTGATTGCGCCACCTGTTACGGGTTCTTCCTCTGCTGCGTACCCCATCGGGGTTGGATTCGAAGACTCGTCGGGCAGGTGCGTTGCTGTCCATACGCTCCACGTGCCCCACCCATCTCAGCCGCTGTATTTTCAGCTTTTTGACCAGGTCAACGTCGCTGTATAGCCCGTATAGCTCGTCGTTGAATCTTCTCCTCCATACTCCTTCGATACACACCGGACCGAAAATCACACGAAGAATCTTCCTCTCAAAGCACCCTAGCAGATTTTTATCCGAATCTTTCAGTGTCCATGCTTCTGACCCATAAAGCAGGACCGGGATGATTAGGGTTTTGTATAAAGTCTCCTTGGTTCTCTGAGAGAGGGCCTTACTACTTAAATGCCTTCTTAGACCGAAGAAACAGCGGTTGGCAAGAGTAATTCTTCGCTTGATCTCTGCACTGATGTCATTCTGCGCTGTAATAGTGGAGTGCAGGTAGACAAAGTCCTTGACAACTTCGAAGTTATATCTGTCCATCGTGATATTTTGCCCGAGTCGACGATGTTGAGATTCCTCTCCCGATGACAGCATATACGTCGTCTTGTCCTCATTAACCGCCAATCCCATTCTAGCCGCCTCCGATTCAATGCTCGCAAATGCCCCTGCCACAGCTCGCTTCGTTCTGCCGACAATGTCTATGGCATCCGCATATGCAAGCAATTGAACGGTCTTTTGATAGATTGTACCGCTGGTGTTGACATGTGCGTTGCGAACAATGGCTTCCAGAACGATGTTGAATAGGTTGCATGATAACGCGTCGCCTTGCCTCAATCCTTTCTCAACATCAAAGGAATCGGTGGTGTTCTTACCAATTTTGATGGAGCAGCGAGATTTCTCCATCGTCATCCTGCACAAGTGGACGAGTTTGGCAGGGATGCCGAGACTCGACATGGCTCTGTATAATTCGTCCCTTTTCACGCTATCATACGCGACTTTAAAATCGATAAAAAGGTGGTGTGTATCGATCTGGAATTCCCGGGATTTTTCTAAAATCTGTCAGAGTGTGAAAATTTGATCGACGGTTGACTTGCCTGGCCTAAAACCGCACTGATAGGGGCCGATCAGATCGTTGACAAAAGGTTTTAAGCGGTCACACAGGATGGCTGACAAGATTTTATAAGCAACGTTTAGGAGGCTAATTCCTCTGTAGTTGGTACATTTCAGAACATCTCCCTTTTTATGGATGGGGCACACTATACCGAGGTTCCATTCATCGGGCATACTTTCCTCCGACCAAATTTTGCAGATGAGCTGGTGTATGCTCCTAGCCAATTCATCTCCCGCTGATTTAAATAGTTCGGCTTGTAAGCCATCCGCACCTGCAGCCTTGTACGACTTAAGTTTGGATATCGCCAGCCGAACTTCGGTTATGTCGGGCTGATGGAACTCTTGGCCATCATCGTCCAAGTTGAATGGAGCGTTCTGCCTATTAGCGGCATCTTGGCTGTCTTCGCCATTAAGCAGTCTAGAGAAGTGTTCTTTCCAGATCCTCAGCACTGACTGTGTGTCTACTACCATATTCCCACTCTCATCTCGGCAGGCTTCCGTTCTAGCCTTGAATCCTTGGGTGGATCGCTTCACCCTCTGATACAATTTTCGAACATCTCCCCTACCGCTACAACCCTCAATAGACTCTACCGCCCGCTTCTCGTGCTCTCTCTTTTTCCTCCTGAGAAGTCGGCGTTCCTCTTTTCGTTTCAGCCCGTAGAGCTCCCGGGCCACTCGCTCAGCAGCTCTTGTTTGAGTCTGCAGCATTGCCTGGTAGGCCTCGTCCTTAGCTGCATGCGCTAGCCGGCACCCTTCATCGAACCAGGGGTTTCGTTGTATTCGCCTAGTGAAACCCAGCACATCAGAGGCGGCACTTCTGATGGCTTGTTGACAGTGTTCCCACTGGTCCTCTGCACTTGATGCTGGTGGCGGACCTCCTGAGAGATTAAGAGTTACGTGGTCTGCAAACGTTCTGGCAGTCTCTTGCGATTTAAGCTTCTCGACATCGAACCTTTTCACAGCATCTGCTCTGCATTGTCGCGTCATGGATATCCGCATACGTAGTCTAGCTACCACCAGGTAGTGATCCGAGTCAATGTTGGCGCCTCGAAACGTTCAGACGTCCAAGATACTGGAAGCATGTCTCGCGTCTATCGCAACGTGGTCGATTTGGTTGACGGTTACTTGATCACGCGACCGCCAAGTCCCCTTGTGTATATTGAGGTGTGGGAAGTAGGTGCTTGAGATGATGACATTTCACCCCGCCGCAAAGTCTGCCAGCCTGTGTCCGTTGCCGGAAGTTTCATCGTGTAGGCTGTGTCCTCCGACTATCGAACCAAAGATGCCCTCCTTTCCGAATCTTGCGTTGAAGTCACCAAGAATGATCTTCACGTCGTACTTCGGCACATATCATACGTTGTCTCCAAGGGATCGTAGAATGCTTCTTTGGTTGAGTCTTCTCTCCTTTCATGGGGGGCGTGAACACAAATCAGCGAAATGTTCTTAAATTTGCCTTTGATGCGGATTGTGACCAGGCGCTCGCTTACACTTCGGAAGCCCAAGACTTCTTGCCTTAGTCTTCCCCTTATCACAAAACCACAACCAAAGAGCCGATGACCCTGTTCCTTCAAGCACCCGCCGTAGTAGATGTCACACGTTTTTAGTCTCCGTACGCCCTCTCCATCCCATCGCACTTCCTGGATGGCTGTTACGTCAGCCTTTAGCCTGTCCAGGTTCTCCACTAATTGTTCGGCTGCACGTGTTCTGTATAAGGACAGGACGTTCCACGTGCAGATCCGAAATTCATTGTCCTTGTTTCGTTTGCTGGGGTCGTCAACTTTCAAAATCATCCATATCCGAGGCTTGTTGTTGTTTCGGAACAACGTTTTTTTACGTGGTAGGGAAGTTACCCCGACGCACAACCCCCGACCCGGAGGACCAGACCCTTCGTACAACTCCAAGGGTAGGGAGCCGGATAAACCGCTCCTTATAGGCCTGAGCTACAAATATGTCGTAGAAGCCCATATAAGGTGTTCACTAAGTAGCCATGTCCATATTTTTTCTTTAGGCATTATAACAACACGAACAAATCTAGATACTATTGGCGACGTACCCGAACGCGGCCAATATGTCAATCTATAATAAAGAAGCTCGAATTTGTATAAGTCATTTTAAAGAAGCGTTTTAAAAAAACTCTATTCTATTCTTCTATTATTCTATTTTGATGGCTTCCTGTATTGGCGAACGACTTGGAGTTTGGAGCGTGTGTTCTTCTCTTTTCTCTTGAATTGAATACATTTTTGTATCTATATATTTGTTCTTAATTTATCTAATTAACTCTATTTATTAAAACATAAATTTCTATTTCTTTCCCGAACCAAAACAAAATCGTCAGCTGTCAAGATAGGGTTTGTTTGTGGTTTGTACCCATAAAATTTCACCACAGCAATGACATTTATCGGTCGGTTTCAGAACTATTTCTTTTGAATGTGTTGGTATTTTACTTTTGTACAGAAGTAAAAGTTAAAAGTGCTCTAACTTTTACTTTTGTAAAATTTGAGATACGAGATAGGATTGATTAGCATGTTGGAAAAAACAAAACATTTGTTTCACTTTTGTACAAAAGTGTGTTGAATGTAGTTAAGGCTTAAATGAGCAGTTTAAAAATAGAAAAAATTGTTATAACAATCAAATAATGTTAATTATTTTTCTTTTCTCCGAACATAAGCAGATGATTGTAACGTCACACCCCAAATGAGCATACCTTGTTTCTGTTAATTGTGCTTAAGTGGCCGTGTTTTTTCGGATTGAAATTATCAAAACGATGCATTACTTCTTAGTTTATTTTAAGACTATTGATATTAATTAAAGACTATTGAAATGAAAATGGAGTAAGGGGACTGCTAAACAAATCGATTAGGTACATTTGTTCCCTCACGTGAAATGTATAAGACAGTTAAAGAAATCTTGTTCATGTGTGAAAATTTTTATAGAAGCTCGGATTTATTTAAGGAAAATTTAAAGTTTTAAAAAAGGAAAAGGCTGATTAAGTTTTTGCATCTTCCAAATTATATCTAAGATGGCTGAGTGGTAAGAGTGATAGACTGTCACAAAGGAGTTCCCGAGTTCGATCCCTAGTGAGGTAAAAATATAATGTATGTTTTATAATTGTTTCCAATACTATAATTAATAAATAATTGAATTTGATACTTGATTTCAGATAAAATGCAGTAAAAATCAAATTAAAAAATAAAAATAAAAATGTATCTGTCTTTTTTTTTACTTATTTTTGTTCACCTTCTATAAGACTTGTATTTCACTTTGGCGATATCCAAACTTAAGTCGTACAAGGCTGCTGGTGCGGATGGCTTACAAGCCGAACTATTTAAATCAGCGGGAGATGAATTGGCTAGGAGCATACACCAGCTCATCTGCAAAATTTGGTCGGATGAAAGTATGCCCGATTAATGGAACCTCGGTATAGTGTGCCCCATCCATAAAAAGGGAGATGTTCTGAAATGTACCAACTACAGAGGAATTAGTCTCCTAAACGTCGCTTATAAAATCTTGTCGGCCATCCTGTGTGACCGCTAAAAACCTTTTGTCAACTATCTGATCGGCCCCTATCAGTGCGGTTTTAGGCCAGGCAAGGCAACCGTTCACACTCCGACATATTTTTGAAAAATCCCGGGAATTCCAGATCGATACACACCACCTTTTTATCGATTTTAAAGTCGCGTATGATAGCGTGAAAAGGGACAAATTATACAGAGCCATGTCAAGTCTCGGCATCCCTGCCAAACTCGTCCGCCTGTGCAGGATGACGACGGAGAAATCTCGCTGCTCCGTCAAAATTGGTAAGAACACCACCGATTCCTTTGATGTTGAGAAAGGATTGAGGCAAGGCGACGCGTTATCATGCAACCTATTCAACATCGTTCTTGAAGCCATTGTCCGCAACGCACATGTCAACACCAGCGGTACAATCTTTCAAAAGTCCGTTCAATTGCTTGGCGGATGACATAGACATTGTCGGCAGAACGAAGTGAGGTGTGGCAGGGGCATTTGCGAGCATTGAATCGGAGGCGGCTAGAATGGGATTGGCGGTTAATGAGGACAAGACGAAGTATATGCTGTCATCGAGAGAGGTATCTCAACATCGTCGACTCGGGCAAAATATCACGATGGACAGATATAACTTCGAAGTTGTCAAGGACTTTGTCTACCTGGGCTCCACTATTACATCGCAGAATGACATCAGTGCAGAGATCAAGCGAAGAATTACTCTTGCCAACCGCTGTTTCTTCGGTCTAAGAAGGCATTTAAGTAGTAAGGCCCTCTCTCAGAGAACCAAGGAGACTTTATACAAAACCCTAATCATCCCGGTCCTGCTTTATGTGTCAGAAGCATGGACACTGAAAGATTCGGATAAAAATCTGCTAGGGGCCGAAGCCCATCCTGGGCTGTGAGCGCCATCAAAAGTAAAGTAAGTAAGAATCTCTAGAAAAAGAAAACAGTAAACGGCAAACATTTTTGTTGGTAGATTTAATTTTATTTAAAATGAAAATTCTGTTAATAACAAAAATTTCACCAATCAAGTTAGATAATATTGAGTGAAATAATTATGGATTTAAAATATGTAGCTTTATATTACGAATTAAGAAGATTAATTTAAACAATTTAATTAATTTAAATAAAAAAAAAATAACAAAAAGAAACAAAACATAAAAATAAATAAAAAAAACTTAAAACTTTTGTATAGCAAAAGGCCGAGCTCTTTAAACTAATTAAAAAGCAAGTTAGACGTCACTCATAACTAAATACAAAAAAGAAAACCCCTCTTCAAATTTTGACGTGGTAAAAAGGGTTTAAACCAAATGATGTAAGTGCTTAAAATGAGATATAATAAACAAAAATGTGTGCCTACCCAGTTAAATGGACTGCCGCACTTCACTGAAGACCTGTACTTATTGTTAAATGGAATCATGAACGGATCCATGTTCATGAGTATATTTTTTACTTGTCCGGCGAAATCGTCGCCCACTAATTAAACATCACAAGACCAGCAAATCATTCCGTATATAACAAGGAACACAATGCTGTAGTGACCTGTTTATTGAAATTGTACACCTGTTCTAATTTTTGGTCTTGGAAAGGCACCATTTTTATAAACAAATTTGAATTATAAAAAAAAAGAAACAAAAAAAAACTCATGCGGTCCTCCATCTTAATACTAACTCACCCGACAATGCTTGATTTCGGTGATCGGTCGAGAACTGAATAGCATGAATAAATAGAGAGAAATGCGAAAATCCAAAGTTGATCAACTCTAGAGTAGAAAATCAAAACTTGAAAACGTCAATGTGAATAAAATGTGAAGTGAATAAAAACTATTTCTCAAGTTGACTGTTAAAATCCCAAAGTTATATTCAACTTTGAGTGAATAAATTAGTCCCAAAAGTCTTTATACAATCTCGCATTTTTGTAGATATTGCAGAATCTGTGCATTATCTAGTCTGCATTTGCACGACGTTTTGAAAGTCATGCCTTTTTTTTTTGAATTAAATGAGTGCGAACGAGAACAAAATGTGAACTCACCTTCGCAATAATTTAACAAATTTCGATAAGTTATAGCTATCATTGAAAACCATCATTGAAAAAGTTAGCTGTTTATTTTGAGACCCTTGGAAGATTTAATCATTAAATATTTGAATGCAGAAATGTAGACTACGACTTCAAAATTATTTATCCTCCAAAATTCATTTCATTTCATCATTTTGACCCATATCTTCCCCATAACGTAGCTTTTAATTTGTTCAATGGTTATTGGTAAGGTAGTTCATCATTAAAAATTAAAAGTCATTTTATGAGAAAAGTTGTGCAAAATTGAATTTTGTTTTACCTAGAAATAAATATTAAGTCAATAAGCTTTACTTTGGCATCAAAATAATCATATATTTTTACTTCAAAATCTCTCAAAATTGACAATTAATATTTTCAATGATGGTTTCCAATGATAGCTATAACTGGGCCCTAAGTCATGGCTCAAAAGTCGTCGTGCAAAAGCAGACGCTGAAAATGGACTGGAAAGTTCTTATCATAAACAGAACTTCCTTTTTTCCCTGTCTATCATCGTATAGTGCATACCTTCTAATAAACTATGTTATCAAAATATCATTTCATTAAAATGCAACACTTACTTTATTTATGTACATACATTATATTGTGCGTTTAGTCACTATCTATTGCAAGTAAATAAAATAGTGTCCTTTAATTTCTATTAAGAAAACCTACATTGCGAAATAAAAATACTCTGGTATCAGATGTACGACAACCGGAGTGTAATCGAACAAAGAAGGTACTGTCAAAACAGCTGTGAAGAATCAAAAATTTGTTTTTCTTTTGAAATGAAACAAAATATGGAATTGATTTCACAGGAAATTGATTTATTTTATTGCTTTTGGTAATGTAAAGAATTTTATTTTGATTCAATCAATACAGCTATTAATATGTACATAAATATGTGCTGGAATAATCAAAATGAAAATACATAATATGTATGCAATTTAGTTTGCAGAATCTCCATACGAAGTAGGCACTGGATGTTGAACCACAATAAAAAAAAAAAACTCATATTAACAAGATAATTTCACTGCTGCTGTTGTTGCATTTTTTAATCGAGTCACTCAGATAAATAAAATATTTAGTTTTTTATTGATAAAAATTATTGAAAGAGTTTTTTTTAAAAAAAGAAATGTTAAATTGAATAAAAACTTTTACACCCAAATAAAATCCAACCACAACAAAAATAAAATGAGAATTGTGAACTGTCAAAGCGAAGCCAGAATAGAAAATAGATCTATTCGGGCGTTGGAGCTCGCGCTTACGATATTTACGATCTGAAGCGGCGCAACGCCTTAGGTAACATTTTGGTTTGGTTCATACAAATTCATTGTTTCTATTCAATATGTCAAAGTCGGAGCGACCTAACGTGATGATTATGATTTGGCTATTAAAGAAGGTAGCTTACTAAACAAGGGGCTCCTCATGGAAGGAAGTTATTGATTTCCATCGTTGAGGCAATAAAGTTTGAATTTACGCCTTTTTCGAAAAATAGAGAGGCAATTTACTGCCTCAAATATTGCCAATGGAGCCGTTGGGCAAGATTTCTACGAATAAATGTTCTCTTTCATGTGTATAGGTTTCATTGTTAAAAGTAATTTTTTTTTATCATTTATATGGGAGTTTATGCAAAGAAACATTTTATTAGTGGTTTTTGAAATCTAGCATTCTGTTTTTTGAGCTTCCATACAATTTAGCATTATGAAATCTATCATTATGAAATTTAGGATTATGGCAACACTGGTTCGGATATCCCAAACATGAGGTGCTAAGAGTCTTTTACGACTTTGAAAAAAAAAATTAAAAATTCATTAAATAAAAATCTATAACTTCAATTACTGAAACTAGTTGACCTTTTCTGAGGATTTGGTAGCCTTTAAAACAGTTAACGGTGGTACTGAAAAGTTGGAAAATTGAATTAGGTAACCTACAAAAAAATTTTTTTTTTTATCTTATTTTATTTAATGTAAGCGAAAACATGAATTTATGTAATAAATATTATGTTTTTGGCACTAAATCGAAAAATTCTCAAGTTCAGTCGTGACTATTAGAGGTTTGTATAGAGATTTAGGGATTTCAGGTAGTAACTATATTGGCAAAAAACATCCAACGGTGTACGGTAGCTAAAATAATTTTAACTACTATCACATCCGTTTAGAGAATTTTAAAGGGATTTTGTCTATGTTCTATATAAAGGGAGAATGGATAAGAAGGTTAAGGCAGTGCTTTGTTTGCTCATGCAGATGCTATTTTAATTTTAGTTTCAAAACTATTATCTCGTTGGTTAGAACCTACCTACATGTTTTATAGGGTAGTAGTTTGATTTTTTTTAACTTTGAAAGCTACCAATTCTATGTAAAATTCTCATTAGTCGAAACTGTATAGATTAAGGTGTTCACTATATCCTTATGTTTTGTTTATATAGATTATCTGTATAAGTAAAATGGGTCCATCTTAGAAATTAACGAAAAAATGATCGTATTTCACGGATTATGCTCAAAAAAATTAATCATTAGGGGTATTCATGCAACGGCGTAAAAGTAAAACCGAGATAAACCTGGGGTGGAATCGGCTAAGGTGATAGTTGATTATCAACTGTGGTGATCGTCGTTTTGACGATTGCTATCTCTATTTTTGCCTTAAGATGTGATAGAGATAGCCACAATTGATAATCACCTTAGCCGATTCCACCCCTGGTAAACCAGCTAATTTTATATAAAATTTTATATAGAAAAAATGGTTTACCAGGGCTCTTATCACGACGACTATCGTTCAGACGGTAGCTAGAATCGATATCGTCAATAACTTGCTTCACGATACGTCTACGCTCGTGTCGTCTATCGTTCTCGTTTGTTGTAGTTTGAGAGGCTCTGAAAAACATGTCTGAAATATAAAACATCAAAAAATTTTCTGTCATCGATTTTTGTTTGCTGTTCGATTTAGTGGCAATTTTAAACTTATAAGTCTTTGATGTCTTATCGCTTAGCGTTCGAGTTTATTCAATTCTCAATTCGGTCGTCGGGGTCGTTTGGATAAATAAAATATTGCGTCGAAACATTTTACTATGATAAATGTCGGGTTTTTGAGTGATGTAATTACAAGAGCTCACAGCAAAGGAGAATAGGAAAAGTGGTCTACCTACTAAACATATACCTCATACAACGTTGAAAAGCCTATTGATGTCTATACTTCATTTGGTCAAATGACTGTTAAGCTGTAGACCATAGCGTTCCAGAGATATTCGGCCTTTAAAATGCCGAGAATCTTTTCAATGATGCATGATACATTTCTGTTGAGTGGGTTGACCAAGACGAGTTCCCAATAAAAAATTGTATTATTGTTGTGTTTGCCGATTTGTATGACCAAATTGTTATGGAACCCCGCATGATATACAGATTCACGGCATATAATATAATAAAGTACCTACACAAAATAATAATATGTGTGACATACTGCTGAGTTGGTATAGGTACTAGTTAACAATGAGAATTGCATTAGTGATGTTTGTTGTAGTTTTAAAGCCACATATCTCTCGAACCCCACATGACTTGAGTTGGTAGACCAGTAAAGAATTGCATTATTGGCATATTTACCGTTTTGTAAATCTACACGCCATATAACAACAAAGTACGTGCAAAAACCTCTCCGACGATGAGTAAACCTGCACCTCATATAGACCCTCATAAATATATTTTTTATTATACATCCAGTCCCAAAATTTGCTGTCGGCTCGTAAAATATAAGAAATTACATCTAAAGCTAACAAAACACACCTAGACGATCTAGGATTTGGCTATGGGGGGGCTTGGAGTTTGGAAATCCAGTTTGTACCTACATATGAAGTTATATCACAGAAAAAGAATTTTGACAACACTTTTCCTTTAATAATAGCCGTGTTTTGTGTGCCTTTATATCCGCTCCTACCGCGCTTTAAAATTTTTTTCAAAATAAAGCACAATAACTAGAATTTGGGATTGATGTGTTAAGCATGGGAATTATTTTTAAAAGCCAATTTTAAGGCTCAGCAAAACATGGTAGTATAAATAATCTTATAACTTTAAGTTCTAGCCCCGTTACAGCCTCAAACCACACGAACAAATTCGTTTATTTATAGGTTTATTGCTTAATAATTGATTAGGTATCAAGTGCCCACCTACATATGTACATTATGTAAGTGTTTGTTTAAATTAGCTGAAGGTATGCTTTGAACTTCACCTTTTTAACAAAATTTGAAAACTGTTTGTAATGCTAGTTCAGAAAAATGATATTTAGGTAGTCTTACTGGCAAAAGCTCATATCTCATTTTCTTTAATTAGCCAAATCTTCAAATTGTCACTGGAAAGAACGAAAATAATATTTTGTGGATCAAAAAATAAAATATCAAAATTTCAAGACTTTTAGTCGGGCATAAGAAACAGCTGCTCTAAAAAATAAGCTGCACGGCCCAATTCTGCAAGTTAGTGTCAATGAATTTTCGTTTACACTGCACCTACATACACTTTCTATTCCTGCTCAAAAAATGTGTCGATAAATTTGTAGAACACTCAAGAGTCTATAGAGATTGTAAATTTTCATGTCCACCTGCAATATTTTTCTGAGTTCACAGAGTTTCTCACGCTTTTGGAATTTGGCTCCTCGACTAAAGAATTTGTATTGAAATGCTAAGCCCAAAAATGTTTTGTATGTATTCTCTTGGACCTTTGAAATTTTCTAAACTAAGCCCCAAAGTGCTCTAAGCCCAGCCAAGGCCGTAAGAAACAATTCCTGTTGTATAAAAACATTTACACTAAGCTTTACACCTCGGTGTTCTCTTATTGTTTTAGCCTTAATTGCGTTTCTTTCGTTAAATTAGCTAAGTTTTTAGTGTAAACAGTTGTTTTTGACATGTAAATGTTAAGCCCCGAACACGTTTTTTTTTAAATTATACCTTCAAGCCTTAGCCCCAACTTCGGACTTTGAAAATACTTAGACTCATGCCCAAAAGCTCTCTGGAATAAGGTTAGTTTTTAGGGAGTTAGTTGTTAACCCTGACTACGTCTTTTGTCCAATATTCTCAGACCTTATTAGCCCCAAGTTGTTTTTTTTCCAATTTTCTGGGTTTTGTTTTAAGGGAAAATTGTCGTTGCATGAATCATGTCCATTATTCATAGCCCCCAATTTTTTTTTCCAATTCACTTCAGGCTTTAGCCCCGACCACGTTATTTTGTCCATCAAAATTCTCATCTTAAAAATATTTTAGACGAATATAAAACTTTACACGTTGTAATGTATTGCTTTCTATATTTCAAATTATTTTAACAATCGGCTATGGGGGGGCTTTAGCCCCTATTGCCACCCCCCTGGATCCGCCACTGTAGACGATAGCTAAATAGGTATCGAGCAGTCGATGTCGTCGAGACGATAGCAAATGACAGCTTTTTTAATTACATGAAGCAAAACTGAAATCGTCAATTCGATATCGTTTGAACGATAGACGTTTTGTATTATTACGTGAAACATAGCTAGCGATAACGATATCAGAGTTACGTGATGAGAGCCCAGTTTTATCTGGGCTCTCATCACGTAACTTTTCTGACGACTATCGTCCAGACGATAGCTAGAAACGATATCGACAATAGTTTGCTTCACGTTACACTTCTACTCTCGTATCGTCTATCTTTCTCGTTTTTGAAAGTTTGAGAGTCTCTGAAAAACACGTTTGAAATATAAAACATCAGAAATATTGTACTGTCATCGTGAGAAAATTAGTTTTGTTTACTGTTGGGCTTTTGTTTAGTGGAAATTAATTTTAATAAGGCCTTAGGCATATAATGACAGTTTTTTTCAATATCGTCGTGGCTGTGGGTGTCGTTTATTAGATAGTTAAAATGTTGCGTTGACAATACACACAAATGTAAATATGTTTGTACATATGTATGTATGTACATATGTTCATATGTATTTATATTTGTAGTCATACTTCAAGAGCCGACAGTGAATCAGAATGGACAAAGCGGTCTACCTATGCAACAGTAATTTCCCATAAGCGCTGAAAAGGTTACGGTGAGTACTTTTTTTTTTGTTATATAGCCGTATATAGCCGGTTCGATAAAAAACTCTGCTTCAAAACACCAATAACCTTTTGAACGAAGTATGACACATTACTATTGAGTTGGTGTACTAGTTAAAGAATTGCATTATTATTCTATTTACTATTCTATTATTCTATTTACAACGTGCTGCATGCAATAACTTCTCCAAAGGTGTATGATAAATTACTGTTGTGTAGGTAGACTTGCTTACAATATCATGACTTATACACCCTTACACCCTTATAATTATATTTTGGTTATAATATCCAGTCCCAAAATTTGCAGTCGGCTCGTAAAATATAAAAAATCATATCTAAAACTAACAAAATACACCAAGACGATAGCTAAATAGGTATCGAGCAGTCGAGACGATAGTAACTGATGGCTTTTTTAATTACATGAAGCAAAACTCAAATCGTCAATTCGATATCGTTTGAACGATAGACGTTTTGTATTCTTACGTGAAGCATAGCTATCGATAACGATATCCAAAACGATATCGTCAGAGTTACGTGATGAGAGCCCTGGGTTTATTGCCATTGCATGAATATCCCTATTGCATAACGCATGTTAGCCGTGAAAAGGTATGACAATTAACTGAAGTAATGTTATGGCCTTTAGTAATAACCGAATTTATGGTCGAATTTATCCTAAACTTAAGTTTAATAAAATAACCCATAATAAAGGTCGAATTTAGTATTTGTTTTGTTAAGAATATTTTTTATCAAGTTATTTCGTAAAAAGCTAATTCTTTGCAACTTTGGTTCAAGGTGGGTGAAAAATTAAGGTCAATTCGTGAACAACTTTATGTAAAAATTGCTGCTACACCACCATTTGTATGACATATACTATACATACATTGTTGGGGGGATTCCTCTTAATATGAATCCCAGTTGGTCAATTATGTGCGTGTGCTGTAATAAGTTAATATCTTTGTAGTACCATATATCAATAAAAAAAAAGAACAACCAATTTTTTACCTTTAACTCCAAATTTTATTACACGTCTGTATTCTTCTAACTTATGAACTAAAAATAAAATTATTACTAAAATACGAATGTGTCTAGTCAAACCGACTAGCTCGGTGGTGAAAACCATAAACTTATTATACGTCGAGGTGAATACGCAAAATAGAGAGTATACACATTATTTTATTCTTAACTTCATTATTATAGTAATTCAGAACTTAATTTACGTTACGTAAATGCGTACGCCTTAAAGTAGCCAATACAATTTTAAACAATTATTTGAATTTAAATGATTAATTAGTAACTGACGTCAACATTCCGGCCTCCCTTTGCGGGAATGCAAAGAGTAAAAATCCATGTATTCGAAATGTTGATAGATCTCACATCGCAAGTCCATCGGTGGAGGTATATTGTTGAAGAAGCACCTCGATTCGCTACTCAGGAAAAAAAAAATGAGGTTAGTAGATCCAACGTTGAGGGTTGTTTAAAGAGTGCCCTTACTCACTCAGGCATGTTAATAGGAAACAAAATTTTAAATTAAATAGGTAAATTTAAAGGTTTAAATTCATAAGGCGCTGTGCATTCAGAACTTATTAAAATACATATAAAAAAATAATATGACATTATATCAAAAACTAAATAAATTTCGATTGTTCTTTTCTTTGTAAAGTATGATACACCTGAAACAATTCCCGATCAACGGGCAAAAGACACAATTTCACTACAGGGCGTATAATGTCTCCTTGCTGAGTTTTAACTGTAACCACGCGTAGCTTTCCATCGTTCCCTGGTTGAACAGACACAACCTTCCCAAGACGCCATTGAGTGGGTGGCAAATTTTCATTGCGCACAACCACAACGTCTCCAATTTCAATATTACGTTTAGGAAGTTTCCACTTTGTTCTTCGCTGAAGATCGGTTAAATATTCTTCCTTCCATCGCCATCGCTTCGAAAAGGAGTGCAAAATTTGTTGAACTCTTACCCAATTCTTTAGGGTGTTACTTTCACCAATTTGGCTTTCAGGTAAGGAAAGTAAAGGGGCACCTTTCAAGAAATGACCTGATGTTAAAGGAAGAGGCTCAAAAGGATTTTCACTTATTGAAGAAATAGGACGGGAATTCATACAAGATTCAATTTTGACGAGCAATGTAGAGAACTCTTCGAAAGTTAGTTTGGAGTTTCCAACAACTTTTTTAAAATGGGTTTTAAAGGACTTTATTCCGGCCTCCCAAAAACCACCCATATGAGGGGAACCTGGTGGGATAAAGTTCCATTTCAAATTTCTAGGCAAGTACGTTTTTTCAGCTTGGGGGGTTGAGTCTGCCAAAGCCTTTCGAATCTCTTTAGTGGGACTTTATTAGCACCCACAAAATTGGTACCGTTGTCAGAAAAAAGTTGTTGGGGTATACCTCTCCGTCCGACAAATCTATCGAGAGCTGCCAAAAACAAGTCTGTAGAGAGACTTCCAACTGCTTCTAAATGTACAGCTTTTGTACAGAGACAAATAAAAAGACAAGCATAACCTTTTATGGCTTGATAGAACAAACCCTTCTGAACCTTAAGTTCAAAGGGGCCAGCGAAGTCTAGTCCTACGTGTGTAAACGGAAATGAGTAGTTAACCCTTTCGGATGGGAGTGTACCCATCAGCTGGGTTTGAAATTCCTTTTTGTGCAAAACACAAACTAGGCAACGATTTACATAGAATTTTATTAAGTTTTTTAGTTTTAGAATCCAAAACTCCTTTCGAATTAAGTACAAAACTTGTTGGTTCCCTCCATGTAAGGAAATTTTATGGACAAATCCAACCAACAATTTTGATAACGGACATGAATATGGCACTATAATGCGTAATTTTTCGTTATAACTCAAATTTGCATTTGTTAAACGACCATTTACTCTGATAATAAGCTGCGACTCTAAAGAAGGGTTAAGAGATAGAATTGAGCTATTCTTACTCAATGGTTTCGAATTATAGAGACATTTGTACTCTTCAACAAAATAAAAGCGTTGTGCTAATATTACTAGTCGAGTTTTTACAAAAAGTATTTCATGTTGAACAAAATTTATAGAAAAGTATCTATATGGATAAAACCGATTTCTTCTACGAGATGCTAAGTTTATAAATCGGAACAAATATGCTATTACTTTAACAGCACGACCATAACATCAAAATCGTCTCAAAATATCATAATTTGCATTCAAATTTACTACAAAGCTGTTGACTTTCCTCGTTTCAAGGTTCCAATTGAGATCTTTCTGAATTTTTGTGAATGGCCAGGAATCTTTGGATAACCTTAACCAACTTGGTCCATGCCACCACAGAGCATTATTTATCAACATTTGAGGCATAACACCTCGAGAACCGCTGTCGGCAGGATTATCTTCACAGGGAACATGTCTCCAAAAACTACCTGGAGAACTTTCTGTTTGCACCTTAGAGACTCTATTTCTGATAAATGTTTCAAGTCGAGATGGGCAATCTCGAATCCAATAAAGTACTATCATTGAGTCCGAGCAAAGATACACCGGACTGTTTTTAAGGCGAAGACTACTAAGTACAGCGTTCACCAACTTTGTTACCAAAACAGCTCCACAAAGTTCTAGCCGAGGTATCGAAATGGCTTTCAAGGGTGCCACTTTCGTTTTTGAGCACAGAAGGTGAGTGAAAATATTTCCAGAGGAATCCAAAACCCTCGATTACACGGCAGCAGCATAAGCACTAAGGGATGCATCACAAAAACCAAGAATTTCCACGCTCATCTCTGGAGTGTATTTAATCCATATTTGGATTTTAATATCTTTAATGATTGGGAAAGGTTTCAAAAATTCTTTCCAGGTTTCTACACGATTGGGTTTTATGGGCGCATCCCATTCCGTTTTGTCTTTCCAAACATGTTGCATTAAAATTTTTAACAACATTATAGTTGGTGCAAGCCAACCTATAGGGTCATAGATTTTTGATATATTCGAAAAAAGATCACGTTTTGTTAACTCATATTCTGATTGGGGAAATAATTTACAACAAATATAAAAACAATCTTCCCTCGCATTCCACCCTATGCCTAGAACTTTCGAATGTGATGACTCTTCAAACATAAGAAAGTGTTGATCTAAAACATCCCCCCTAGGGATGTTTTCCAACAAGCGAGGATGGTTTGCGGTCCATTTCTTCAAATTAAATCCACCCGCCAAAAGAAGTGCTTTTAATTCTTCCTGAATCTGCAAGACAATTTCAAGACTGAAACCTCCAGAGAAAACATCGTCCACGTAAAAATCCGAGAGCACCACTTCTTTTGCTAAGGGATATTTATTTGCTTCATCCAAAGCAAGCTGATGCAACGCTCGGAGTGCTAAATATGGAGCACAGTTAACTCCGAAAGTAACTCGGTTGATTTCAAAATCAGCCAAATCTGATTCTGACTCAGAAGATCGAAAAATAATCCGTTGGAATCTCTGATGATTCGGGTGAATATATATTTGGCGATACATTTTTTCAATGTCGCTATTGAAAACGTATGGATATAGTCGCCATCTTAGTAAAATAGCCTGCAAATCGTTTTGCAAAGCAGGGCCACTGTATAGCATGTCGTTTAGACTGATTCTTTTGTTTGTAGATGCGCTTGCATTGAACACAACTCTAACTTTTGTTGAAGCGCTATCTGGCTTTACCACAGCATGATGCGGTAAGTAAAAGTGCGGACTGGAAAGGTTCAAACTACATTGTGGTACAATGGACATATGATTTAACGAAACATATTCCTCGAGTACTTTATTATATTCTTCTTTGAGACATATATCGCTAAGAAGACGTTTCTCTTGGCGCAGATACTGAGAAACTGCACTTTTTCTCGAAAGACCCAAATCTAAGAAGTTAAAGTTAGGCTTGAATGGAAGTTTCACTATAAAACGAGCATTTATATTTCGAATTGTCGTATCCATGTATAGTTTTTCACAAAATTTATCTTCATTAGATAACGGTTTGATATCTGGAACCTCTTCGAGTTCCCAAAATTTTTGAATCTGTTTATCAAGGCAAAGTTCACTAAAAAATGCGTTTAGGTTTGGTTTAATTGGATTTTCATTACATGTGCCTGAAAGAATCCACCCAAAGACCGTATTTTGTGCAATAGGAGAATGATCCTTTTCTCTTTTAATACCTTCACATAAAATAAGAGGGTAAATATCCGCTCCTATCAACATATCCATAGAAGCTGGTTTATCAAAATTAGGATCTGCCAATCGCAAACTTTTGAGCTCAGCCAAGTTCGATACATTAACCGTCTGCGATGGCAGATTACCTGTCAGCTTGTTCAGTACAACAGCTGAAATGGGAATGTGTACATCAGGGTTGATGCGAGATTCGAGAGTGAGAGGACACATATTCATTGACAATTCACTTTGAACTTGTCCAATGCCACAAATAGATGCATTTGCGGAACGGGTGAAAAGCTTAAATCGGTTCACTACAGATTGCAAGATGTATGTAGCTTCAGAACCAGGGTCGGTCAAAGCTTTCAGGAGAAATGTTTGGTTATGTGCAGTAATTTTAATATTCCTTTTCTGGTTGACCAGAAAACTTTGAAGAGTTGAAGAATCAGATGAAACATCCTTTTCTGAATTAGTGGATGGTTGTTGCTGAGTATTAGAAGTGGACTGTACGGGGATGGTACTTAAAGAAGTGTTGGTTAGTGAAGGAGTTCTTGTTTCAGGAGGGGTGGGTTTTGATAAAGTAAAGTGCAGTAAACTATGGTGTCTTTTACCACACTTGTCACAAGATACTTTACTTTTGCATTCATACACCGAATGTGTGAGCGCAAGACAGTTGTAGCAGTACTTTTGGGATTGAGCTATCTTACGTCGGGATGAGACATCCACATCTAAAAATTTCTTGCATAAACGCAAGGGATGATTGCTGTTGCATAATTTACAACAAAAACTCTTTTCTGATGCAGTATGAAAAGAGTTTATGGTAAACTGGGGCACATTCATCATCGGAGCACATTCGTCAAAGCTATTTTCGATTGAATGCACATCCATTACCGAATTTATGAACACACTCTTTTTGGCATTTGTAGTTTCGCGGTAAAAAAAGTTGTGTGTTGTTTTGTGTTTTTGTGATCTCCGGAATAATTTTGGCTAATAGGTAAGTAAGTGATTTTCAAAGTGAAAAATTAGTTGAAGGAAATGCAGGTTTCACTCATTTCCTAGTTCAATAAGTTAGGTAGTGAAATATAACTAAGAAAAATCCAGTTTTAATTGTGATACAAATATGTGAAATAAAAATATAATTTTGAGAAGTCGGTGTAGATTCAGCATTTTGATTGAGGCACATTCAGCAGGTGCCGAATGTACCCCGGGATTTTCAAAATTTTCCTTCATTTTAATTTGTACAGATATGATTCGAAATTATAAAAATGCTCTGTTTTAATTTTTACTTTACAGATAATGGTTCAAAATTATAAAAGAAAAACAAACAGAATCTACATAAACGAAGATTTAATGATAAGATCAATTAAGGATGTCTTAAAAAAAGGGAATCTGTCTCGTCTGCGGCAAGAAAGTACGAAATAAAACGCCAGACCTTGCAATCACGGCTTAAGAAACGGGACCCTTTGAAATGATCTTCGGATTCCGAAAGTGAAATTGGAGCGAATTTTCAATCAAAGTACACCTCCAAACAAGTTTTTACTAAGGCTCAAGAAGAAGAACTCGTTGCTTATGTAAAAGAGTCCGCTTTTCATCACTTTGGTTTGACTTATAGATCATTTCGAAAGCTCGCGTATGAATTCGCTTTAAAAAACAATTTGCCACATCCAAGTAGTTGGACCGCAACTAAAGAAGCTTCAGAAGATTGGCTTTTTGGGTTTTTAAAGAGAAATCCGACTCTAACATTGCGAAAACCAGAAAACATAAGTGTTGCTCGTGCTAAAGCTCTCAATAAAACAGCCGTCGAGATTTATTGCTCAAATCTTCGAGATCTTTATGATAAACATCATTTTCTTCCAAAAGATGTCTACAACCTTGATGAATCGGGAATAACCACCGTTTTGGATACACCAAAGGTAAGATGGCACTTCATGTTGATTAATGTTGATTAAATTTTCAAGACGTTATACATACCATTTTGAAACAGGTGCTTGCCCAAAAAGGAAAAAGAAGTGTTTGCCAGGTAACTTCGGCAGAACGAGGCACACTCGTCACGGTTGTAGGTATTATTAACGCGATTGGAAACCATTTACCGGTTGTATTTATATACCTACGACAGAGAAACAATCCAAGGCTTGCAATCGGTAGCTTTCCAGGTTCCTTGATACTCCTTAGTAAAAGTAGTTTGATGGTTTCTGAACTTTTTATAAATGTCCTGCAACACATTAAACAAAATACAAATTGATCCGAGATAAATCCAATCCTTTTAATATGAGACAACCATTCATCTCACTGCAGCTTGGAAAGTATAAATTTTAGCAGAGAAAATGGTATAATTCTTTTATCATTTCCTCCTCACACCTCTCATCGCCTACAGCCGCTTGATGTGGCTGTCTTTGGCCCATTCAAAAAATTTGTAGAACATCATTCAATGATTTTTTGTCGTCAAATAAAGGAGTGACTATCACAATATACGACATAGCTAGGTTGACAAACCTACCATTTCAAAAGGCTTTTTCAATTGAAAACATCACAAGTGGATTTAGGACAACTGGGATATATCCTTTTAATCTCAGATTCTTAAGGAGGATGATTTTGCCATTGGAAATCCAATTGAAGAAGTAACAACGTCTCAGGAGAATGTATTTTCCCCCTCAAATGATTCTCAACTTATCACAGAACCAGATAACATCGAAAAATTGACTTCATCGCCAATCAGTCAGAATCCAGAAATCATATCGGTGGAAATAATGCGTCCAATTCCCCGTTGATATGCTGACAAAAAAAAAGGAAACAGTGGATCTTCTATAATTTACACCAATTCGACAATTCATCACAGAAAAAGAGACTTGAAGAAAGTGCACACAGGCGCGATGCCAATAAAAGAAGATTAAAGGCCCTAAAACGAGTCATACAATTTTCGAAAGAACAGAAAAAAAAACAAAAGAGCAAAAAGAACTCGTGTTTCTTCATCTGATGAAAGCGATACTGAAATACATTATGCGGAATCTAATGAATCAGTAGGAGATTTCATTGAAAATGATAGCTCTTCAAATCTTGATGTGGATGCTGATCCTAAAATCATTCAAACGCGTCAAAAGTTGATCACCATCAGGATTCTTTTGAAGTCGGAGACTACGTCGTAGTTAAGTTGCAGATCAATCTAGAACAGGAAGTATTTTATGTGGGCTATGTAACTGAAAAATTTAGCGATACTACTCTAAATGTAAGTTTTCTTCGGAAAGTATATAATTCAAGAACAGATTTTGTTGACCCTCCGAACGAAGACATATCGGTAGTTTTAAAAAGTGAGACCCAACCCAACCACTCCAGCTTCAACTTCAAGATGTCGAAAAAAATATCGCTTCAATTTTGATTTTAAGGATTACAAAATCAAATAATACGTCTCATCTAACATCTAACTGGAAGCAGTTAGAAGTTCGATAGCTAATAACTGATGAACTAACAATTTCCGTTTTTTTTTAAAGGATTTGAGTTCCTTATGTTGACCTGAAGATATTTTTGTGTTTATTTATTTATTTATTTATTTATATTGGTTCCATAACATGAATATTTATTTCTTTTGTATTTGTAAGAAATTTAGTTCTTAAAACCCTGCAGTCGTTGCGCGGATTACTATTGTAATCCACCAATGCAAAATTGAGAATTCCCGGAAAACTAGTGGTGGTTATTTTTTGCCTCTTTTAGTACTTACAGTTAAATAGTTTGCGCTTGTGCTCAGGGAATCGCGAGTCCGGGTCGTGTGCGGTAGTGTCGCGAGAGCGTTGTGAAGTTAAGTGGAGTACTATTGTAATCCGCGCGACGACTGATGTAACTATTATGTATCATGTAGGTATCATGTACCTCATGTACAAAATTCGTTTGTCCTGACCATTCTAAGTTTATATGTTCATCATGCTTGGAAACAAGTAATTAGTTTATAGATTTTTATTTTATTTAAGAACAGACCTGAATTTGAAACTAAAGTTCCTTTTTTTCTACAAGAAATCTGAAATTTTTATTTTTTTAATTTATTTATTTTTTTTTTGTATTATGAAGTAATAATTTATGTTTTTTATCTTTAAGTAATATGTAATTCCATTTTGCATCAAAATAAATTTGAAAAAATTAAAGCATACTGGTTTTATTTTAATTTTAAAATGGATTACATATGTAATCCGCGCGACGACTGGTGTGACTTTTTGGTGCGCGACGACTGCAGGGTTAAACAAGTGATGTTTTATTTTCTATTTTTTTATGTTGACCTGAAGTTATTTTTGTTTTTTTTTTCTTTGTTCATTTATTTCAGTTTTATAACATAAACTTTTTTAAAATTGTATTTAAAAAAAATCAAATAATTTGAAAGAATTTGAGTTACTAAACATGTGATGTCTTTATTTTATATTTTTTTTTATGTCGACCTGAAATAATTTTTGTTTTTGTTTTGTTAAAATTGTACTTTTAAAGAAAAATATACCTAATATACTATGAACAAACTCTTCACGTATTTTTTTAAAGTTTTTTCAATGCTGAATGATCCCCATCGAATGACGAAACTGCCCCGGCCCGGGGCACTTTCATTAAACGAATGTGAATTTCAAAAAAGGGTAAAATTACAATCTGGTAAACAAAATCAACAAAAGTAACGAATGTGCCCCAGTTTACCATACTTTCTTAAAATTGGAATTTGAATTGGAAATTTGAGTAGTTTTTTTTACGGGAGCATTGCGTAACTTCTTCTACATATTCAAGAATTTTGTATATGGAAGCGAGAAAATCCTCCAAGGATTTCCAGGTTGGAATTTTAGTTTCTGTTTTCAGACTTTGTTCGAAAAGGAACAATGTGTTTTCTGGAATCTTTTGTGAAACAAGAAAAACTAAAATCGGATTCCAATTTTCAGTATTAACGCTAGGTTAGGTTAGGTTAGGTTGAAGTGGCTGCCAGCAAGGGACTGACACACTTAGACCATAAGTTGGTCCGTTGTGATACCACGTGAATCTAGAGAGATTTTCTCCCCGCTCGTTAAAACCAGTTGGAGCTTCTAATGAAGCGTGCGAGACTACTTATGTCTATGTTTGTCAGATCACTAGGATCATTGAAGAAGAAGTCTCCGAGATGGAGCCTACGTCTTTTAGATAGGGCAGGGCATGTGCAGAGAAGATGAGAAACAGATTCTTCCTCCTCTTCATCCATACAGCTCCTACAAAAATCGTTTGCGAAAACTCCAAGCCGCTTTGCGTGCTTGCCTATAAGACAGTGCCCGGTTATGACACCAATTACGGAGCTGATATGCAATCTGTTCAAAGATATCAAACACTTAGAGCGCCTCACATCTAGCGTAGGCCAGATCTGTTTTGTCGCCAGGTAAGTGGTTACGTTGTTCCACCTAAGGTTTGTTTTCCTTAAAGCATCTTGCTTCAGCAAAAATTTGCATGTAGCTATGGGCATACCGGTGTCTTCCTTTTCAGGTAAAATAGGTAGTCTTGTTCCAACTTTGGCGAGTTCATCAGCTTTACAATTACCCGGAATGTCCCTATGGCCCGGCACCCAACAAAGGAGAATTTGGAACTGCTGCGCCATCTCTATAAGAGATGATCGACAGTTAAGGGCTGTTTTAGAGTTTGTAGAGACACAGTTAAGAGATTTTATGGCAGCTTGGCTGTCTGAGAAGATGCGGATATCAGAAGTCAATATCACGTTTTCCTTAAGCCAAGATAAATCTTCTTTTATCGCCAAAAGTTCCGCCTGAAACACGCTACAATGGTCTGGAAGACGAAATGCGAGACTTAAATTTAATCTTTCTGAGTAAACGCCTCCACCAACCCCAACATCGGTTTTTGAACCGTCCGTATAAAAGTGAATCGAGTCGTCTTCCAAGAATGTCACGTCCTCCCATGTGGATCGGGAGGGTATGGCAACTTGAAAATTTTTATCGAAACGGAATTGTGGGATGGTGTAGTCAATTATACTTGGAAGTGATCTGTATGAGTTCAGAATAGCTGAGTGGCCTATTTCATTATTGGTCCACTGTGAAAAGGCTTTAAGACGGATTGCCGAACTCGATGCCGTTTGTTTACTAAATATATCGAGGGGTGTCAGATGAAGAAGAGTGTCCAGTGCCGCGGAGGGAGTAGAACGAAGTGCTCCACTTATACACATGCAAGCTGATCTTTGGACTTTACTAAGTTTATCACAGTTAACCGCTATATCTAGAGCTGTCCACCATACTGCCACCCCATATGTTAGAATCGGTCTAATTACCGAGATGTATAGCCAGTGAGTAATACGGGGTTGGAGTCCCCATTTACTTCCAATGGCTTCCTTACAAGAGAAGAGTGTTACTGTGGCCTTCCGGACTCTTTCTTCTATATTAGGTTTCCAACTTAACTTCTTATCTAAAATAAGACCCAGATATTTAGCTTTGTCGGAGAATGTTAGTAGAATTCCTTTAATGGTGGGAGGATCTATGTGTGGAATTTTATATTTCCTGGAGAAGAGGACAAGATCAGTTTTGTGGGGGTTGACACCCAGTCCACACCGTTCTGCCCAGTCTATTAGCTTGTTTAAGGCATTTTGTAAGAGATCCTTTAAGACAATAAGATACTTACCTGATACGGCGATAACAACATCGTCCGCATAGGCAATCACTCTGTAGCCCTCCGCTTCCAGGCCTGTAAGCAGTTCGTTTACTACAAGGTTCCAGAGAAGGGGAGATAGAACACCGCCTTGTGGCGTACCTCTACTGACTGATCTTTTTGCAGAGAAATCGCCCAGTTTTGAATTGATAATCCAGCTTGTCAGCATTTGATTGATAAGTTCACCAAGCGAACTGTCTGCCTTCAGACATGACAGTGCAGATGCGATTGCAGATGTGTCGACATTGTTAAAAGCGCCTTCTATATCTAGGAAAGCAACCATTGTATATTCTTTATGGTAGAGGGAATATTCGATGGTGCGTACCAAAGTATGTAGTGCCGTTTCCACCGATTTCCCTTTGTACGCGTGTTGAGACTGAGACAAGAGTCTCGTATCAATACTGGTACGTAAGTGAATATCAATCAGTCGTTCAAAAGTTTTGAGAAGGAATGATGATAGACTAATAGGTCTGAGATCTTTCGGATTAACATGGGAGCATTTACCTGCTTTGGGTATAAAAACAACTTTTACTTCTCTCCATGAACTAGGAACATGAGCCAAGTTCAAGCAGCTATTAAAGATTATTTCTAAAATAGGCAGCATTATACATGAGCTCATTTGAAGTTCGGCTGGTATTATGCCGTCTGGTCCTGGAGACTTGTAAGGTTTGAAGCTGTTGATAGCCCACAACAATTTTTCCCTTGTTATCAAACCTTGTGGAAAAGTTAGATTATTGTTAGATCTAATGTGATCAGTACTGTTTAAAGTTTGGGAGCTACCTGGAAAATGAAAATGAGTGATTCTTCGCAAGTATTTGTCCAAGAGCCGTCAGCATTTTTCAAACAGCTGGGCATTGCTGGACTGGTTGAGAGGATTTTTCTAAGTCTTGTTGCTTCGGAGATTTCTTCTACTCTGCCACAGAAGGCTCTCCAAGAAGCGCGTTTAGATTTCCTCAATTCTTTTTTATATGATTTTAGGGCCTCTTTATAGGATTCCCAGTCTGAAACTGCTCTTGTGTTTTTTGCTCTATTGAAGAGATTCCTACAGTTTTTTCTGAGAGGCTCAAGCCCTGAGGTCCACCAATGTGGTTTTCCTTTTCCCCTTATTTGAATAAGTGGACAGGAGATGGCCATTGACTTATTTAAGGCTAACGTGAGGTCATTGACTTTGGTGTCAAGTTCAGTCGTACTAGAGGGAGGACTTAGAAGTTCAGGTTTAATTAAACTATCAAGTGTTTTCCTGTATTTGGACCAATCAGTTTTCCTGAAATTTCGAAATTCTGGTCGGGTAGTGGGAACTTCAACATTCAGACTAAACTGAATGTATCTGTGATCGGAGAACGAATGTTCTTTTGAAACTTTCCAATTCATAATAGATTGATGAATAGTGTCTGAGACTAGAGTTTTGTCTAGTACCTCTTGTCGGTTTTTAGTAACAAATGTGGGTTCGTTCCCAACGTTACTTACTATAAGGTTAGTACTTAAGATATAATCGAAAAGAGACTCACCTCTATCATTGATGTCAGTGCTGCCCCATACTGTATGATGGGCGTTAGCGTCACTTCCAATTATTAGGCGGATTTTCTGCCGTTCTGCTTCAGTGACTATACTTTCCAGTGTATTACTGGGAAGAGGGCCAAGGTGGTCATGGCCGAGATAAGCTGACACTAGCCAGTACATGCCGTTTGTCGTTTTTAGCCTGGCTGCGGTTATATCTCTGTCGCTGAAATGAGGGAGTAAATATACATTAATGCTACTTTTAACGAGTATGCAAGATCTAGGTTCACCTTTATCTGACGCATACATTAAGTAGTATCCAGGAGTTCCGAGTCCCTTATTATTAGTATTAACGCTAAAGCTTGAAAGAATTCCTAAGCAAGCACTCACGGTTCTGTGTAATTTTCTTAAGGCTGATCCACTATCAGTAGTGATTAATATAATTGAAAAAAGTGTTTTAAGTTGAGTATTTATTAAGATCCTTTTATTTTCGTACTGAGATTTTATAGCTCCCCGCGCAAGAACAAAATTATCTGCAGTGAGTGAAAACTTGTCGACAATATCATGGGCTTCCTTTTTGGTTTTTAAGCGTAGATGATATAGCTTTTCTACATCACTTAAACGGGGGTGGTTAGCATATATAGACGTGAACATGTCACGAAAGGTAGGCCAGGATTTGTAGTCACCCTCAAAACATTTCACGTCGCAAGGTGGAACTTTAATTCCAAAATCTGGCTTAGTGGACCAGGATACTTGGGAATTTGTTACCCTTTCTTTCATGTCATTGCTGTTACTTCTATTTTATTGTCGATAATTTTGCCTCATCTAACGTTTTATCCTCATTTCTTAAATATTTTGCATATATTGAGCGAAAACTATCCCATAAATCTTCGAATTCCTTTTTCCATACTTTGAACATACCATAAGTCATCATTTCCTTACTTGATACATCCCGAAAACTTTGAAAGCTTTCAATAGTTTAATTAATTTGCTTAACGCTCAGATAAAAATCTTTAGAAGCAGCCAGTTTAAGAAACGATGAAAAACGAAAATTAATTGTTCTCAAACGAAGAAAAAAGGTGCACAAAATGCAATAAATTTTCAAAAATATAGAAATAATTCAATTCCCAAACAATTTCCAATTTAAAAACCCGAAAATCTTTTAAAATAAAATAATCGATAATTTTGAATATTATCTCAAAACGCTGTATTGTATGTTCACCAAGAAAAACCCAGAAAAAAAATCTTTTAAATAAAGGAATCGATAATCCTTAACAGGATTTCAGAACACCGTAATAAAACTGTACTAAATCACGAGATTAAAGAAACCGTAGCAAAACTGTACTCAAATCACGAAATAACAAGAAACCGTAGCAAAACTATACCCAAACCACGCGATCAAAAACCACATCAAATATACCCACTTCACAAATATTTTTTACCCCTCTAATTAAATTTCAATAAAATATATTTATGAATTAAAGTATATCATTAAATGTGTATATGAGCGATGCAATTTTTTTTTTACCAAACCAATAAAATGATTTTAATCACTATCAAATAATCATAAATAAAATCAAATTAATTGTAAATTTGTATAGCTCAATTTACTTTGTAGGAAATCTCTATCGGGTTAGCTTAAATAAAATTTTAAAATCAATGTAGCAAATCAAGGCTCCAATACCTACCCTTTAAAATCGATAATAATACCATCGAATGGAAAATATAG
The DNA here is from genome assembly GCA_949320155.1 of Melangyna quadrimaculata. Classification (NCBI taxonomy): domain Eukaryota; kingdom Metazoa; phylum Arthropoda; class Insecta; order Diptera; family Syrphidae; genus Melangyna; species Melangyna quadrimaculata. Next base: position 365,077,326 of record OX439483.1, read on the forward strand.
AAAGTAAAACTTTCCCATCAAAATTTCTCTTTATGAGATCTCTTTTGATCTCTTAAGAGTTGCAGCTATTCAGTTCACGATATCGTCCACAAAAAAATTTGACTTCCACAAAAATGATAGATGCGTGTGTATGCGATGATGGAAGACTTCCGGTACCTGATATTTCGGAAGATTTTGACTTAAGAAGTTTAAAAACCTCACATTTATTATTAATAAATTCAAAAATAATTTTTGAAATACTGATTATGTTTCTTTGGTCAAAATTCTTCCGATGTCAGAGGTCCCGGAAGAGTGCCATCATTGTGGATTGTGGAACTCCAAGATTTCGAGTAGCGAGCTCGTTTTCTTTTCGGGCATTCTGGTTCACGGCTTTAAACTCGACGGAAGACGCGGACCGCTCTTGCGGAAGACATCAAAAAAGGTCGCGGGCTATATACGTACGAGTACTTGATTTCTTTTTTTTTAAGTTTAAATTATAAAAAAAAAGCCTATAACCGAAAATAAATGCATTTGCTAAACACCTAAATAAAAGGCATCTTCTCGGGAAAGAATAAAGAAAAAGAAAAAAACTAAAATAACTGAAAATTCTCCCACGTGTTGCCCTAATTGTTTTAACTGTATTCACTTTGCTAATAATTATTTGCGGTAATTCGGTAAAAATTAGATGTTATATTTAAAATGACGTAGAAAACAAAAAAAAATTAATTAAAATTTGAGCCAAAGAAAATCGAGCACGTGTGAAAAAAAAACAAGCATCGTCTAAAACCAAAAAAGAAAGAAATAAAAACTATAATACGCTACTAGCGTATCAGAGTGTAAAGTCCTCAATTGTCCCTAAAGCCCATAAATAGTTTTAATCGAAAAGAAAAAAAAAGAACACCCCTTAAAGACTACCACCTCGGCCTTAATTTCCGCTTTATAATCGTCGAACCTGCATCTAAACCCTAATACAAAAAAAAAAGAAGTAAAAAAAAGGGGTATTAAAATCTGCAATAAAAGTCCCCGCATGCACTTTACCAGTACAGGAAAAATCGACTTTCCAAGCAACATAAAAAAAAAACTATTCAGTGACGTCACCATTTATATGTCCCTTTCCAACCTGTGCCCTCGTCTTCAAACAAAAAAAAAAAACAAGATAAAAAAATACCTGGTCAACGCTGATGATAGTTCAATAAATAAGGTTAACCGTTCGATTGACCCCTGCTTTCCTTTTTCGAATGATCATCCCATCTCGTTTGTTCAACAAAATATCATCCTTATCATGATTTCATCTGCAGCAGTTTTATTTAGCTATTTTGTTTAGTGTATCATTTTCTACATAGTTTTTTTTTATATTTTTTTATTTTAATTTCATTTATTTTTAAGTTTAAAAAGAAAAAAAAATCAAAATTAATTTACTAAATGAAATATAAAATAATACCTGCTCAAATAAGAAAAAGAAAAAAAAATGGAAATCAAAATTAAAGCATATTTAGATTCGTAAATTATTGGAACAAATCAGGCCTCGCTTTTATAAAATTATTAGGCATGAAAATGCGTAACGACCGTCTAGACTTAACAACAGCAAAGACCCCCCCTCCGACGAGCTACTTCGTGCAGATGCAAGCATGCCTAGCGGTTGTGGTCCAGACACCCTTAGTCCTTGCTGCCAGGATAGGCTGAATGTCCCTGTAAGCATTTTGTCGTTCTGGTGGGTTCACAGGGGGTAAGGTTTCTATGGAGATTTTTATTTTTGAGGATAGCCTGGATTTTCCAATCCAGTTTCAATACAGTTTTCGGTTTTGGGGTTTTGACCCCTAGAATAACTCATTTATAAGTCTACTTCTAAAACAACAACTTTAGTTTTCGTTACAGGTGGCGCCCAACGTGGGGCCAGATTTCGTTTCAATTTTAAATTTCCTATGGGAATAATGATAAGCAGATAGTTCGGTTAATTTTGTTGCATTATCTCCGGATGTGATTGGGTGTTGCAAATCAACTTTTTTTTACTCAGTTTTCCTTAAATACTTTTAATTTAGTCATTTTATTTTCTTTTGGAAATATGTAGATGTGTGGGATCAGATATCCAGGAAAAAGGTTGATCTTAGTCCATTTTTAGTCTGCTGTTTCTGTCCTATCTACTTTTATTGAAATTAATTTATTTTTTCGTTTTCTTAATTTCTTTTCGATAGCGTATACTTGTATCCTTGAGTGTTTTTTTTTTGAAAACAATTCAATTCAGGTATCTAATTTTTTTTATTCATGTTCAGAAGGAAATGAATAGACATATCTTTAGGAGGTCATAAGCTAATCCATGTGTCAGTATCAATAGTATACCCGCTAAGAACATCATTTAAGTCGGTTAAGATAATTTTATTTTCAAAAATTGTCATTTAGAATTTAATTTTTCTTTTGGAATAATTGTGTTGTTCGATAGACCATCGACCATGTACTTACTTTCACCACCTCTCAAGACAATGTCGAAGACATAATTTCCTTTATAGATGCCCTGAAGTTTTCCGAGAATTAATGCAGCGTGTTGGTTGCAATTGAACCTGATGTTCGCACTTTAAACTATATCTATTTAGTTATTCTTGAGCTCCTTCAATTACACTATGTAGGTAAATTTCGTCGACTTCTAAGGCTTAGACATCCAATAATTAATTTGACCTATAAGTCCCCATCTTCTCTGCTGTGTCGACCTTGGATATTGGTATCAGATAGATTTAGGTTCGTAGTAGGTGTCCATTTTGCTTGGGTTGATTTAGTCCCCACTAGTGTTGCATCGAAAAACCTAGACTTTCTAACATGTTTTTTTTTTGTACCTATTCGCAAACAAACACATCCAGTTATAAAGAACGTTTAGCAAAATAAATTTGACACTTCTGTTAGTCACCAACATTTATTTTTTTCCTGTCTAATACGATTGTAGGTTTTAGTTTAGTTTATTTCCTTAGTATTTTCAAGTTCCACAATATTTTTTTTGATTCCTCATTACTTTTTTTTCTATCTTTAGGAAGAAGTTACTTAACAAGAGATTAAGGATCAGATATCCAGTATTTGGGTTGATCTTAGTCCCCATTTAGCCTGCTGTGTCAGATTAATTTCATCTCTTCTAATGTTTTTTTTCCTTAGCGTATCTACACATATGTAGTTACAGTTTTATATATGTAGTAGTTTCAATAAAGTAAGGGTCAGGTATCCAGTGAGTAGGTTGAACATTGTCCCTGTTTAGTCTGATGTGCCTACCTTTGCTTATTGATACAGCTAAATTTATTTAATTCAGATTTGAGGTGTAATTATCCAGTATTTGGGTGGATCCTAGTCCCCATTTAGCCTGATGTGATTGCCTTAGATTTGATATACCCCTCTTTTCGAAATTCGGAACAGATATCCAGTTTGTGAGTCGATCCTTATCCCCGCAACTGTTGTATTTCCGAAAACAATTTTTTTTTTCTCTCCAATAGAATTTCACCAACAATCATTCAACACTAAGAAAAAAAAATAAAACCTGAAACGTCTGCTAACTACAAAACTTGTTATGTCTGATTATAGAGAGTGTTACAATATTTTTTTTTTACTCTTCGAAAATATTTTATTTTTACCATTATTTAGCTGTCATCGTTGAGCAACGAGTCACATCCACCAAATAAATGAATAGACAATACTAAAGTATATTTTTTTTGGATCATCAATTTTTGATTATAAAAAGCGATTTTTTTTTATTTTTTTATTAAGATTTACAGATTTTTATTTTTGATATTTCAGTAAATTTTCTCGATTTTGTATTTAAATGTTAAGACATATGTACATGAACGTACATTCATATATCGAAAAGGATTTACCTTGTACACTTGTACACCTAGTACACTAGGTTTAATAATAATATTAACATATTTCTTGTTTTGATTGCAATCGATCTTTAGTTTTCCAATTCTTAAAGAGAAATTGTTATGCCCTTAGATAGAAATAAAACAAAAACCAATACCAGGAGAAAAAGAGGCACTGGTCGCTCGACTGTTCCTAGGAGAGGTCGAAGTAGGAAAACTGTTGAAAGTATGTCAAGTTCTAGTGATGAAGACAGGCCACTTAGAGCTGCCAACGTTCCGCTAAACGGGTCAGCTGCATGTGACCTGCTTCAAAATAGAAATGATTTAACTAACGGTGAAGGACTAAATACTACAAACGCTGTAGCGGGTGCCGTAGGTAATGATAATACTAGCACCAGACAACAGAATCCTAAAGATTCAAGTGACAATAGAAATAGCGATCTGTTGCAGCACATTCAAGAAATTGTGAAAGCTACAGTAGGCATTAGTATGACTGAAAACAGACAGGTAATGCAGAAAGAACTTGCACTTAGCCAGACAAGGTTGGAAAAAATGGTTAAGGATTTGGTTCGAGAAATGCTGTCTCAGCCAAATTCAACACCTCAAGTAGACTATGACGTTCGAAGACGAGTAGAGCTAAACCCTGGAACTGCATTCAGTTCAGCCATACCAATAAACGGTTCAGCCATACCAACCAATAGTTTAGCAATGCCACCAAGTTCAGCCGTACTAGCTAATAATTCAGCCATACCAAACCATAGTTTAGACATGCCAACAAGTTCAGCTATACCACAAAACAATTTTAATCATCACACTGCAGATGAATTCCTGGCTCAGTTTCAAAACTTAAATCTTGATGATCCTCCATCAAGAGCCACCAGAGATCCACCTAGTCTTCAGGGAACGTCTCAGCTAAGGCCTAGTTTCAAAACTCATACATTTCACAAGTGGGGATTAAAATTTGATGGAAGGAACATGACTGTAGATGATTTCATTTTTCGTTTAGAACGTTTAAAGGATTGCTATGGTGCAACATGGTCGGAAATAGTTTTAAATTTTCACCAATTCGTTTCAGGACAGGTAGAATCGTGGTTTTGGGTATATATTAAGTTTCGACCGACTATCGACTGGTTAAATCTTCGTTTAGCCTTACTGGAACAGTTTCGTACTTTGGAAACGGATACTGAACTATCCAGGAAAATGTTCGATCGACGTCAAGGCCCTTCTGAGTCATTTGACGATTTTTATATGGCTATACAGCAAATGAACACCCGATTGTTGATCCCTAAACCCGATTTCGAACTTATTGGTCTCTTAAAAGAAAACGTCCGGAGAAGGTTAGGAGAGTTGTTAGTTACTTTTCGCACATCGAGTCTGCAGGAGTTAGTTTACGTCTGTCGAAAAATGGAAAAATATATTGCAGATCATGACGCACAAAAGCTGAAAGCTCCAGCGCAACCACAATTTCGCAGATATGTTAATGAAATTGAACCAGAAGATTCTCCGTTTACAACAACAACTAACACCCTTGAGGCATTCCATGCTAAGAAAGATACGATTAATAATGTCTGTTGGAATTGTAGGAAAACGGGTCATAGTTATAGAGAATGTTCTATGCCACAAACGTCCTTCTTTTGCTTTAAATGTGGAAAAGAGGATACTACATCACCCCACTGCCCGCGCTGTTCGAAAAACTTTCAGCGGAGCATACCGAATCCCGGGACGGTTTGCTCAACGAACCAAACACCGGCAACCAAGCCATAACAACAAATTTAAATGCATTGCAACCCAATACCACCCAACGAATAACCATTTTGAAAAATCTTAATAGGACCATAGAAACTCAATCGAAACCTTGTGAACGCAAAGGCCAAGTGGGTGCGTATTTTAAATCATTGCACGAACGTCTTCTTGCGTATCACAAGGCTAGGGCTAGAATCTTTGGTAATTCAAAAGCACCAGTTTCACCTAAAATTACCCGAGTTCGACAATTAGCCAAACAGAAAAAAAGTATCCATCAAAATATCGAAGCAACCACCATATATTCTGGAGATGATCCGCGACCTTATGCCAACGTTACACTGCTAGGAATGAATATGTTAGGACTACTTGATAGCGGTGCCAGCATTAGTTGTTTAGGTTCTAAAGGGCTTGAATTTTTAGAAACGAACAAAATCCCTTACCCTAGTTTCTCTTCAGTTGTTAGAACGGCAGATGGTCAGAAACAAGCTATAAAAGGAAAATTAGATGTTGAAATCACATACCAAGGAGTGACAAAGAATATAGATTTGTTTGTTGTGCCTTCCTTGAATCAACAATTATATTTAGGTGTCAACTTTTGGAAAGCTTTTAATATTGCCCCGCAAATTATTTCGGAACTTTCCTAAGACTCGGAACCAAAATTGAATAATTGCCAAAAAGCTCATGAATTGACAGTAGAACAATCCAGTATGCTCAAAACAGCGATAAGCACCTTTCCGTCCTTTACCACTTTTGGTTTAGGAAGGACAACGCTTGAGGAACACGTAATCGATACGGGGGATGCGGAACCGATAAAACAACGGCACTACCCTATTTCTCCAGCGGTGCAGAAACTTGTATACGAGGAGCTGGATCGCATGATTGCAATGGGAATAATAGAGGAAAGCAATAGCGCGTGGAGCTCTCCTGTAGTACTCGTACAAAAACCCGACAAAAACCGGTTGTGCCTGGACTACAGGAAAGTGAACGCTAAGACCAAAAAGAGTGCATATCCACTTCCTCAATTACAAGGTGTACTAAGTCGTCTTGCAGATACACACTTTATTTCAAGTGTGGATCTGAAGGACGCCTTTTGGCAGATCCCGCTGGAGGAATCTTCAAAGGAAAAGACAGCATTTACGGTTCCAGGCAGACCTCTCTACCAATTCAAAGTGATGCCCTTTGGTCTTTGCAATGCTCCGCAACGCATGTGCAAACTAATGGACAAAGTGGTACCCCATGAATTAAGAACAAATGTTTTTGTCTATCTGGATGATCTGCTGATCATTTCAAGTAATTTTGAGGAACATGTCCGATTGTTAAAACTAATTGCGAATCGTTTAAAAGAGGCTGGATTAACAATCAATGTAGAAAAATCCAAATTTTGCTATAAAGAATTGAATTATCTAGGTTTCATTGTCAGTGACGGGTGTATTAAAACTGATCCTAAAAAGATAGCTGCTATACGGGAATTCCCTGTTCCCAAAACAGTTCGTCAAGTAAGGAGATTTCTGGGAATGTCCGGATGGTACAGACGTTTCATTCGTGATTATTCCACACTTGCTACTCCAATCACAAACACGCTTAAGAAGGGTAAAAAGTTTGAATTTGATAGCAAGGCAATAGAGGCTTTAAATAAAATAAAGGATATGTTAACAACGGACTCTGTTCTCATACATCCCGACTTCAGTAAACCCTTCATTATCTTATGTGACGCTTCAGCAAGTGGCATCGGTGCTGTCCTATGTCAAAAAGATGATGAAGGAGTTGAACGTCCGATTTGTTACTTTTCTCATAAGTTGAATTCTGCACAGTGTAACTACAGCGTGACAGAACGTGAATGTTTGGCTGCAGTTTTAGGGATCCAAAAGTTTCGGGAATACGTTGAAGGATATAAATTCACTGTTATAACGGATCATGCGAGCTTGAAGTGGCTGATGAGTCAGAGGGACCTCAGTGGACGGTTGGCTCGATGGAGTTTAAAGCTTCAAGGGTATGATTTTGATATAGAGCACCGAAAAGGTTCTCAACATGTGGTGGCAGATACTCTATCAAGGGTATATGCGGCCGATGCTGTGAACCTTGCTGCCTTATCAGATGAATACTCTTCCGATGTGTTGCAAATAGATCTGACAGACCCCAGCTTTACATCTGAGGAATATGCCAAGATAATTGACAACATCGAAAATCATAAAGATCAGCTACCTGATCTGGTTGTTTCGGAAGGTTTCGTATACAAAAAGGTCAACCATAGCACAGGCAATCCTCTTGAGGAGGATTTAATTTGGAAGCTGTGGATTCCATCAGCATTAACCAACCAATTGATTACTCTGGCTCACCGGCCACCAAAAGCCTCGCATGGCGGAATCGCCAAGACACTTTACCGGCTTCGGCAACGCTTCTTCTGGCCAAATATGGCTGCACAGGTCAAGGATTACGTAGGAAATTGTGATGTTTGCAAAATGTCGAAGGCATCAAATCAGATTTTGCGACACCCTATGGGGAAACCATTCTTAGTAGAACTACCATACCAACATTTGTATATAGACTTCTTAGGGCCGTACCCTCGTTCCAAAAGAGGAAATATTTATATTATTATTTGTCTTGACCAACTCACTAAATTTACAGTTATTCAATCTCTCAGAACAGCAACTTCAGAAACGGCGATCAGATTTCTCCATGAACAAATTTTCTGTATGTTTGGCGTACCAGAAACCCTTATGTCTGATAATGGTAAACAGTTTACAAGTTCTGTTTTTGAAAATTTTTTGTGCTCATACGGTGTTAAGCATATTAAAACCGCATCCTACGCTCCTCAAGCAAACGCAAGTGAGAGGGTCAACCGATCTATACTTGCGGCCGTGAGATCTTACATCAAACAAGATCAAAGAGATTGGGATCTTCACCTACCATCAATCGGATGTGCTTTACGAACAACGATCCATTCCGTAATAGGTATGTCGCCTTACGAGGCCTTATTTGGACACAGAATGATGGAACACGGATCCGATTTCAAGCTTCTCCGAAATTTAAATGCAGTTAATAGTTCAGACTTCGAAGTGATTCCAAGAACATCTAAATTGAATATTCTCCATTCTAGTCTCAAAAAGTCTTTGCAAAAAGCTCATGCTTCAAACGAACATTCCTACAATACCCGCAGTAAGGCAGTTAAACATCAAATCGGTGATTTCGTATTCAAAAAAAATTTCATTTTGAGTAATAAATACAAAGGCTTGAATGCCAAATTATGCCCCAAATTTACCAAGGCAAAAGTGATTTCTATTGTGGGAAACAATCTCTATGAATTGGAGGATGAAAAGGGTACACGATTAGGAGTTTTCCATTCAAAAGATATCAAAAAGTAATTATTTCATGATATCCAGCTAGCCAGTGTGAACATGAGACAGATTCTCAGGCGTGGGCCTAGGTTCAAATTAAAACCAATTAAATTCCAACGTTAGTCTTAGATTTCGTTTTCTTTTTCATTTCACGCGCCGAGTCTTGTAAAAAGAAAAAGTTTTGTAGGAAATCTCTATCGGGTTAGCTTAAATAAAATTTTAAAATCAATGTAGCAAATCAAGGCTCCAATACCTACCCTTTAAAATCGATAATAATACCATCGAATGGAAAATATAGAAAGTAAAACTTTCCCATCAAAATTTCTCTTTATGAGATCTCTTTTGATCTCTTAAGAGTTGCAGCTATTCAGTTCACGATATCGTCCACAAAAAAATTTGACTTCCACAAAAATGATAGATGCGTGTGTATGCGATGATGGAAGACTTCCGGTACCTGATATTTCGGAAGATTTTGACTTAAGAAGTTTAAAAACCTCACATTTATTATTAATAAATTCAAAAATAATTTTTGAAATACTGATTATGTTTCTTTGGTCAAAATTCTTCCGATGTCAGAGGTCCCGGAAGAGTGCCATCATTGTGGATTGTGGAACTCCAAGATTTCGAGTAGCGAGCTCGTTTTCTTTTCGGGCATTCTGGTTCACGGCTTTAAACTCGACGGAAGACGCGGACCGCTCTTGCGGAAGACATCAAAAAAGGTCGCGGGCTATATACGTACGAGTACTTGATTTCTTTTTTTTTAAGTTTAAATTATAAAAAAAAAGCCTATAACCGAAAATAAATGCATTTGCTAAACACCTAAATAAAAGGCATCTTCTCGGGAAAGAATAAAGAAAAAGAAAAAAACTAAAATAACTGAAAATTCTCCCACGTGTTGCCCTAATTGTTTTAACTGTATTCACTTTGCTAATAATTATTTGCGGTAATTCGGTAAAAATTAGATGTTATATTTAAAATGACGTAGAAAACAAAAAAAAATTAATTAAAATTTGAGCCAAAGAAAATCGAGCACGTGTGAAAAAAAAACAAGCATCGTCTAAAACCAAAAAAGAAAGAAATAAAAACTATAATACGCTACTAGCGTATCAGAGTGTAAAGTCCTCAATTGTCCCTAAAGCCCATAAATAGTTTTAATCGAAAAGAAAAAAAAAAGAACACCCCTTAAAGACTACCACCTCGGCCTTAATTTCCGCTTTATAATCGTCGAACCTGCATCTAAACCCTAATACAAAAAAAAAAGAAGTAAAAAAAAGGGGTATTAAAATCTGCAATAAAAGTCCCCGCATGCACTTTACCAGTACAGGAAAAATCGACTTTCCAAGCAACATAAAAAAAAAACTATTCAGTGACGTCACCATTTATATGTCCCTTTCCAACCTGTGCCCTCGTCTTCAAACAAAAAAAAAACAAGATACAAAAATACCTGGTCAACGCTGATGATAGTTCAATAAATAAGGTTAACCGTTCGATTGACCCCTGCTTTCCTTTTTCGAATGATCATCCCATCTCGTTTGTTCAACAAAATATCATCCTTATCATGATTTCATCTGCAGCAGTTTTATTTAGCTATTTTGTTTAGTGTTTCATTTTCTACATAGTTTTTTTTTATATTTTTTTATTTTAATTTCATTTATTTTTAAGTTTAAAAAGAAAAAAAAATCAAAATTAATTTACTAAATGAAATATAAAATAATACCTGCTCAAATAAGAAAAAGAAAAAAAAAGGGAAATCAAAATTAAAGCATATTTAGATTCGTAAACTATTGGAACAAATCAGGCCTCGCTTTTATAAAATTATTAGGCATGAAAATGCGTAACGACCGTCTAGACTTAACAACAGCAAAGACCCCCCCTCCGACGAGCTACTTCGTGCAGATGCAAGCATGCCTAGCGGTTGTGGTCCAGACACCCTTAGTCCTTGCTGCCAGGATAGGCTGAATGTCCCTGTAAGCATTTTGTCGTTCTGGTGGGTTCACAGGGGGTAAGGTTTCTATGGAGATTTTTATTTTTGAGGATAGCCTGGATTTTCCAATCCAGTTTCAATACAGTTTTCGGTTTTGGGGTTTTGACCCCTAGAATAACTCATTTATAAGTCTACTTCTAAAACAACAACTTTAGTTTTCGTTACAACTTTTGATTAAAAAATCATCACCAAATTTTAATGCACAGCACCTACCTTGGATAAAGGGATATGGGATTTCCAATTGGGGTGCACAATACGCATAAAACAAATCTCTGTCTCGAAAGTCCAAAAGATTACAATAATCAAGACTGGCCTCATTTTTTTGTCTCAAAAATAACTCCAAGCGAAAAGGGTTGTGAGTTGTTTTTCCATGAATTAGTTTCAGTTCAATATCTCAGAATTCGGCTCGACTGGATCAAAAAATGTTGGGGGGATTCCTCTTAAAATGAATCCCAGTTGGTCAATTATGTGCGTGTGCTGTAATAAGTTAATATCTTTATAGTACCATATATCAATAAAAAAAAACACAACAACCAATTTTTTGCCTTTAACTCCAAATTTTATTACACGTCTGTATTCTTCTTACTTAACTTGTGAACTAAAAATAAAATTATTACTAAGACACGAATGTGTCTAGTCAAACCGACTAGCTCGGTGGTGAAAACCATAAACTTAGTATACGTCGAGGTGAATACGCATAATAGAGAGTATAAACCACAGATAAGCAATACCTAGATGGGAATCTACGGCTGTCAATTCGGTTTGCCTACAAGCTCAAACGTCAAATGGCCATGGTGAACATCGGATTTTTGCACTAGTGTACGTGCAGACGACCGTGGTGAAAATCGGATTTTTGCACTAGTGTACGTGAAAAAAAATCCGAGTTTCACCTCGGTTCGTGAACAAAATGGCGGATAATTTAAGAATCCAAGGGTTTGTTTAAATGTGCTAGGTTCTTGTATGCCGATTTCCTTTCGACGATTGCAGATTAATTTTTTTTGTCGCAAAAAAATTGTGTAGCCGGTGTAAATTTTCTATATGAAAGATTTAATTTTTGATCTTTTTTTCTAAACAAATCAAATTTTTCTATCACAGATTTGATTTTTTTGTTGAAATGAAAGTTACATTAAGGTTTAACTACATATACCTACCTACTTTTGCATAAAAGTACAAAAGTGAGAATTTAAAATGTTCGCTCAAGAAACCTTCTTGCAAGAAAACATACAAAAATTGTTTTGACAGAAAACGTAGTATAACTTCTAATTGGCTGTAGAACTACTAGCGATGTTGTATTTGTAATGCCTGTAAAATCGTACTGTACTATGGATGGCTTTTGTGATAAAACACGCCTATTGTGTTTTTTCCTCAATTGAGGATTGACTTTATTGCAGTTTTTGCAATTAAGAATAGATGAGATTCACACCATTGTGGGTGCTTTCTTTTATCCCCATACAAATTAATTCTGGCAGATGAAGGTTTTGTTGGTATTCCAAATGTTTCGCATCGGCTTAGGAGACCATTTTTGTTGCAACACAATTTAAATTGTGTAAAGGATTTTCAAATCAACGTTAAAGGCTCTTCCAAACCAATGTGAAACATTCGTTGCGGCGAAGAAACATTCGTCAGTCAAAATTTATTAACATGGTGATAAATGAGAGTGCCCACACCAACGCGGTGGAGAAACATATGAATTAATTTTGACTGACAAATGTTTCTTCGCCGCAACGAATGTTTCGCATTGGTTTGGGTGAGCCTTAAATCGAAGTGAAACACTCACGACAACAAAACATTCACTTTTTAAAATTAAGTTACATGAAAATAATTGAGAGTAGGTACCCACAATGAAAGCGGTGCGATTTTCCATATGAACCCGATGACTGACAAAAATGTTGTCCACGCATCGGTTTGGGGGACCTTAAATTAATTTCTAAAAATTTACGTCGGAATTTGACCATGATGCATTCCAACCCCTTACGTATAAATTAAAATAATTTCATATATTAAGTGTGTCTGTACCCTAAAACTAAGAATATAGTAGCTGTCAAATTTGCCATGGTGAATTTAATTTTTGTTGATTTCTCGAACTTTATTATTGGTTGGCGAGATTTTTTTTATAATTATTGTGCTGTAGAGCTGAAAAAAATTGAAATTATGTTTTTAAATTTCATAAACATAATTAGGTCTTTTGCCCTTTGCTATACTCTGCTCAAACAGGGCCCCTTCGGAGGCGACAGAGTTCTACAAAAAGTTCTCATCGCGCATCGTCTGCCCAAGTAGCTTTTTGGCGAATTGGAAGAAAGAAACATGAAAGCACCAAAAGATTTTTCATTGAAATTCAAGGACTCGTTCAAGTTCCGCTTGCCATGCGGGCATTGTGCTTGGTGAAACAATTATTTTTTTGTTAATTTATTTTTTAATGAAAATCACAAACACCGGAATAAAAATCTTCGCACAGCACATTTATGAAAACAAAAATGAACTGTCAAACAAATCAAATTCACCGCGTTAAATTGTTGTTGCAGTTCACATCTATTTATCGACACGAAATGAAATTACAAAAACAACAATGTAAACAAATGGGTTTTGGGGGGTGATACGAACGAAAGATTCCTATCTAGGTATTGCTTATCTGTGGTATAAACATTATTTTATTCTCAACTTCATTATTATAGTAATTCAGAACTTAATTTAGGTTACGCAAATGCGTACGCCTTAAAGTAGCCAACACAATTTTAAACAATTATTTGAATTTAAATGATTAATTGGTAACTGACGTCAACATACATAACAAGTCAAATTTAATCTTCATAAGTACTTACCTACATATATCAAAAAACTAATTAAAAAACAGCTGATATTTCGTTTAACTTTTAATCAATTTATTTAAAAAGACTATAAAAGAGGGTATTTCTGGATTTACAAAAAGGTATAACATATGGCCGTTTTTTTTAATATTTCTTTTCCTGTTTTAAGTAAATTTCTTAGAAAATTGCGCCTCCTGCCTAAGCGGGGAAAAATAGACCCTCCCTCCAATACAATTTTTTCTTGTCTCAATGCTCTATCTTTTTGACACAACTTAGGTGAATCACCGTAGTAGCCTGTAGCGTAATGGTAAGTGCGATGGACTGTCACGCTGGAGGGCTGGGTTCACTTCCCAGCCTCGTTTTTTTTTTCTTGTCTCAATGCTCTATCTTTTTTGACACACCTTAGGTGAATCACCGTGGTAGCCCGTAGCGTAATGGCGATGGTCTGTCACGCAGGAGATCTGGTTTCACTTCCCAGCCTATTCCACCTAAAAAGTAAAAAGTTTTTTTTTCAGGGCTACTGCCTCTTGCGTAGAATTGACAAATCCTCCAAGAGTATCACTTGTCATAAATAAGTGCCTCTCGTCTAGCCGTTCGGATTCGGCATATAATAGTAGGTCCCTTCCATTCCTGTCGACACGCGCACACAGGAATGGTTGCGAGTTGTTAGTCACTAGGCCCTTGTTCTTCACCCTGTATTTCTTATTTTACACTTTTTTGTTTCGAAAGGACTTTAATGCATCACTGCCGCCGCGCCTCATTCTGCATTCCGAAGAAATAGCAAATTATGTAATTTATGATGTCACCCCAAATCAAATCAAAAACTTCCTGGTCGTTGTCGTTATCGGTCATCGCGGGAAGCATATGTAATGTACCTATATTAACTGCGAATAGAACAAGAACACTTAGGTGTTAGGTCTGAAGCTAATTGCATTTTAAAGCCCTTGAACTCTGACATCATTTTCTGTTTTTTTTTTGTATGGTACAATGTTGGGTATACAGTATAGAGGATGCCTAGAAAGCTAGAAGCTGCTATTACTATATTACTATACGACACCGACGATGGCGAAGGCGATAGGCGATAGTCCTTTTTTTCTCTTCCTCTTATTTTGGTTGTTTATGTTATCGCTATTACCGATTTCAACACCCTTAATTACCCCGTTTACATGAGGTGTTCGAGCGAGCTTCAAGCTCGCTTAGCCCCTTTGTATACCTGCGTTGACTTGAAATGAGCTTCAACCGACTCGATTCCACTTCAGGAGCGGAGTCGAGTCGAAATTGTTGATAAAAAACCTGGGCCGAAGAGTCGGTCTTGAGGATGTGTTCAGCACAGTGTTTTTGCACATGTGCGAGTAAAATTATTTATTTGTTTTGATAGCTATGTGAAGTATGTACTAAAATTCATTAAATTTGAAATGTTTTTATGTAAAATAAATATATTGTTGCCATTCCATTAAATGTAATCTCAACACCATATCGACTCAACTTCAAATGGGGCTCTCAACTCACGTGATGAAACACCTGGCTCGAAAATCCGACCCTAATCCAACTCGAGCTCTCAATTCTGTTTGTAAACGGGGTAAATGTAAAGTGCTCCAAGGACTCAGTTTTCGATGCTGCTCCTTTTTTCAACTATCTAGTATATGGTTCATATTTTGTCATCGTAGTCGGTATACTGTACGAGAGGATGTAGATGTGGTGATGGAGATGGTGGTCAGTTCGGGATGACAAACCGAGAATGTGGCAATATTTACCCACTCATAAATTTTCTTTGGTTTTGTTATTATTATCGCGGTGGCGAGGTGGCTTAAATTGTTTCGAAATTATCGGCCCTTCTGTGCATTCTCGATGTTGTGTGTAGACACGTGAGGTTTTTTTCTTTATTTTAATGGGCATAAACCACAAAAAGGTTTATGGTGACGATGAAATAGAGCGCAATACGAATCAACCACTAAATGATTATATTTTCAGTCAGCTATAAATAAATTAAGTGGCAACAGATGGCAATGCAATCTGCTACATAAAAAACGCAACAAAAAAAAGTGTAGCTATCACAAATAATTTCAATGTGGTTTATGGCATATAATGGAAAAGATTTTTGACTTGAGTCATTCAACTAGTCAGTGGTATTCAGTAGCGGATCTAGGATTTGGCTGTGGGGGGGACTTTTGTCTCCAGTTTTAGACATACATATGAACTTTAAAAAAAAATTAAATATCTTTGTTCCAAAACGGAATATTTTTGTTCTTATACAAATCAATCAAAAATCAAAAATTATTAGATGCATTAATCAATGCTGCCGTTTGACTAATTTCGAAGCACAAATACCTACATTCTTCTATTTTTATTTTTCTTTGAGTCTTGGTCAAAAAATGCAAATGCTTTCATTATTCATAAATACTTTCAATGGAATGGAATATCCCATATTGTCCTATGCTATTTTTTTTTTTTTTTTTTTTCACAAAATACTAGAAAGAAATAAAGTTGAAAACATCTATTTTGTATACAACATAAATATATATTTTTAAGGCTTTTCTTGGAATATATACACTTAAAAATTATCAGTCTCAAAAGTTGAAAATAAGCTTTTTAAGCCACAGAGGAATCAGTTGTCAAACCGACGTTTTTAATGAATTTAATAACAATTATTAATTGGCCAACCGGTTAAGAAAATAAATATAGTATGGCTTTGCATATTTGTTAATAAGTTAACATTAATCAATTTTTTCTTTTAAAGAAGAAACATATTTACATTTTTCAAATAAGTTAGTTATTTTATAAATACATATTGATTTTTTGAAATAAGTTAATCTTTATCAATTATTCTACTCTTTTCTAAATAGAAGAAACAACAACATCGACTCGTTACATGTATTCGCTTTATATACATATTTACATTTTTAAAATTACATTTACATTACATTTTTCCTTTTTTCAATAAGTTTAGTTTAGTTTAGGAAACAAATGCACTCGAAAATTATGTGTTTTTTGTTATTTTCAAAATACATATTGAGTTTTTGAAATAAATAAATATGTATCAATTATTCTAAATAGAAGAAACAAAGATAAGTGAAGTTTCATTAAAGTCGGGGAGGCGACCTATCTCATCGCGGGTTTCAAAAAAATGGACACTATTCGATAGCTCTGGGGTACACGATATCAAAACCGGTGGTCGGACAAAATTTTTCAGGTGCCATGGGTGCGAAAAATGGTAATTTCCGTTGCCACTTTCGATGGCTAACCTATCTCATAGGTGCAGTCACAAATGGGGTATCAAATGAAAGCTTGGACTGTCCTCTTTACGAAACCAGTGGTCGGACAGCTTTTTTCTGGTGATTACCACGAGTCCGACCATTTTTATAACAACAGGTGTTTTTTTCCACTTTGCGTCTTTTGTATTGAAAACTATGAAAAACTTTGTCAGAAAGTTAGATAAGTGGTATCAAAAAATAGCTAAACCTTTTTCTATGCTAATAATATAAGCTGGATAAAAAAAGTCCGCTTATGTATGACCTTCAAGAGTATTTTTGGAATTTTTATAGGCAGCAAAAAAAAATTGTTTTTAATTGCATTTTTACTCACTACTTACCCATAGGTCCTTTGAATTACAAAATATGGGGTATCAAACAAAAGCTAAGACTATTATCGTTATGAAACCAGAGGTCGGACAGACTTTTATTGGATTATACCACCAGTCCGACCACTTTTATGAATGAAGATGTTTTTTTTCACCTTGCGTTTTACATGTTAAAGATATCTAAAACCATATCAAATATTTACGAAAGTGACATAAAATCATAGCTAAGACTGTCTTCTATGCTCATAATCTGATTTGGAAAGTCATCAGCCTGCTTAACCAGTGCACTCAACAGCTTTTTGAATATTTTTACTAAAAACAACAATTTTGTTTGTATGTCCTGTTTTTGACTGTGTACTTACCCATAGCTTCTTCGGATTTCGATAAATGAAGTATCATGTGAAAGCTAAGACTATTTTCCTTAGGAAACCAGAGGTCGGACAGACTTTTTTGGATTATACCACCAGTCCGACCATTTTTATGAATGAAGATATTTTTTTTTCACCTTGCGTTTTACATGTTATAAATATCTAAAACCATATCAAATATTTACGAAAGTAAATTCTTCTATGCAAATAATGTGATTTGGAAAGTCATCAGCCTGCTTAACCAGTTCACTCAACAGCTTTTTGAATATTTTTACTAAAAAGAACAATTTTTGTTATGTCCTGTTTTTGACTGTGTACTTACCCATAGCTTCTTCGGATTTCGATAAATGAAAGCTAAGAATATTTTCCTTAGGAAACCAGAGGTCGGACAGACGTTTTTTTGGATTATACCACCAGTCCGACCACTTTTATGAAGTACGTTTTTTTTTTTTTTTACTTTGCGTTTTAGATTTTTAAATATACCTAATCCCATATCTTTAAATATACCTAATGGCATCCTTATACTTCATTTAACATTTAAGTAATAACAATAAGTTTTTCTTACATGTCTTATTTTAAGCGATATCTAACCATCGTCTTCTTCTTTGGACATCAACTTAACTCTAAGACAATTACCTATACAAATTAAATAGTCAGACAGACTTGTGGTGGTAAGTCCGACGACTTTTATAAACAAAATATAATATTTTTACTTTGCTTTTCTCCTGCTGAAAATTATCAGTAACGAAATCAAAAAGTTACGTTAATGGTATCAACAAATAGCTTAAACTGTCTATGTTATATTATAATATGAAAAGCCAACAACGTGCCTTATAATATTTTAAGACAGTACATGTTTCTTTTTAAATTATTAGTTGTAACATACCATAAAAAAAACATATTATTGATGTTCGCAACACAGAAACATAGAAAACTTTTTTCCACATAAAGGAAGACACAACAAATTTTTAATATTTTAAAATATTTAATTCTTTTTTCAATAATGAATATGGTACAAATAAATACTTTTACACATACACAAAAACAAATGGAACAAATGAATTAAACAAAACAAAACAAACAAAATAAAAAATGCATACATCCAAACAAAAACTAGGCTATTTAATAATAAGTATCTTTTAGCAATCATCATCATCATACCAATCTAAATAAAGATAAAGTAAATTTTAAAACCCATTATATTTTCTTGAAATATTAAATAACAATAGGTATATTTATAATTCAAGGTCATGTGTCTCCTGTGTTGACATATTATCATGATATGAATCATTAGATAGCAAACTATAACTGTTTCGTCGAGCCTATTAGTAATAAAAAATTATGTAATTATGGGTATAAAATTATTTATTTTTTGGTATACTTTTGCATTAAAATTTTGTTATGAAGCTTTATGTTGAAAAAATAAATTAGTCCATATAAAACAGATTTAGGATAAATTGTTATTTACATTTAATTCAAGCGCCGAGTTTTGACTTTATTTGATCACATAAGCATAATCCAAATTGTTTCAAATACATACATAAAAAAATACTTACATCTAAATCAATGTTAAATGTTTTGATTTTTTTTTTGATGATGCTTCATTTGATTAAATTTCATAGTTACGTTTAACATTGATTTTGCGATAGCATTTTAGATGATAACCGATCAATTCTTTTGATTCGGGAGATAATATTATGTTTCCATATTTAAACCCTCTTGCCTTACGAATGTTTATCATTTCAACACACTTATTATACATTGCGTCTGTAAAGTCTATAACTTTATCAAAATGATCACAAACAAAACACTTCTTCATTTTAAATGTATTAGCAGATTACAAAATGCTATTATTAAATAATAAACAGAATTAAAGAATTTTTTGTTGGTAAATTATGGTAAATTTATGTCACTTATTAAGATATTTTATAATAAATCTAAATCCTTAATATTTTAAACAGAACATAAAGAAAACATTTGTTGCTTTTTAGTATTTCAACAATAACTTTTGGTTGAAGAATAATTTCAAATTTTCAATTCCACACGATTATCCCTTAGAACTCTGCGATGCATAAATATACTTTGTATTGTAAGGTAATCTAATAATATATAGCTGTATTAAAATTTGTACTTTCAAAACAAAAAGGAACGATTTACAGATCGTTTTAAGCACGTTGTTGGCTTTTCATATTATAATTAGCATAGACAGTTTAAGCTATTTGTTGATACCATTAACGCAACTTTTTGATATCGTTACTGATAATTTTCAGCAGGTGAAAAGCAAAGTAAAAATATTATATTTTGTTTATAAAAGTCGTCGGACTTACCACCACAAGTCTGTCTGACTATTTATTTTGTATAGGTAATTGTCTTAGAGTTTAGTTGATGTCCAAAGAAGAAGACGATTGTTAGATATCGCTTAAAATAAGACATGTAAGAAAAACTTATTGTTATTACTTAAATGTTAAATGTTAAACCAGGCTTGTGTATGTCCAATTTATTTGTTAAGAATATAAGGATGCCATTAGGTATATTTAAAGATATGGGATTATGTATATTTAAAAATCTAAAACGCAAAGTAAAAAAAAAAAAAAACGTACTTCATAAAAGTGGTCGGACTGGTGGTATAATCCAAAAATAAGTCTGTCCGACCTCTGGTTTCCTAAGGAAAATATTCTTAGCTTTCACATGATACTTCATTTATCGAAATCCGAAGAAGCTATGGGTAAGTACACAGTCAAAAACAGGACATAAAAAAAATTGTTCTTTTTAAAAAAAAATATTCAAAAAGCTGTTGAGTGAACTGGTTAAGCAGGCTGATGACTTTCCAAATCACATTATGAGCATAGAAGATAGTCTTAGTTATGTGTTGATGTTACTTTCGTAAATATTTGATATGGTTTTAGATATCTTTAACATGTAAAACGCAAGGTGAAAAAAAACATCTTCATTCATAAAAGTGGTCGGACTGGTGGTATAATCCAATAAAAGTCTGTCCGACCTCTGGTTTCATAACGACAATAGTCTAAGCTTTTGTTTGATACCCCATATTTTGTAATTCAAAGGACCTATGGGTAAGTAGTGAGTAAAAATGCAATTAAAAACAATTTTTTTTTTGCTGCCTATAAAAATTCCAAAAATACTCTTGAAGGTCATACCTAAGCGGACTTTTTTTATCCAGCTTATATTATTAGCATAGAAAAAGGTCTTAGCTATTTTTGATACCATTTTTCTAACTTTCTGACAAAGTTTTTCATAGTTGTCAATACAAAAGACGCAAAGTGGAAAAAAACACCTGTTGTTATAAAAATGGTCGGACTCGTGTTAATCACCAGAAAAAAGCTGTCCGACCACTGGTTTCGTAAAGAGGACAGTCCAAGCTTTCATTTGATACCCCATTTGTGACTGCACCTATGAGATAGGTTAGCCATCAAAAGTGGCAACGGAAATTATCATTTTTCGCACCCATGGCACCTGCAAAAATTTTGTCCGACCACCGGTTTTGATATCGTGTACCCCAGAGCTATCGATTAATGTCCATTTTTTTGAAAGCCGCGATGAGATAGGTAATCTTACGGTCGCCTCCCGGACTATTAGTGGAAGAAAAAAAAAATATGTACTGAAAAATTATGTTGTGTTGTTATTTTATGCATATGTATTTACATTTGTAAATAAGTAAAGTCTTAGCAATAGAATATAAATTAAGTGTTTTTGTTATTTACATATTTCCATATTTACAGTTTTAAATAAAAAGAAGTTCTAAATTCAATATTTTGAACATAAAGCTTGACAGACACGAAGAAAAAATCAATGTTCTAGAATGCCAAATAAGAAGGAAAAATATTTTTTTTTTTTTTTTGAATGGAGGAAAAAGAAAGTTGGCTGTCGGCAAACACCATTTTACAATGCCTTAGTATTATTTTCAACTAAAGTATTTCGTTTAAAGATTTGGACTTTATAATATACGTAGTGTAAAATCGCTGATAACAAAATTTTTGAATCCAATATAGTAACAAAAATAATGAACAAATTTCCATATTTGACGACATACTGGGGGAAAATGTCGAAAAAAAGAAATTTTTATAAAAAGCTGAAGCTACTAGGAACATAGATATAAGTGCAACAATCAAAATAAAATATAACCATCTGATACTCCAGGACAAACAACTATCAGAACATTACTTTATCAGCCATAAACGTCAATTTTCACACAATCGAAACGAAAATTATCTAATGAAGACGATAAAAAAACAATGGGCTGAGCATCAGGTACAATCAAACTCAACAAATTACCACAGAAACGCAAACAACAGCTTGAAAAATTATCAGCTTTCATGGAAAATAATTGAGCCCCAAATTCGTATAATGAAAATAATGTGTAAATTGTCTAGGCCCAGTTCGTTTATTTTTATAAATTTTCTTGGGGCTTATTATTTATCCCCAATTTAGTTTTTTTTTTTCAAAAAATAGTCTTGGGGCTTGAAAAAATAACAGCTTTCGTAGAAAAAATCGAGTCCCAAATTCGTATAATGAAAATGAAGTGTAAATTGTCTAGCCCCTAGTTCGTTTTTTTCTATACTATTCTATTTTCTCTTGAGGCTTAACCGGAAACCTAGGGCTAGGGATTCAAATTATTCAGCCCCAACATAGTATTTTTCACCAAATTGTCTTTGGTTTGGAAAAATACCAGTTATATTGAAAATTATCTAGCTCTTACATCGAATAAACAAATAATGGTGTAAGGTGTTCAGCCCCAACCTCGTTTTTGTTTTATCAAATTTCCTTGGGGGTTGAAAAACACTGCAAACATATTACTTGCTTAGCCCAGATTGTAAAACCTTTCAGGCTATTATGAATTGAATTTTACAAATTTGCTGGGGGGGGGGGCTTTAGCCTCTATAGCCCCCCCCCCTGGATCCGCTACTGGTGGTATTCAATAAATGCAATGAAATATGAAAATATGGTGCTTGAATAATGTCAAATTCTACCAAGAAAATAATAGATAGTTAAACATTGTTGGTTGGTGTCTTAAATCAAAATAATACAATCGGTATATAAATCTGTAGATACTTTTCTTAATTTATTTAAAAAACTATTATAATTATTTGTTAGTTGTTACTTAAAATTTAAAAAAATAATCATTTGTAATGATTTAAACATTGTTCTCTTCGAGGATGAGGTTTTCCTCTAATGTTTTTTTTAGTACTTCTTCATGTGTAGGCAAGAGCTAGAATGGATGGAATAATTCGTATTTTTTATGAATAAATATATTGGTTATAATTATTAAAGTATACAATCAATTTTATTCATGCTGCACATGCACAACGAAATTATAACACAAACAAAAAACCATAAGGAATTATTTAAAAAAAAAAGTAATAATAATAAATTATATGTACGTATTTCAGATATATACACGAGTAGGTACATACAAAATATATAAACAAACTTAAGGCATTGAATAGATTAAGTTGACTTTTTCTGTTCCCGGTTTATGTGTATATGTATGTATGGTTCTAGTGGCGGACTAAGCTACCATAAGAGTCCCGGGGTGGCAATGCTAAATGAGGCCCTTTGTATGATCAGATATTTTTGTAGTTTTAATAATGTCAGCTTTTACGACAGGAAAAACATAAATCATAGTAATTATAATACACTCTTCGTCACTTGTTTGAGGCCAACCTTTTGCAATATTTATTCGCTATGCATAACTATTGCATACAAAAACCTACTAAACAAATTTGTTCCAAATTAAATTTACTAGTTGTGGGTAAATACATATTTTACGAAATTACAGATAAAAACCTAAAGAGTATCTAATATTTAAAGAAATTTAAAGGATTTTGCTAATGAACTGCAAAAAAGGGTACAAAAAGCTGTGTCACTTGATTGAGGCCACGGTGAATTTCGGATTGAAAAATTAAACAGAATTGATTTTTCCTAAACAAACATTTTAAATATTGAAGAAATGCCAAAAAACTATATTTTGTATTTTTTTTAAATAGAAATGAAATTTGGAAAAACGTTTTCGAAAGCTGAAAAAGTAAAAATAAGTGCATCTAAAAATGTTTAACTCTTAGGCCGAGAAAACTTAGCAAACTGAAATAAAGTTACACAGTTTGTTAACAATTATATTGCAGATACCAACAAATGCTGGAAAAAATGTAAACTTACACAGCGGAAGAAATAAGATAGGCACAGGGAAATGAGGTTAAGACTGCGGTTTGCCTCAAATTACATTCTCAGCACCTAAAATTACGTCAAAACTGAAGTTTAACCTATGGCTCACACCATTTAAAAATATTAAAGAAACCAGTCCTTAGTCAAGGATATAAAAGATTGTGAATGCAGTTTCCTATGGATATTGTCATTTCGAGTTACGAAAAAAAATTTATACATATTGTGTTTTCTGATTCTAAATTGTTATTTTTAAGTTTATAGAAGAGAAAAAAGTTTTCCGTTTAGACATCACAAGCGTACGTCAGGTGTTATGGCGTGGGAAACTATAACCCAATATGGCGATAGTCTTCGAAATTTAGACATACTACAATAGTGATTGAAAATAGCTAATTAATGTTTGCTGGAACGGATATTTTCAAAGCTTACTAATTTTTTAGACCTGAACCTTTGATGTTTCAAAAAGGAAGCGCCCCTATCCACACTTCCAAGTCAGGTAAAATCTGGATTTAGAATAGAAAAATGGATCTTTTACCGGGATTGCCCTTTTAACCTGGCTTGAACCTTGCCGAAAACGTTTGCCACTGGCTATTTCAGAAAAGTCTTTGAACTCAATAGAAATTTTGAAGATGATGACGTCTTAATAGAAGTTTTCAGTGATGACTGGGTCGAGATTGGTCTTGATTATTTAACAAATCTGAATGATTCAAGTATAAGCCTTCTAATAGAGATTTTGTCAGAAAATGGTGGCCATACTCAAATATTAAACAATTCAAGCGGATAAATTTGTTATAATACAATCTAATCATATGACACATGTTTATACGGTGCTTTTCAACGCTGGTTCTAAAGAAAAAATGAAAAGATACAAGTATCCTGTAGAAAGTTAAAGTCCTTTTTATATTATGATTACTTTTTTTTTTAAGTATACAACAAGTAAAATATTACCCAAAACCATTTTAAAAAAATAAACGATATTACCGAAATTTGGTATAAATGTTTCATTTGGCATGTTTACCAAGAATCAAAAGAGTCCCCAAAAATATCTGTGGTTAAAGGTTGGTTTTTTGACGGAGATGCAAGTGAGTGATTATTGCCATAACATGCATGAACAAATTCTGACACTTACGAAATTTGCTAAAAATATTAAATTTATATTGGCACCTGTAACGAACCGTGGTGTTGTCGGCAAGGATTCCCTATCTGGTCAACACGAGAAAGAAAAAAAAACCCATTGGCTAAATCAGTTTGAGAACCCTTATCCTCTCCTTCCTATACCACGATTACAATCCCATGCCTACAGGAGCATGAGGCTGATCCTGGCAGCAGGAAGGAGAGGGTGTTCAGGCTACGGCAGCTTGGCATGCTTGTATAATGCACAACCTAGCTCGTCGGGGGGGGGGGGGGTTCTTGCCACCGTAGCACCAAACAGCTGTTACGCAACTTCATAACGGAGAAATAAAAAAAAAAAAAAACGTTGAAAAAGGTTCAA
>OX439483.1:365102814-365277814 GCA_949320155.1 Melangyna quadrimaculata
AAGGTACTGTTTATTAAAAATAAACTGAAAGCACACCAACTGACAACATAGGCGCCTGTCTGGCGACTGAGCATACCCTAAGCGGAGCGACGTAGTCGCGTGAGCGAAACAGAGAACCCAAAAAGAGAGTTAAAATCGTTGAAGAAAACTATTGAAAACAAATTCAGTTGAAATTTGGTTCGGAAAAATCGCCCAAAATTGAGGAAAGAACCGCCAAATTTTACAAAAACTATTTACATTAAAAATACTTGGGCGACATACCACATTATTTAAACGCCGCGCAGGAATAAAAGGTGCTAGCATACTCTATTTATGTAAGCAAGCATAAAAATAAAAATTTCATAAAAAGGTACTTTAAGTAATTTTCAATTTTCTCAAAACTTGAAAACATAAAACCATTCGGGTTTTTGTGTTCGATTCACAATTAATATAAGTATTGACCACTAGAAGTCAATTCAGCACTTTATATCACAATTTTGAAAAAAAAATTGTCTAAACTTTGTTTTCAATTTTTTTATCAAACTTTTGTGTTCACATGCAAATTTTTCGAAAACTGTTGGCATGAATAATTCAATTTAACTTTAAGATTAAGGAACAGATTTCTGGCTTTCAAAATGGATATAATACTCAATAGTAAGTGCTGCTTGATTCATTCCGTAAAGAGGACTTTAACTTTCTACAGGATACATGCGTCGTCTACAGGATACATACATACGTTGAGAAGCACCTTTAAAACATGAGTGTCATATGCTTAGATTGTATAAACTCCCGCATCCTCCCACACTCCACCACTTTAAATACGTCTATACAAAAAGCCAATGCGGGGATTTTAGGGAACTTTGGATATGTTGTTGAGGATACAATTCTGCGTCGATACCAGCAGTAAAATTTCATGAATTAATTTGTTCCAGGTCAGATCCTATCTTTCTTAGACTAATAGGGGCCCCATACAATTTTGCTTCATGTGTGATATGGAAACATTATGAAAAAAAATAATAATTAGTTGGAAGGTTGATATAAACATATTTTTCATAAATTCTTAATAAAACCTGCATCCATTCTACAAATATTTTTTTTTTTTTTCAGGGCAACTGCCTCTTGCGAGGAATTGTCAAATCCTCCAAGAGTATCACTTGTCATGAATAAGTGCTTTTTGTCTAGCCCTTCGGATTCGGCATAAAATAGTAGGTCCCTTCCATTCTTGTCGACAAGCGCACACAGGAATGGTTGCGAGTTGTTAGTCACTAGGCCCTGGTTCTTCACGAGCCGTTGTGCCACCCAATTTATTTATTTTTTGCATTCAAAATTTAGACCGAGCAATTTCCTTGGCCTGATGCAAACAAAATAAAATGCACGGCTGGATCGCACGAACTTGCTCAAGTAGCTCACAACTTTAAGGTAATTAGAAATTCACAATGTATGGTTTATGGTTTAATAATATTGTGACTTAAAAAAATAATAAATTATTACTATAAATTTCTGATTTGTTTATAAATAAGAATTTATGAAAATCATTGAAAACAACTTTTGAATGGATTTGAAAGTAGAATAAAGTTTTGTACAGCCCAAGTCCTTCATTTTATTTTTTGCGACATTCACCAAATTTCCGCAATTCTCGAACCACAACAAATTTAAAATAAAAAGGTAAATACGATTAGTTTGACAGATTTTAAGTGTCCGGCTCATGTTAGGTCCCACTGTAGATGTCTGGAACGTGTCAAATAAATTAAATGACACCATCCCCTAACACATATCAAAAATTCAGCTTTGATGAAATAACGCAATGTTGCAACATTTGTATGCAACTTAAACACTCGCTACCTCTTAATTGCACCCTGATTGAAGATTCTTAGTATCCATTTGTTCTTAGCTACCATAGTATCTGTTCGCAGAAAAAATCTTAGCTATGATAAAATGACGTATTTCTGGCGGCCCTGGGCTAGAGTCTATTAACCTTTTTCATGTTTTGTTTTTTTTTATAATAATAATAATAATTTTAACTTTTCTACAAAAATAGAAATAAATTTGTTGGGTGTAAGAATGGGTATAAGAATATAATATTGTAGCGTTTTCAAGAAACACCTTAAATGTTTCTACTTGTTAAAATAATAGCACATTAACTTTTATTATTTTATTATTATTTTAACTTACACAATTTGTATAAATAAGCGTTACATTAGTTTTTAGTTTTCAGTTTTTTTTAATTTCATTTTTTGAGGAAACCCTCTTAGCAAATATTAAATAAATTGAATAGATTTAATTTTGATTTTCCATCGTAATTCAGAGATACGAACCCCAAAAACGTAACAACTGGTGTCAGGAGCGGAATTGCGACGAAGAAAATTTAAAATGGTTAAATTCGATCAGTTAAAAGTTGACCAGCTCAACCAGCTACTCAGCCTGGCGACGACGTACGGTTCGAAATCTGAGCTACAGCTGAGATTTCGGAAGGCCTTAGAGGATCAAGATGTTGATTTGACAGAGCATGAGTTTGAGCTTAGATGCAGATACCCTGTCTCAAAATGCCAGAATGGATAAGTTATTCGAAACTGTTGAGCGTTCAGTTCAGATGACAACGCTAATACTGGAAAAACAGAACTCTGCTGATGAAAAACTGACCGACATTTCTGAGAGTTTAAAAGGAGAAGTAATTAAACTTCAGGACCAAGTCGACGATTTAGAAAAACAATGGAATCAGCAAATTAAATGCTTCGAAAATAAATTTATATTGAATGTCAGAAAAATTGAAGATCGTCTTGGTGATTTACAACTCAGTAGATCTTCAGACCATACCAGCTCAATGAAAATCAAGCCACCTATTTTTGATGGAATGACTTCCTTTGACGTGTTTAAGCTTCAGTTTGAGACTGCTATGTCTAGAAATAACTGGAATGAAGAAAATAGCGCAGCAGCATTGATTGTGCGTCTAAAGGGTGCACCACCCTTTAGACTGATGTTCTGAAGACAATTCCAAAAAGTGAAATTAATAATTACCAAACAATTATGAGTGTACTTCATAGAAGATATGGAAGCGATCACAAGAAGCAAATATACTGAATGGAATTGAAAAACCGACAACAGAGAGCTGGAGAAATCCTTCAAGAATATGCAGCTGACATAGAACGATTAGCATATTCGGCACACTCTGGTTCATCATGTGATTTTATAAAGAGATGCAAGATAGACGATTTTATCGATGGTATTCGTAATCCAGATACCAAACGCGCTACAATTATATCGCCTATGACAACATTCACGGAGACTGTGTCTACAGCAATAACACACGAAATTGCAGCTAAGATGTGTGGCTTCAATTCCAAAGTCCCCAAACTAGAAGCTGAAAATGAGGTTTTGGCTGAAGCTGTAAAAACCGCAGTAAAATCGGAACTTCAAACCGAAACAAATTTTCGCAACTCGTTTAAAGAAGCTTCTTCAATTGTGGCAAAAGAGGACACATGGCACGTGATTGCCATGTACAACAAAGACGCTCAAGAACACCAGATAGAGCACAGAAGAACAAGAGTTGGGAAAATGCTTCGACAAACTAAAGGCAGTCAGTTCTGAAGGGCGTAAGCTGACTCCAAACAAGGATAGCCCTAGAATTTCAATTTCCCAACTTTCACGCAACAGCAATATCCATACTATCCTGGGGACTATTGATTCAAAAATGTATACAGTGACTTTAGATACTGGTGCTTCACATTCAATTATAAGAAATAATCTCATAAAAGATGTGATGCCAATTGCCGGAATTCGACTTAAACAGCTACTGGGGAGGATGCAGTAGTATTGGGAAAAGTCACGAAACAAATAAAAATTGGAAGCATGACAGTTGAGCACGAGTTTTTGGTGGCTGATATCATGGACGAACTGATATTAGGTGTTGACTTCATGTTAGCAAATGGACTTACAATTGACTTACAGCTGCGAATTTTGAAGTACGAATGCATTGAAATGCCATTGAAGTTAAGCAGCAATGAAAAAGTTAGCAAGATACAAGCTGTCGTGAAGAGAAGGCAATCTATTCCACCAAACTCCGAAGCAATAGTGTGGGCGTAATTAAATGATGACTGTTCTTGTAACAAGATAGATGGTAGAAGCAACCGAAGAACCTTCAATCAAGAAAATCTTAATTGGAAGAACCCTTGTATCCCAAAATAAATACGGAGAAATTCCAATTAGAGTTCTCAATTTTTCAAATGCATCACAAAATATAGAACGGAATAGAACGGCAACTGTGAAGAAGTTTCAACGATCCTCAATAACGAAGATAAACCAGGAAAATCCAAGATTGAAGATGTTGCTAAATTTCGAGACAAACTGGGCAAGTAAGAACAAACGTGGACCAAGGATTTGACCATTCAAGAAAAAAACTAAGCAATGCGCTTCTTGCAGACAAATTTAGATTTGTTATTTACTGAAGGTGATAACAATGGTAGAACAACAATTGCTCAACATCACATCGACACCGGAGATTCCAAACCAATTCGACAACCCCCGAGAAGACTACCACTAGCTAAATTGTAAGAAGTCGATAAACTTGTAGAGGATATGCAGCAGAACAACGTGATTGAACCATCAACGAGTCCTTGGAGTTCCCCGGTGGTGTTAGAACAGAAAAAAGATGGAACTACTCGATTTTGTATTGACTATCGCAAGCTCAATGACGTTACGAAGAAAGATAGTTATCCATTACCAAGAATAGATGACACTCTTGACACGTTATCTGGTGCTAAATGGTTTTCAACATTGGATTTGCAAAGCGGTTTTTGGCAAGTAGAAATGGACAAAGATGACCGTGAGAAAACTGCATTTGCAGTTTATTGTCATGCCATTCGGGTTATGTAACGCCCCAGCTACGTTTGAACGGCTAATGGTACGAATTTTGAGAGGTCTCCACTGGAAAACATGTCTGGTCTACCTTAATGACATCATAGTAATGGGAAACGATTTTGATGACCACTTGAAGAATCTAGATGAAGTGTTTCAGAGACTTAAAAGAGCAAGTCTTAAACTGAGTGCAAAGAAGAAGGAAGTAAAATACCTCGGACATGTGGTATCAACTAACGGTGTGCACACGGATAATGACAAAATCTCAGCAGTTAAGAAGTGGACAATACCAAAAAACATTCATGGGTTACGAAGTTTTCTAGGACTGTGCACCTACTTCAGACGGTTTGTTCCTGGATTTGCCAACATTGCCAGCAGTCTGCATGATTTGACTAGGAAAAATCAAAGATTTCTATGGGCTGAATCGCAAGAAAAATTATTCCAACAGCTCAAAGATTTGCTTTGTAAAACCACAATTTTGTCTTATCCCGTTATTGGCCAGAAATTTATATTGGATACTGATGCAAGCGACCGAGGTATTGGAGGCGTTCTATCTCAAGTTATTAATGGTGAAGAGAGAGTAATTCCCTTTTACAGTACGATCCTGGCAAAAGAGAGTTTTTGGGTGTCTTACAGTCCGTGAAAAACTTCCACAAATATTTCTATGGCCAACAGTTCTAGCTAAGAACCGGTCATGCTGCTTTGAGATGGTTTTTTCAGTTTAAAAATCCAGAGGGCCAGCTTGCTTGATGGATAGAAAGGTTGCAGAGCTACGACTTCACTATAGAACATCGCAAAGGAGGACAACACGCAAATGCAGACGCGCTATCGAGGCGGCCTTGTTGCCTAGAATGCAAACATTATTCGAAAGCAGAATCAAAAGAAAACATCATAGACATTCGCTTGCTCAATGTTCTTTCGAGCTCCCGAACAGATTTTTGCAGACCAAAAGAACGATCCAGATTTGTCAAAAATTATTGACTTTAAAGAAAAAGGTATACGACCAACCTGGGAAGAAATTTCTGCTGAAAGTCCCATTTCGAAAGCCCTCTAAGCACAATGGCAGAATGTGGAAATCAACAGATATCTTCAAAGAGCATGGGAGAGTGCAGATGGTAAATTTACTCGTAAATTGATTGTGGTTCCGAAAACAAAAATCAATACGATCCTTGCTGAGTACTATAGCGGTACGAGTGGTGGACACTTGAGAGTCACTAAAACATTAGAAAAAGTCAAACAACGATTTTATTGGGTTGGATGTCAACAATCAATCTCCGACTTTATTCAAAATTGCTATCAATGTGCAACCGCAAAACGCCCTAGATCTAAGACACATGGAAAGATGCATCAAAACGTGGTGGAAGCCCCATTCGAACGAATTGCTATGGATGTCGCAGGACCATTTCCTGTAAGTGATGCTGGAAATAAGTATGTGCTGGTTGTCATCGATTACTTTAGCAAATGGCCTGAAGTCTATCCCATTCCTAATCAAGGGGCCAGGACTATAGCAGACATATTTGTAAAAATTGGGTATATCGTTTTGGAGTACCAATGGAGTTGCACTCAGACCAAGGACGAAACTTTGAATTCGTGATATTTAGAGAGTTGTGTGAAGTACTTTCCATCAGAAAAACAAGAACAACCCCATTGCATCCACAGTCAGACGGTATGGTTGAAAGATTCAACCGAACGCTAGAAGAACATTTATAAAAAGTTGTGAGCAGGAACCAAAAGGACTGGGATGAACACATACCGGAATTTCTAATGGCGTATCGATTGGCAGTTCATGACACAACATCAAAAACACCAGCTAGTATAATTTTTGGTACGGATCTAAAACTTCCTGCTGATCTGAAGTTTGTCCATCTTTGGAACTCAACGGTGATAGCTGTGCTGATAAAACAAGAAAGGCGCTAGATTTTATCCATCATTCGGTGAGGAAGCAGACGCAACTTGTAAGTGATAGAATGAAAGCCAGGTATGACATAAGAACCAATTCAAAGAAGGCGAGATGGTGATGCTGTATAATCCACAAAGAAAAAAAGGACTTTCTCCCAAATTGCAGACTCACTGGGAAGGGCCTTATAAAGTTATCAAAAGAATTAACGATGTGGTGTATAGAATTCAAATATGCGGAAATCAGCGAAATAAAATGAAAGTTGTTCATCTTGAGAGGCTAGCGCCATATGGGAAAGGACCAACAGCACATGTTCGGGACGAAAATGTCTAAGTGGAGGGTAGTGTAGCGTATTCAAGAAACACCTTCAATGTTTCAACTTGTTAAAATAATAGCACATTAACTTTTTTTATTTTATTATTATTTTTACTTACACAATTTGTATACATTAGCGTTACATTAGTTTTTAGTTTTCAGTTTTTTTTTAATTTCATTTTTTGAGGAAACCCTCTTAGCAAATATTAAATAAATTGAATAGATTTAGTTTAACAAATCAATTGCTGTTTGATTTTCCATCGTAATTAAGAGATACGAACCCCAAAAACGTAACAACTGGTGTCAGGAGCGGAATTGCGACGAAGAAAATTTAAAATGGTTAAATTCGATCAGTTAAAAGTTGACCAGCTCAACCAGCTACTCAGCCTGGCGACGACGTACGGTTCGAAATCTGAGCTACAGCTGAGATTTCGGAAGGCCTTAGAGGATCAAGATGTTGATTTGACAGAGCATGAGTTTGAGCTTGAAGTTCCTGGAGAAAAACCATCAGATGCAGATACCCTGTCTCAAAATGCCAGAATGGATAAGTTATTCGAAACTGTTGAGCGTTCAGTTCAGATGACAACGCTAATACTGGAAAAACAGAACTCTGCTGATGAAAAACTGACCGACATTTCTGAGAGTTTAAAAGGAGAAGTAATTAAACTTCAGGACCAAGTCGACGACTTAGAAAAACAATGGAATCAGCAAATTAAATGCATCGAAAATAAATTTATATTGAATGTCAGAAAAATTGAAGATCGTCTTGGTGATTTACAACTCAGTGGATCTTCAGACCATACCAGCTCAATGAAAATCAAGCCACTTATTTTTGATGCTGCGCAGCAGTATTGATTGTGCGTCTAAAGGGTGGTGCAGCTGATGTTCTGAAGACAATTCCAAAAGTGAAATTAATAATTACCAAACAATTATGAGTGGAGTTGATGATTCATGAAGCGATAACGAAGAAGGAAAGCGATCAGAAGCAGAATGAAGGGGAGGGAGACCGACAACAGAGAGAATCCTTTTAAGAATATGCAGCTGACAGTAGAACGATTAGCATATTCGGCACACTCTGGTTCATCATGTGATTTTATCGATAGATGCAAGATAGACGCTTTCATCGATGGTATTCGTAATCCAGATACCAAACGCGCTACAATTATATCGCCTATGACAACGTTCACGCAGACTGTGTGTACAGCAATGACACACGAAATTGCAGCTAAGATGTGTGGCTTCAATTCCAAAGTCCCCAAACTAGAAGCTGAAAATGAGGTTTTGGCTGAAGCTGTAGTTCAAGCCGTAAAAACCGCAGTAAAATCGGAACTTCAAACCGAAACAAATTTTCGCAACTCGTTTAAAGAAGCTTCTTCAATTGTGGCAAAAGAGGACACATGGCACGAGATTGCCATGTACAACAAAGACGCTCAAGAACACCAGATAGAGCACAGAAGAACAAGAGTTGGGAAAATGCTTCGACAAACTAAAGGCAGTAAGTTCTGAAGGGCGTAAGCTGACTCCAAACAAGGATAGCCCTAGAATTTCAATTTCCCAACTTTCACGCAACAGCAATAGCCTTACTATCCTGGGGACTATTGATTCAAAAATGTATACAGTGACTTTAGATACTGGTGCTTCACATTCAATTATAAGAAATAATCTCATAAAAGATGTGATGCCAATTGCCGGAATTCGACTTAAACAGCTACTGGGGAGGATGCAGTAGTATTGGGAAAAGTCACGAAACAAATAAAAATTGGAAGCATGACAGTTGAGCACGAGTTTTTGGTGGCTGATATCATGGACGAACTGATATTAGGTGTTGACTTCATGTTAGCAAATGGACTTACAATTGACTTACAGCAGCGAATTTTGAAGTACGAATGCATTGAAATGCCATTGAAGATAAGCAGCAATGAAAAAGTTAGCAAGATACAAGCTGTCGTGAAGAGAAGGCAATCTATTCCACCAAACTCCGAAGCAATAGTGTGGGCGAAATTAAATCTAGACTGTTCTTGTAACAAGATAGATGGTAGAAGAAACCGAAGAACCTTCAATCAAGAAAATCTTAATTGGAAGAACCCTTGTATCCCAAAATAAATACGGAGAAATTCCAATTAGAGTTCTCAATTTTTCAAATGCATCACAAAATATAGAACGGAATAGAACGGCAACTGTGAAGAAGTTTCAACGATCCTCAATAACGAAGATAAACCAGGAAAATCCAAGATTGAAGATGTTGCTAGATTTCGAGACAAACTGGGCAAGTTAGCACAAACGTGGACCAAGGATTTGACCATTCAAGAAAAAAACTAAGCAATGCGCTTCTTGCAGACAAATTTAGATTTGTTACTTACTGAAGGTGATAACAATGGTAGAACAACAATTGCTCAACATCACATCGACACCGGAGATTCCAAACCAATTCGACAACCCCCGAGAAGACTTCCACTAGCTAAATTGCAAGAAGTCGATAAACTTGTAGAGGATATGCAGCAGAACAACGTGATTGAACCATCAACGAGTCCTTGGAGTTCCCCGGTGGTGTTAGAACAGAAAAAAGATGTAACTATTCGATTTTGTATTGACTATCGCAAGCTCAATGACGTTACGAAGAAAGATAGTTATCCATTACCAAGAATAGATGACACTCTTGACACGTTATCTGGTGCTAAATGGTTTTCAACATTGGATTTGCAAAGCGGTTTTTGGCAAGTAGAAATGGACAAAGATGACCGTGAGAAAACTGCATTTGCAGTTTATTGTCATGCCATTCGGGTTATGTAACGCCCCAGCTACGTTTGAACAGCTAATGGTACGAATTTTGAGAGGTCTCCACTGGAAAACATATCTGGTCTACCTTAATGACATCATAGTAATGGGAAACGATTTTGATGACCGCTTGAAGAATCTAGATGAAGTGTTTCAGAGACTTAAAAGAGCAAGTCTTAAACTGAGTGCAAAGAAGAAGGAAGTAAGATACCTCGGACATGTGGTATCAACTAACGGTGTGCACACGGATAATGACAAAATCTCAGCAGTTAAGAAGTGGACAATACCAAAAAACATTCATGAGTTACGAAGTTTTCTAGGACTGTGCACCTACTTCAGACGGTTTGTTCCTGGATTTGCCAACATTGCCAGCATTCTGCATGATTTGACTAGGAAAAATCAAAGATTTCTATGGGCTGAATCGCAAGAAAAATCATTCCAACAGCTCAAAGATTTGCTTTGTAGAACCACAATTTTGTCTTATCCCGTTATTGGCCAGAAATTTATATTGGATACTGATGCAAGCGACCGAGGTATTGGAGGCGTTCTATCTCAAGTTATTAATGGTGAAGAGATAGTAATTGCCTATTACAGTAAGATCCTGGCAAAAGAGAGCTTTTGGGTGTCTTACAGTCCGTGAAAAACTTCCACAAATATTTCTATGGCCAACAGTTCCAGCTAAGAACCGGTCATGCTGCTTTGAGATGGTTTTTTCAGTTTAAAAATCCAGAGGGCCAGCTTGCTAGATGGATAGAAAGGTTGCAGAGCTACGACTTCACTATAGAACATCGCAAAGGAAGACAACACGCAAATGCAGACGCGCTATCGAGGCGGCATTGTTGCCTAGAATGCAAACATTATTCGAAAGCAGAATCAAAAGAAAACATCATAGACATTCGCTTGCTCAATGTTCTTTCGAGCTCCCGAACAGATTTTTGCAGACCAAAAGAACGATCCAGATTTGTCAAAAATTATTGACTTTAAAGAAAAAGGTATACGACCAACCTGGGAAGAAATTTCTGCTGAAAATCCCATTTCGAAAGCCCTCTGGGCACAATGGCAGAATGTGGAAATCAACAGATATCTTCAAAGAGTATGGGAGAGTGCAGATGGTAAATTTACTCGTAAATTGATTGTGGTTCCGAAAACAAAAATCAATACGATCCTTGCTGAGTACCATAGCGGTACGAGTGGTGGACACTTGAGAGTCACTAAAACATTAGAAAAAGTCAAACAACGATTTTATTGGGTTGGATGTCAACAATCAATCTCCGACTTTATTCAAAATTGCTATCAATGTGCAACCGCAAAACGCCCTAGATCTAAGACACATGGAAAGATGCATCAAAACGTGGTGGAAGCCCCATTCGAACGAATTGCTATGGATGTCGCAGGACCATTTCTTGTAAGTGATGCTGGAAATAAGTATGTGCTGGTTGTCATCGATTACTTTAGCAAATGGCCTGAAGTCTATCCCATTCCTAATCAAAGGGCCAGGACTATAGCAGACATATTTGTCAAAAATTGGGTATATCGTTTTGGAGTACCAATGGAGTTGCACTCAGACCAAGGACGAAACTTTGAATCCGTGATATTTAGAGAGTTGTGTGAAGTACTTTCCATCAGAAAAACAAGAACAACCCCATTGCATCCACAGTCAGACGGTATGGTTGAAAGATTCAACCGAACGCTAGAAGAACATTTATAAAAAGTTGTGAGCAGGAACCAAAAGGACTGGGATGAACACATACCGGAATTTCTAATGGCGTATCGATTGGCAGTTCATGACACAACATCAAAAACACCAGCTAGTATAATTTTTGGTACGAATCTAAAACTTCCTGCTGATCTGAAGTTTGTCCATCTTTGGAACTGATAAAACAAGAAAGGCGCTAGATTTTATCCATCATTCGGTGAGGAAGCAGACGCAACTTGTAAGTGATAGAATGAAAGCCAGGTATGACATAAGAACCAATTCAAATGGTTTTCAAGAAGGCGAGATGGTGATGCTGTATAATCCACAAAGAAAAAAAGGACTTTCTCCCAAATTGCAGACTCACTGGGAAGCGCCTTATAAAGTTATCAAAAGAATTAACGATGTGGTGTATAGAATTCAAATATGCGGAAATCAGCGAAATAAAATGAAAGTTGTTCATCTTGAGAGGCTAGCGCCATATGGGAAAGAACCAACAGCACATGTTCGGGACGAAAATGTCTAAGTGGAGGGTAGTGTAGCGTTTTCAAGAAACACCTTCAAAAATAACACCTTGTTAAAATAATAGCACATTAACTTTTTTTATTTTATTATTATTCTTACTTACACAATTTGTATAAATAAGCGTTACATTAGTTTTTAGTTTTCAGTTTTTTTTAATTTCATTTTTTGAGGAAACCCTCTTAACAAATATTAAATAAATTGAATAGATTTAGTTTAACAAATCAATTGCTGTTTGATTTTCCATCGTAATTCAGAGATACGAACCCCAAAAACGTAACAATATATACATAGAATATATATATTAAAATAAAAAAATACCAACATACCTACATTGATCTTAAAGCAACAAGATTAAGTTTAACATTCAATAGCTGTATAAAGAAAAGACACTGACCAGACCACATTCCAAGATTTATTAAAGTATTAAATTAGCTAAAACTTGGTGCTTAAGTCCAACCACCATATCGTATAAGAAATAAAAAAAACAGCAACATTCATTTTGTTTATTATATTGTTAAGAAAATTAAAAAGTACACATTTGAAAAAAGCAACAAATTTGGAAAATTACATAACGAAAAATTAGTATTTCGAGACAACAAACAAACAACAACAAAAATTACCACCGTGTACCAGAGCTTTATTTAATTACCCACCTTCCAAGCATCATCATTCCATTCTGAGAACATACGCTTAAAACACTTTGGTTCAATGCCTTGCTTCATCCAAATAATGGTAGCCATTTCAATAGTCCTTGAAGATGGTTCCATTTTGATATATTTCTAAATACAAATTTAGAAAATGTACTCGAACTAGATCTCATATGATAACAATCTATAAATCATTACTTACCCTTGCCATATCAAAAACTCCATTTTGTTCTTCGTCAGTAGTTCCTGAACCAACCCAGATATAAATTTCATCCCCACCATCCAACAACATAACATCATCAACATCAAGGTCCTGAAAAAAAAAGTGAGTGAAAAAAATAGTTGCTTAGACATTGACCAACTACTTACATCCTGTTGAAAATCAGGAACTTCTTCAACCTTTATCCTACCACTTAGAAGAATTCTGCAGTGGAACAAGCGTGGTTCCAGAATCGGATAATCACCCTTACTCATTCCGCGATCATAGATACCTTCACCGTTTAAATCATCCCAGAAATCATCTGGCTCAGCACCTTCTTCAATAACTTCGTTCTCAAATGATGACCAAAACTTACCAATGAGGTTCTCAGCCATGAATTTTTCAAATCCTGATGCAGTCTTTAGATTAAAAAAAAAAAAAACGATTATATAGCTTTCCCAGTTACCTTTTGGTCGTTTCAAATTCTTTTACCAATCCAACCCAAATGTAAACCTTTTTCTGAGCAATTTTAACCAACGCAAACACATCGTCAGAAGCCAGAGACGAAGAATCTGCCTCAACTTCATTTGCACGTACATCTGTTTCATCGGTTCCACTGACACGGAACAAAATTGGCTCACTAGGTGCTCCAGTGTAGGAAGTTATTAGCTCGCCTTTGAACATTTTCAAAAAATGTCTTGGCTCATTTCCTTGTACTGTTGTGACAACTACTGCATCAAGCTCATTACCGAATTGCAAACTCACTTTCACAGCTTCATCAAATGATAATGAACCAGCTTTTGTACCTCTCCAGGCGTACACAATGGAAACTTTATGTCCGTTTGGCTGGACAAACTTATATTCAATAGTGTAGGAAGCGAAACCCAATAACAAATGATTTTGTAATAGCAAGGGAATGTCTGTGCGACGAACTTCATCGGTATCAGGGACCTCGACGAATTGAATAAGTCTGACAATCTCTCCCTCGCCCTGATCTGGCATGAAACCCAAAGCACGACCACCGTTCTTTTTTAAAGAGTCAATAAAAGCATCATCGAATTCAACATCGGAATCATCTGATTTGTAGCCCATGGCAGAGCGGATGAGACGAGTGTGGGATGCTCCAGCATCCTTCCATGTGGCAAAGTATTGCTTGAACGGAGCTGACTCACCTTTTTCGACTATACGATGTACCTGAGTCCAGGCAGGATATTTTTTCACTTTCAAAAACTCAGTTGCTTTGTTCATGGCTTCAGTTTTCTCCTTTTGTGTTGCTTCCTTGCCCACCCAAACATAAATTCCAGAACCAGTGTCCAATATGAAACAATCACGGGTATCTAACATTTCTTGTTTCAAAGTTTTCGATGCTATTGATTCAATTTTAACGGAGCCAGAGTCATCAGAGACCTTGTACAAGGTGACAGCCCTTTCATCAGCGGATTCAAATACTCCATCTTCTTCAGCGATTGACTCATCGGGGACATCATGAGGGGAGCCTGATCCAAGGACAGTAAAGAACTCGTGCATATCTACTTCACTGCTGTGTTCATCTGGTGTTGGAAAAATAGGATAATTTACGGTCAATTAAACTAAACAAGTTGGATAGGCCATGGACGATGGACCATAACATTAAACTTACCAACAATATTCACCTTAGCTCGTCCATTGTGATCTTGATCCCTAATTTGATTAGCCGCGCTAATAGCTTTGAGCTTTTCTAAACGTTTTGAGTGTAAGCCAACGTATACGTAAATTTCCTTGCCAGCATCCAGGATAAAGCAATCTCCTTTATTCATCGACGACACAGAGAGATTCACCTGGCTAACGCGAACATTACGTTTTCCTTTAACTTGGAAAAGTCGTTTTTCACCTTCTGCATTGATTTTTACGTTCTTGAAGCCCGACTCGATACCACCTTGCTCATATCGGACACCTTTTATCATGTGAGAAAATAACAGACAAATTATATTATTTTTGTGGTATAACTCCAATTTCAAGATGAAATAGGTTAATTAATAGGTAATTCAGTATGTGTG
This sequence comes from Melangyna quadrimaculata, assembly GCA_949320155.1. Classification (NCBI taxonomy): domain Eukaryota; kingdom Metazoa; phylum Arthropoda; class Insecta; order Diptera; family Syrphidae; genus Melangyna; species Melangyna quadrimaculata. The sequence goes on from OX439483.1 coordinate 365,117,732, forward strand.
TATGTATGTAGTATTAGGGTGGTTCTAAGGGGACAAAAATTGACGACGCCCCCGAGATTGGTTCAAATTCATGAAAAAATAATGGCCTAATTTTTTCAAATTTTTATTCCTAACCCTTCCTGAACCTATTTCATAGCTTTTTTTTATTGTTTTTTATTGGAATTTTTTGGGAAATAATATCCTTTCATCCGACTACATTAAATTGTATTGACTGTGTTATTGTTTCATTTTAATTAAGTTGAAAGTGCATAGAAAAAAGAAAAAAAATGCAGATAACGGTATTACCTATTGAAAATTACATTTTCAAAACTACGGCGCACCGCCGCTGCTATCGAAACTTTGATAGTGTCGAATATATAAGGAAAAATCTCATTTAATTTAGGTTAATGAAAAAATAATTTATGTCAAAATGTTGCTTACTTTTTGCGTATTGAACGAAAAAACAATCTGCCATTTTGTTTATTAAGAATAAAGTTTAAACAAATGATCGAAATTTTTTTAAACATGCACGCGGCTGTAGAGTAAAGTTTTCAGAGACACTTCATTTTAGCCTAATTCGAAGTCTTTTCATTGATTAGTTCAAAAATGACATCTGGTTCAGTGTTTATATAGTGTAAATCCAAAAATAAAAATTCTCATCAAAATAGGGCCAGGAAGGGTTAGAGATAAAAATCTGAAAACAATAGGGGATTTTTCAATCATTTTTTAGACATGATTTAGGGGGCGTCGCACTCAATTTTCGCATAGGAGAACAAATGTTTTGTTATGTTATGAAGATATCATCATGAGTAAATATCCTGAAATAAATTAAATTTGAATTTGATGTGGTTGAGAATGTTACTTCAATACTAATGAATATGTTCCAAATCGAGTTTTTTATTTTTATTTTTTCATTAATATTGTTTTTTTTTTTATTTGAATTAAATTTTTATTTAATGTCAATATTATTCTTATTATTTTCTTTATTTTTAAAATTATTCTCAATGTTTTTACTTTTTTTATTATTTTTAACTTTACTATTTTATTCACATTTATTATTAGGTAGCAAATATACAGAGATAACTTCTTCTAAATGGTGGGTGAGCTTCAATAATTTTGTTTTGAATCATGTTGGGTACAAATCCTGACAATATAAGATCGATCTTCAATGTGTTGTGTGGTGCGTATGATGGTCTTAATGTATGTCATCTGAATGCTGAGAGTATCCGCTCTAAATACACTATCCTATATCAAATGCTAAGTAGCTCGAAACTAGACGTAATAATGGTGTCTGAATCATGGTTAAATGAAAGTATTTCATCCCAACTAGTTTGCTTGCCAGATTTCAAACTATTTAGGAATGATCGTGGCTCTCGAGGTGGTGGTGTGTGCATGTACGTTAGGGAAAATTTTTCAACAAAAATCATTTATGCGTCAACCAAGTCAGTTTTAGAATTTTTATGTGTTGAAATTTGTAATGGCGATGAGAAATGCCTTTTAGTGGTAGTGTACTGGCCACCTAGTACATTTAAAGAGGAAAATTTAAGGGAGTTGGAAGATACTTTGCTAAGTTTAAATTCAAAATATGTGGATATTCTTATTGGTGGGGATTTTAATGTTAACCAACTTGAAAACAATGCAACAACTCGTTTGTTCCATTATTTTTGTGATCGATCGAGCTTATCCGTTGTTAATAAACTTTGGCCAACCTGTTTTCAATCTGCGGTGAATCCTTCACTCATTGACATGTTTTTGACAAGTTCGATGAGCAAAGTTTTGTGTAGTGACCAGATCAGACCAACATCTGATTTTATACATGATTTTATGTTTTGTTCGTTTCAGTTTTATGTTAACAACTCAAATGCTCCCAAGACTATTAGTTATAGATCATTTCGTTCTCTAAACTGTTCAAATATACTTAATAATGTTGGATTTAGTTATTGGAATGTGATATTGTATACAGCTGATATAAACACTAAAGTTCTACTTTTTAATAGTATACTGGGTAGCCTTTACGACGAATATGTTCCAATTGTCACCAAGCAGGTTAAGAATTCCAAGTTTTGTCCTTGGTACAACAATGATATTGAAACACTAATTCGAGAGAGAGAGCGTTTCTTTAGAAAACTAAAAAGAAATCCATCGGAATTCAACAGGCGACAATACATTTTTGCTCGCAATAAAGTTACTACTCGTATACGCTTTTGTAAAAAATCATACTTTCTTCAAAAACTCGACATCTCCCTAAGTTCCAAAGTTCTTTGGAAAAACCTTTATGAAATTGGTGTCGCTGGAAATAAAAATATGACAAAATGCCCTTTAAACCCACAGGTAATGAGGTCATTTTATGCCTCACCACAGTCTAATACGAGCTTGCCTTTAATTGTTCCTGAAGTAGTTGACGGCGTATTTTCATTTAATTGTGTTAATGAAAGTGAAATAATAAATGCTATTAAGTTGATAAAATCAAATGCGATTGGCTCTGATAGCATTTCACCGAAATTCTTAAGACTGATTTTACCCATTGTTCTACTCCCCATGAAGCATATTTTAAATGCTTGTATTTATAGCAGTGAATTTCCTGAACAATGGAAAAACGCAACAATTATACCTATTCCCAAAAGAAATAATCCTTCAGAACCATCTGACTTTAGGCCAATTAGTTTACTGCCATTTTTTGGTAAAGTTTTTGAAAGGCTTATGGCTGACCAAATTCTCGGCTTTTTACAAACCAGTAACAAACTTTCTAAATGGCAGTCTGGATTTCGCAACAAACACAGTTGCGAATCTGCTGTTGTTAAGGTAACATCAGATTTTCGCAGTGCCCTTGATCGAAATCAGTTGGGTATTATGGTTCTATTAGACTTTTCTAAAGCTTTTGACTGTATTGATCATCAAATTCTGATCTACAAATTAAGTAACATTTTTAATTTTTCTACTACAGCACTTAAACTTATGCGATAGTTAGTTAGCGATAGATAGTTATCTTATCGAACGGGTTCAAATGATAACAACGGATCAAGGCACTTCGAGTCCATTCGGTCTGTTCTTGGACCCCTTCTGTTTTCGTTATTTATAAATGATCTTCCTGATATCATTCAAAATTGCCTCATACACATGTATGCGGATGATGTTTTACTTTGTAATTTTCGTGAATTGGGATTGATGGAAGATTGTGTGGTTCGCATTAATGAAGATCTTTTCAGCATACAGAACTCTAATAAACTCAATCTTAATCTATCGAAAACGCTTAGTATGGTTTGTTCTCGTAGTAGAATTAATCTTTTTGATTTCCCGAAAATTGTTTTAGATGGCCAAATAATTGAATACGTCAATAAAGTTAAGTACTTAGGTTTTCAAATAAATGACAGATTGAGTTGTTGTGATGCAGTTTCTTCTTCTATTAGACGAATATATTTTGGTCTTCGCTCTTTAAGGTGTTCATCGCATATTTTGGATCCTGTTATGAAAAAACATCTTATAAAAAGTCTTGTTCTACCTTTCTTTACTTTTAATTGTTCTGTCTATCCTGTTCTAGATTTTGAATGCAAGCGTAAGCTAAATGTTGCCTTTAATGACTGTTTGCGTTTCATCCACAATATGCCAAGATATGTTAGTATATCTAATTTAAATTCTTCGTTATGGGGACTGAGTTTAGACAAGTACCTAATGTTTCGTAATATTATTTATCTTCACAACATAATTCATAATAGGTGTCCAGAGTATTTAGAGGAAAATCTCCAATACGCTCAGTCACAAAGAGGATTGCGTTTGATCACTCCGCGTTTCTCATATACCGTTGCAGAGCGATCGTTTTATGTATCTGCTAGTCGTTTGTGGAATGGTCTTCCAATCGAACTGCAGAGAATAACCTCACCAACCATTTTTAAAAAGAAGCTATTTTTGTTTTTTTTTCTGCTCAAAACTAATTTTATCATTACTTTGCTATTATTATTTATCTTGATTTTATTTTATTCTTTTTCTTTCATTGTATATATTTATAATTATACTCTATACTCATAATTTGTATATTCTTATATGTACATGCATTTTTATTTATTTGGCCTTTTTATTTTTTTTATCTGATTGTTAATTTGTAAACTTGGTAAGCTTATATCTTGTAGATACTATTAAAAGATTTAAATCTTGCTGTATCATTGTTAACATAGTTCAAATACAAATACAAATACAAAATACAAATAAGAACCACCCTAATGTAGTATGCATGCGTTTACCATTTTTAAAGTAACTAATGAACAGCTGTGATTCATGGTCCTGAACTTCACGATATTGAACTGGCGCCCCATTTAGTGTGTCATCAAGTTGAACTGTAAGAATGGCTGCGGCCCCAGCCTCGTCAGCAGAGGTTTCCGAACCTAGCCAAAAGTGAACATCCCAAGAAATTTTCTTGTTCTTGGATTCTTTCGTCTATACACGATGCAATAGAATAGCGTTCAATATATTTAAGAAGGATATGTGTGTTTGACTTACATTTAGAATGATATATGAATCACCCTCGTAGAACTTTCCATACTTACTTTTGGGATAGGGAACTGGTTGAAATTCCTGGAAGTATAAAACATATTTCATGTGTGATTTACATGTAAATACCAGCAATAACTAATTTTATATAATATATACCTATAAGCTTAGTTTAGCCTAGATATTTTTCCTGGATAAACATTTAGCCGCAATAAAGTGGTTTTAATTATATTCAAACTGGCCTAGCTGATATTAAGGGCCGATCTTAGTAAAATAGGAACTATAAATCGCAAGTAAAGAGAAATAAATGTGTACGATACAAATGGGTAAACCCGTAAAGTACTTAAGTACTAGTACTAGGTACAAGTACTTGTATTTCAGTATGAGCTAAGACAAAAATTCGAATTTCTCTAATAGGGAATCGCATAAAAATGCTTCACAGCAAATTTGAAGCAAAGCCGTCCACCGTTTCGGCTCTAGCTCGATGAACAATATAGGACGCATAGACAAACAGACCAACGCGGACGTCTTGACGGTAATAACTATTTTGGACTTCTTTATCATCAATATGTTAGTTTTGATTAAAATCTTGACATTTTTTTTGACACGAAGCCAATACTTGTCCCAAAGAGCAAGAGAATATTGGTAGAATAACTGTTATTTTCAATCGCTTCCTACAGGCTTAACGGGATAAAATATTTATTTTTGTTTTAAAGAAACTTGTCCTTTTATCATTTTGCATTTTCCAAAGTAGTTACATTTAAGTCGGAAACACAATCTATATTGCACATTATATACATTACCTACATTAATAATTTATGTCACAAGTAAGATATCCACTGAAAATCATAATTGTGAATATCAACCTGCGCTGGGAAAAAACATAAAAATGCTTACAATTTTTGTTTGTAAATTTTGTCATCAGGTTAGTCTCATCATATCAGATAGGAAATATAAGTACTGCAACCCGCCTCCATGCGTGAAATAAAATAAAAATAAAATTAAAGAAATAAAAAAAAAATTAATTAAAGGTAAAGCGCAGCACGCATTGTAAGCCTTGATATAGACATGTTCTGTACATCCTATAGACCCTACTGAATTCCACTTTTTAATTAAATATTTTGCAGATACATATCCCGACCCAAGCCTTGTTTTGCGTGATTTTATTGTTCCTGCAATGGCACTTTGACTATGGTTACCACCGTTGTGGGAATTTATTTGATTTCATTAAAATCACTAAAAACGTACAAACGAGTACGATGGTGGGTCGGTAAGTCCCTGAAAAATTACACGTATCACCTTGCATTCTAAAATCAAACAATCAGGTTGTAATACAAAATATTTCAAATGAAATTTGTATTCATATCTGTCAAATAGTTTAACTGTTATAGCGTTTTTAACCAGAAGGGGTCAAAAAGTTTTCAACAAAATGATAAAAACAGTCCTCTTTGTGCAAAAAATCCATTACGGAAACAAAACAAAAGCTCCAAAAATATTATGGTTACTCTCCTCCATCTATTAAAAAAATTCACAATTGGGTTACCCAATTTCACTTCGGATGCTCCAGCATAAATAACACAGAACGCTCTGGTCGTCCGATTGAAGTCGCCACACTGGAAATGGTCGACACAATCCACGGTCTAATATTGGATGATCGACGAGTGGTGCTGAGGGACCTCGAGGAGTTTACGGGATTATCACACAGCTCGGTAATTTAATTTTACACAAATATATGAATATGAAAAAGCATTCCGCGATATGGGTGTCACGGTTTCTTTCGATCGATAACCAACGAAACCGTTTGAACATTTCAAAGGATTGTTTGGTCATCTTCAAACCTAATCTAAGAAATTTTTTGTGTCAGTTTGTGACTGTGGTTGGAACATGAATTCATCAGCACACACCAGAGATCAAAGAACAGTCTAAAACAGTGGGCTTCTCCAAGTAAATCCAAGCCAAAGAAGGCAAAAGTGGGTTAATCGGCGAACAAGTTGATGAGTACAGTTTTTTGGGATGCTCGAGGGGTTGTCCATATCGATTACCTTGAGAAAGGTAAGACGATTACCGGAGCTTATTATGCTGACCAATTGGAGCAATTCGACCCTGACTTAAAGAAAAAAGACCAAATTTGGTAAGAAAACAAGTTCTTTTTGATCAAGACAATGCTCCTGAGCACATAAGTCCGCAGCCGTAATGGCAAAATTGCATGAAATTAAGGTACGAGTTACAACTACTATCCCATCCAACTTATCCTCCGGATTTGGTCCTTACGACTATTTCTTATTTCGAAATGTGAAGAAATGGGTCAGTGGAAAAAAATTGGCTTGAATGCTTACGTTATTCAAGAAAAAGGAACAAATGAATATTTTGAGGCTTTAAAAAAAACTTATTTCTAGGAGGGAATACCAAAATTAGAAAAAAGTTCGACGAAGAAGAACTAAACTGCCGTCCTAAGTAAAGAGGGCACATCTCCATTGTTGTAGTTTTGAGATAAACGCGTTTTTCTGTTTTTGGTTTCTTTGAAAACCATACGAAAATGGACTTATGCCAATTTTCAAACGTGATTTTGAGCCATTTGAAATATTATTTTGTTTTTTCATACAAAAATAAGACACTGTTTAACGATTCCAAATATGCCTCAAACTCAATTTTTGATTTTTGGCGCTTAGGCCCTTTTTACTTAGGACGGCAGTAAAATTTTCCGAACGAAAATGGTATATTTTTCAAGAAAAATTGTGAAATTGACTTTGTTAAGTATCAGTGATATTTCAAGCAACAAAGTGTTGAGCGCAAATTTTTACTTTCAACTTGATCTATAAAACAAGTTTTGGTTTGAATTAACAAAAAAAAATACAAAATTTAATCAAATCTATCATATCTAATAAAGAAGTTAAAAAAAGTCATTTTTTTAATGATGTACGTCGCGTCGTTCTAAGAGAGAACTTTTTCGAAAACTCAAAATCTCTGTTGGAGGCCTCTACACACTACAGCTCTATTGAAGGCCCCTATAGCTCGGTTGAAGGACTTAAAATAAATATTGAGTAGCTGCCCACGACTTCGGTTGTAGCTACTTTTCTCGATAACAATTCTTATTGTTTGGACTAAATTTCGTACATATGTACATATAACCTAAAGAATGGTTTTAACTATACTGCATACCAAATTTCTTTTTTTTTGGAATGTTCCCGAATATCTTGTCAATGGCTTCATTGATTTTGTCATAATTTTCTACTCTGGAACTTCGAAGCTAGTCAAAAAATATTGTATTTAAAAATGGTGTTATAAAATTATTTTTTTTATGAACAAATAAAATCAGAGAAAAAATCTACTTTTATTAAACAAAAAAATTCAAATACCTTGTTTTATATTTTCTCTTTAACGATAGATATAGTCTAAGAGCTGGCAGCAGACTTTGGTTGTGAAAGGAAACCAAAAGATTTTAATAGTATAGCTAGTCCTGGTGAAGGTGATAACTAATACGTTCGTCTGCCAGCATGTAGTGGCCCCGTTAGCACGTAAAAAGTGCACCAAAAGTACAACTTTTCTGAAAATTGAAATCGGGTGGGAAACCATTTCAAATTTAATACAACTTGACGCCATCAACTCCCTGATTACAAAAATGGTTTCAAAAGACGTCAAGGTGGTCCCAAAACCCAGCGAGAAGTCCCCGAAAGCTTGATTTTTTTTGGCGTTTTTAGGCTTTTGGGAAACCACCTGAAATGGATCACAACTTTTAGCCATGGACTCCCTGAGTGTGAATATGTGTGACAGACGTAAAGTGGCCCCGAAACCCCCGACAGACGTCCCTGAAAATGCGTTTTTTTTTTTGCGTTTTTTGTCAAAAAGGAAACCACTTGAAATGTATCACAAACGAAAGATCTTGACCCCCTGAGTGCGAATATGTACATGACAGACGTCTAAGTGGCCCGAAAACCCCCGACAGACACGATTAAAGTCGCGGAATTTTTATTGAAATTTTAAGACAATTGATGTTTGCCACCGGAAGGTCTTGTCTACCAGAGTACTAATGTATACAAAAAAAAAGTTTTTGGTGTCACCCAACAGCTGGAAAGGCGCGAAATAAATCGCGGATTTCTTATTCTATTTTATTAGTAAATGTATCCCAATCGACAGAGTTTGAGTGGCCCCAAACAACTGACAGCCGCGATATAATTCGCGGATGTTGTTATTTTTTTTTTAAATTGTATATTAGTGGTAGCTTTTTCAAATGTTTACCAGTTTTGACTCAAGAAAGTGATTTAAGAAAGTTACAAGTGTTTGAGTTACACCAAACTGCTGAAAAGTCGCGGATGTAATTACTAGTTCATCAAAAACATTATAGATACAAATATCTTGAAATGTATCTCAATTTTAAGGGCTTGACTCCCTGAGTTGCAAAATGTAACTGACAGACGTTTTGAGTTACGCAATACTGCTGAAAAGCGCGATAAAAGCCGCGTATGTTATTACCAGTTTATCAATTAGATTATCAATACAAATCTCTTGAAATGCATCTCAATTTATAGGGCTTGAGAACCTGAGTCGGAAAATTTAATTGACAGACGTTTTGAGTTACGCCAAACTATTGAAATCCACGATATAACTCGCCTTCATATATTATTATTGTTTTTACTTTCAATTTAAATGGTACCTTCCTAATTAAAAGGTTTTGACTAGCCGAAAAATAATATTTTGAAGGAAACACACCATTCAAATAACCGATCTAAGAAAGCTATGTAGCGAACTTACTACAATTATGAAAACGTGAACTGAGTGTTAGTGCAATTTCATAAAGAAAAGAATACAAGCCACTTATATCGCTTATTTGAATGGTTTGGTGTGTTCGAAACGTGTTTCCTTCAAAATATTCTTTTTCAGCTAGTCAGAACCTTTTAATTAGGTAGGTACCATTTAAATTGAAAGTAAAAACAATAATAATATATGAAGGCGAGTTATATCGTGGATTTCAATAGTTTGGCGTAACTCAAAACGTCTGTCAATTAAATTTTCCGACTCAGGTACTCAAGCCCTATAAATTGAGATGCATTTCAAGAGATTTGTATTGCTAATCTAATTGATAAACTAGTATTAACATCCGCGACTTTTATCGCACTTTTAAGCAGTATGGCGTAACTCAAAACGTCTGTCAGATAAATTTTGCAACTCAGGGAGTTAAGCCCGTTAAATTGAGATACATTTCAAGATATTTGTATCTATAATCTTTTTGATAAACTAGTAATTACATCCGCGACTTTTATCGCGCTTTTCAGCAGTTTGGTGTAACTCAAACACCTGTTCCTTATAAGTCACTTTCTTGAGTCAGAACCTTTTAATTGGCAAAACATTTGAAGAAGCTACCACTAATATACAATTTAAAAAAAATAATAACATCCGCGAATTATATCGCGACTGTCAGTTGTTTGGGGCCACTCAAAAGTCTGTCACTTAAATTTTAATTTTTTTTGGGTCAAGACCTTTTGATTGGGATACATTTCAAGTGGTTTCCCTTAAAATCCTATTACTTATAAAATAAAATAAGAAATCCGCGATTTATTTTGCGCTTTTCCAGCTGTTGGCTGACACTAAAAACTATTTTTTTTTATACATTAGTACTCTGGTAGTCAAGACCTTCGCATACATCAATTGTCTTAAAATTTCAATAAAAAATCCGCGACTTAAATCGTGTCTTTCGGAGGTTTTGGGGCCACTTAGACGTCTGTCATGTACATATTCAAACTCAGGGGCTCAAGATCTTTCGTTTGTGATACATTATAAGTGGTTTCCTTTTTGCCAAAAAGCCAAAAAAACGCGTTTTCAGGGACGTCTGTCGGTGGTTTCGGAGCCACTTAGACGTCTGTCACGTACATATTCACACTCAGGGTGTCCGTGGCTAAAAGTTGTGATCAATTTCAGGTGGTTTCCCAGAAGCCTTAAAACGCCAAAAAAAATAGCATTTTCGGGGACGTCTATCTGGGTTTTGGGGCCACCTAGACGTCTGTCGAAACCATTTTTATAATCAGGGAGTTGATGGCGTCAAGTTGTATTACGTTTGAAATGGTTTCCTACCCGATTTCTATTTTCAGAAAAGTTGTACTTTTGATGCACTTTTATGTGGTAACGGGGCCCAGGGCCGGACCAACCATATGTGCAAGATGTGCAAATGCACAGGGCGCAAAATTCTGGGGGCGCACTACCAGGAGCAAGAAAATGTAATCTGATCTTGCGCAAAAAAATATGGACTGCCATTTGCATTTTAACCACAAACATTCTTCAAATAATCCCAAAATAACATCCGTCACAACCGTGCTAAGTTATTTCTTGCACACTAACTAACATTACTCTCATTGTTGCTTGCATTCAAGGAAAATTTAACTCAAGAGTCAAGTTATCGTAGAATTAAAAATCCCACTAGACCCTTGCAAGTTCAATCCAGCATACCTAATTTCCAAATATTTCACCATGTTCGTACAAAAAAAAAAAAAAAAAAAAAAAAAAATCTCAACACAAAAAAGTTCCATGCCAAGATTTATTTCATCCCAAAATTAACATAGAGAATATGACAACGAAAAATACTTATTTATGCTGAATAATGTGGGCTAGAACGTGCAGGTTTTGTATTATGCACCGTACCTCTGTATGTGACTACTCATCTACGAAAAAAAAAACAACAAAAAAATGTCTCCGAAAAAGAGAACAGTGTTACCTACTACTACAAGAGTCAATGGATGTGCAAGTTTTTTTTTTACACACTGAGTATCGAAAGTAACATGCGAAAATATTTAAAAAAAACTTATTTATACGAAATCATATGGGTCAGAGAGTGCAGGTTTTCTTATTGCACACTACTGTGTAAGGGTTAAGTGCCTGCTTACACAGGAGATGTTAAGTGTGTTAAGATTAAATAAATAGCTATCAGTTTTTAATAAAAGTGACATATTTTGTGAAAGTATATATGATAAAAAAAAGCGCGCGTGTAACTCAGTACTCGTGGCACAAGTAAAACTTCTTTGGCGATATAAAAATCTCGATATGTAAAGGGATATTAAGCTTATATGCGTAAGACGCAGCTAAGTGTTCTATATCAAGATAATCGATGGGTTGGGGTTGTAAACTTGAAAATTAAATAATAATGGTGAATATTTAAAGTAAAAAAAGGTGAACATTTAAAAGATATAAATCAGTTTATTTGAGTAGGTTTTCCGACTATTTCCAAAAATTCCTACACTCAAAACTTCTGCAAAATCAAATTTGTATATGACAACTATAATTTGGTGTTATGTATTTTGCAACCATATATAATTCAAATTTTTAGCGGACTCTCCTGAATTAATTCAATTTTTTGAAATAAGCCTATTTTCAGATAAAATTTTTAAAATAATTTATATCTCCATACCAGTAGGAGATATACAAAAATTTTAAACTAGTAAGATTCTTAGAATTTCATTATCTATCCACAAAACTCTAGCATTCTAATTAACGCAATTAGAAAAAAGATATAAAAGGATATTTTCCCTTTTACCTGCTACATTAATATAGATTATCAAAAAATCCAAACTTATTGCAATATAAAATATATTAGCCTATCAATAAAAATTTTTACTTTTACTCTACCTCCCACCACCTAGCTAATCAATGATCTCAGCGGTAGACATGTGGCGTTACACTTTTTCGTTTCACAAAAATTCAACCTTGAAATTTCACTCTAAACGCGCCCAAAGAAGTTTCACTTCAAAAAGCCTTCGGGGCAGAATTTAGAAAAAGGCGAAGGCTTGTTGAGGTCGAAAATAAAGAAGAGAGCAAACGTTTCGCAAAATTTTTAAAACGCAAATGGAAAAAATGTAAGTATTTAAATAAATATTTACGCTCATTTCTTACTCACTGACTGTATGTATAACGCTGCAATGCGAAACTTTGGTACAAAAAAAAATTAACTTTTTTACAAAATTTTTTTTAACTTTTTTACAAAAAAAAAATAAACAATTTTACAAAAAAAAATAACTTTTTTACAAAAAAAAATTACTTTTTTACAAAAATAAATACTTTTTTACAAACAAAAATTAACTTTTTTACAAAAAAAAAACATTTTTACAAAAAAAAATACCGGGGATACCCTAATAAAAAACGCGTTGAAAGTTTATCTCCTGGGTAATGGAGAAAAGGCTTATGCATGTGTATCAGTGTATGTGTGAAAATATAAAAAAGGGGCTCTTTCTATAAATCTTGCACAGGGCGCAAGTTTGGCTGGGGCGGACCCTGACGGGGCCACTACATGCTGGCAGACAAACGTATGCGTTATCACCTTCACCAGGACCTGGACTACCTATACTATTAAAATCTTTTGGTTTCCTTTCAAGACCAAAATCTGCTGCCGGCTCTCGGTCTAATATTAAAATATTATCAAATCATTAATATAAACCGTCAATGTCTAGTTAGTTGTTAACTACAAAAGCAAGATCAAATAGTATTAAGGCCTACTATTTAAAAGGAAAACTTTAAATAGCAAGACTTTTAACGACAAACTATGAAATGCGAAATCATCGATGAAATCAGTTTTAAATTGATACGGACAATTATTGTTGGTAACCGTCCTACGAGCTTTTAACAATCGACCTCTTCGCCTTTCCGTTAAACCTTTTTTTCTTTTATACTGCCTGTTATATCCTTCAGGGATACAGCCCGGATTTATTTGTATGATAGCTGGAAAACATACTCTCATGGCGATATATGTACAAATATACGATTTTAAATCTGATTGAGCTGAAAACGTCTGCTTTAGCTCTTGCTTTGCATGCATGAGTGGGTTTTCAGGATATGGAATACGGGTCGAATTCGTTAATGAACGTTTTACCCACACTGGGATTGACTTACTATAATAAAGTAACAATCAGCTATGTGCATTTTTATTTAAAAGGTAATTTAATATAAAGCACGTGTAATTATTCTCGCTGCTGAGCCATGGCCACTGTTCAGCCAGCTAGCAGAGCAGTCGGCTTTGTTTACAATACGTGAGATAAATAATGCCTCCTCAGGGTGGAATAAACGCCACCAACACTGATTGTTTTATGTGTAAAATGATGTTCGTTGCTATTTTCGAAAAGTGTCCAGATTTCATCAGCATGTGCATCAATTCAAATTCACTGTCAATTGTATAACTTATCTTAAATTTAATGATTGGTTACTTTGAAGAATATTTTGATCTTATATTTTAAAATAAAGTTGTTAGAGCTAGTAAAAACTCATGGACCTGGAATACTTTAGTGTATATACATATCACATCTTCTATATCCATACAAAAACCTGATTTTAAATCAAACACTAAAAACCGAACGGATTAAGCACGTTAACATTTAAGAACATCAAAGATCAACGAACCGACATCTTAATAAAAACAAGTAGATACAAATATAAGCTGATATTAATCTACCATCAGTTGATGAATCAAACATCTAGCCGGGTTAGGTTAGGTTAGAAGGGGTGATGAAGCGGCAAGCCGAAACATCTCACTCGGATCTCAGTGGATCCATTGTGTTCCCCGGCAGTTGAATTGGGTAGGAGAAAGGATGGGTGAGGACAGGTTGGTGAGTATCAGGGAGGGGTTATGGCAGGAGGGCCTCCCTTAACCATTCTGAAATCTGGATGAATTTCATGATGTTTGCAGGTGAAAAAATAGAGACGCAATCCAATTCGTCAAAGAAGTATTCTCCGAGAGTTGCTCTTCTTATTTTAGCTAGGCTGGGGCATTCACAAAGGAAGTCATATGAGCCCTCCACCGCCTCTTCGTCTCGACACCCTCTACATTGGTCAGATGAGCTGATGCCCATTCTGCTCAAGTGGGTTCCCATTGAGTTGTGACCCGTGAGTATACCAACTAAAAGGGATAATTGGGGCCTGCTTAGCTTAAGTAAATAGTCTGTTTTGTTCTTAGAGAGTAACAGCCACAAAGTCCTTGAAACTCGACAGGACTCAAGTGTTGACCACCGGTCGTTTGTGGCTTTTAAGAAACTATGGTGAATTCTACATTTTTCTTGTTCTAGAGGCATAAGTACCCAGGGTTTGACTTGGCTGGGTTCAAGTGTTGCCCCGTTTTTGGCCAGTTCGTCTGCCCTTTCATTACAAAAAATGTCACGATGTCCTGGGACCCAACGAAGGGTAAATGTGTTTGCTGCGCCCAACGATTTTAGTTCGCTGCGACAGCAATCAATCAGTTTGGATTTAGTGACAATTGATGATATGGCTTTGATTGCAGCCTGACTATCTATGAAGAAATCAATTTTCTTACCCCTTAATTCAAGCGTGGGGAGATGCTTTGCAGCTTCACAAACTGCAAGGACCTCTGCTTGAAAAACACTACAGAAGTTCGGTAGTTTTATCGACTTGTTTATAGGTGGGTTTTCTGAAAAGATGCCAGACCATACCCCTCGTTTGATATGGACCCGTCAGAGAATACCGAGACATGATCTTCGTTAGTGACCCGGTTTTCCTTCCAGAGTTCTCTTGATGGAAAGTCTGCAAGTACAACTGGGTTGAAATCAATATGCGGTAAGACGTAATCAGTTTGAATATTAATGTCAGTGAAGTAAATTATCGTCTTATGACCATAATGGTCCTTTTTCCAATATTTGCACTCTTTTAATCGAAGAGCGCTATTGACCGCCAGCTCTTTTGTAGAAATATCAAGTGGGGCAAGTGAAAGGAAAGTTTCCAGGGCTGCGGTTGGTGTAGTTCTCATGGCACTTGTTGTACCTATATACGCTAGTCTTTGTATTTTTGTCATGGTGTTAAGATTGGGGGCTTTGTCAAGTTTTGGCCACCAGACCAAACAAATAAATAAATCGAGTGGCACAACGGCTCATGAAGAACCAGGGCCTAGTGACTAACAACTCGCAACCATTCCTGTGTGCGCCTATCAACAGGAATGGAAGGGACCTACAATTTTATGCCGAATCCGAACGGCTAGACGAGAAGCACTTATTTTTGACAAGTGATACTCTTGGAGGATTTGCCAATTCCTCGCAAGAGGCAGTAGCCCTGAAAAAAACTTTTCAGTTTTTAGGTGGACGAGGCTGGGAAGCGAACCCAGACCTCCAGCGTGACAGTTGAACGCACTAACCATTACGCTACGCACTACTACTTGACCAAACATGCATATGTTAATATTGGCCGTATGATGGCTGTGTACATCCCCACTGAAAAACTTTCGTGTGTAAATATAACTAATAACTGCGTGCATTCTACGAATTTTATTCGTGGTTTTCAGCCATGAATAGCATTCTTAGAATGGACATATATTAGTATATATTACGAATATTTAATTTGTATTTGTACAAAAACAAACGTATATTGTTCTATAGTATTGTAATATTTACCAATGCTCTCGTTATTTATTCGTACATTATTCAGTGCTATTAGTTAATTGTACTAATTTGACTAACTGCTGGTTTTCCCTTGATTCTGAAATTATATTATTATATTTTAATTGAAAAAAATGTCAAGTTTTACTTACCTGGATTCAAACTGGTATCCTTTCGCGCCGAGAGCGAGCATGCATCCACTGAGCTAATTTGCAACATAAAATTCTCCGGCAAAATGTTAATCAGTTGAAAAGTTCACACAGTTTCTTTTTATTTTGTTGGGCAGACAGTCATCACGAATATTTTTTTTTTTTTGCTAATGATTAGTAACTTTCACTAATGGAGTATGTTAATATTTTTTTGTTTCTATCACTTGTGCCAGTTAATAATAATTAATAATATCTAATTAATACTTACTTATTTTTATTTTTCACAAAAGACGAATTTGTTTACTTATGTATCTCGGTCACTTAACACAATTGACAAATTTGTTTTTCCGGCCGGCGCGCGCGGCGACGCACTAAACGAAAACACCTTTGAACCTTTGAGGAATGGAATACGTTTACCAAAAGAAATAACGTATATTTCGGATAAAACTTTTTAAACTTTACTAATACTTCGTACATTCTACGAATAATGCGAACGGTCAGTCTACGAATGAATTTCGTCTACTAATATTAGTTTTACTTTGTAAATAGTACGAATCCATTAGTAAATATTACCGATGCATTGGTAGAAATTACGAATGTATTCGTACGAAAAATTAACGAATGTTATTAGTTATATGTACATAACAATTCATTCAATGTACTCATAGAAATTGCATAATTTTAGTTTACGAATGTTATTAGTATATTCAACGAATGAATTCGTGCATACTACCACAGGTATTTGTAACACTTCACGAATGTATTCGTAAGGAAATCACGATACGAATACTTCGTACATTTCACGAATATTCGTACGATGCACGAATATTTTTGCTACGAATGTTATTCGTAGCCAAATTACTAATAAAGTTTTTGAGTGCAGTGGATGGTTTTAGGGCTACCAGAAATTCTACTATTTATTATATATTTTGCCGTACCCGTGATATCGAGCGGTATCCCATTTATAGTGGGAGGGTTAATAGTTGGAATGTTATGTTTTCTCGTAAACAAAACTTTTTCAGTTTTAAGTGGGTTGACATTAAGTCCACAGCTATTGGCCCAATTACTGAGCTTGTCAAGGGCGGTCTGCAAGAGATCACGGAGTGAGGAAACAAATTTTCCAGAGGTCATTATAACAACCAGGAGCCAAAGTAGCGGTGATAATACCCCTCCCTGTGGTGTACCCCTACATGTTCTGACTTTTAGCTTGCTGTCGCCTAATACAGCATTTACAAATCTAGTTTGAATCATAGCATCGATCCAGTTTGACAACAATGGGTCAATACCCGTCGAGTCTAGGGCTTGCTGAATTGATTTACTTTCCACATAATATATTATATTGATTATTGATGCCCCTTCTATGTCTAGGAAAGCTCCTAGAGTGAATTCTTTATAATGAATTGATCTTTCAATTGTGCCGACCACCTCATGAAGAGCTGTCTCAACAGATTTAGCCCGGTACTTCTTATTATTTTGAGAAATAAGGTTCCTTCAAAATTAATAAGAGCTTATTAGTAAAACCTAAAATTTTCCAAACAAATAAGTTTAAAAATAAAAAAAACATTTCTTGCTTTAAAAAGCTACGCATATATCGTTTTCTAATATAGTATTGCATAATATGCGAATCAACATGTTTATTAGGGTGGGCGAATTTTCTTGTTTGTACATTTTTCGTCTTTCAACTCAATAATTGTATTTCCTCTATAAATTGTGTTATCTGTTCAGAATGTCAACTTTCCTAAGTATTAGGTATGCAACAGGATGCTTAAGCGAGAAAACTTTTTAAGTTTTCTTATAAAATCCTTACTTAAAATGTTACTGTTTTTTGCGTGATTCTCATAACAAACACACAAATAGAGCAAGTAGGTTGGTTCAAGGCAAGAACGAAATTGTACGGGAGGGAGATTATATTTCCCCCCGTTGAAGCAGGAGGGGCAATATTCTAATAATATTATAATAAATTTATATACAAAATGACAAAAACTATTAAACTATTAAAAGGGAGTACGAAGTCCCCAACAAAAATCACCATTGGACAGAATCTCAAAAAAAAATAATCCAACTTGCCAATATTTCCAAGAGAAAATCTCCATGGAAAAATCCCCAAAGAAACAAATTTTTTTGTTGCCAAAATCTCCACGAAAACTCCAAATCTCCAATAATGTACAGGTACGTCTACTAACAACATTTCTCTTGCGGCATGACATTCTTTTACCGTTATGACATGATAACGATTGTGTTTCTGAACAACAAATTATGAATTTACTTTCAGTCTGTCAAGTGTATTCATAGCCGGAAGAGTCTGTTGTGTTTCATAAACATAGTTATATTATTCAAACTTAAAAATTAAAAAAAAAAAAACAAATAATCGAAAAATAAATGTAGGTAGGTATATTATTTTTTTTTTTTTTTTTCAAAATTTTACGTAATTAAGTAATAATTTAGTTTTCAGTTTGTTAAGTGCTCAATAATTTTTGGTCAAATGCTGAAAATCAAATGGTTTCATGTGTACAGGTTTTTGGGAAAACTATAAAAACGGCTTCTTTAAAAAAAAAAACTCGGTTTATGTGTACGAGTATTTTAGCACAGTTAACTGACATTTAAATTTAAAAAAAATCGTGATTATTATACATATACCTGAATTTCTGCTATTTTTATTCAAAGGTCAGCACTACTTGAAGTTAATTTGGATCCTGATTTCGAGATAAATTTCGACTCGACTCCTTTAGATACAAATTTAAAATCTAACACACAATATGCTAAGAACGTGTAACAATATGAGAGGATAGGGTGACCTTTGTATCAATTTTAATTTTTTCCATCAGTACATACATCATGAACCAGCCTACTGTGTAGGTATAGATACATTTTTGTATCAATTTTAAGTATGTCAATTTAGCATTTAATCAATCATATCAGAATAATCAGCCACATAAAGTGATTTGTCTACATTCTAAAACTTTAAGGAGTAACATTTTTTTTAATATCATGTCGTGTAGTTCTGAATTTATAAAAAATATGAAAATTAAAATTCAAACCACCATGCTTTCTGCTGATGATTTCAAATAATTCGCTAATGCCGAATACCGCATTTGGTTATAAATTATTGGTCAAAATATGAAGACATTTCAATAAATAATATTGTTTTTAATTTAACCATCAGCTTATAAAATTTTAGTTTGGCATCATCAGCATTAATTCATTTCCATTTCCATTAACAACCAATATAGCCACTATTATATGCTGCACCGACACCAACCCAAAAAAGCCTCCACCCCAGGCCGACTTTAAAATGTTTTGGGTAATAAATTTCAATTAAACGTCACTTTCGTTTTAGTACGGATGTAATCCAACAGTTACCAGACGCCTGCAATAATAATTGCCCAGATATTGAAATATTGCAATGAAATCGTTGTAGTTTTACATTTTAATCGCAATCAAACACCGCTTTTTTCACAGTGGTGTATAGTCCAATCAAATTAGCGAAAATATATACGAAAATTCGGGAGGAGAATTTTATTGTCTTATTTTGAAGAGTACCACAGACATTTTTTAAATAAAAAAAACCCTCTGCGTTGTCCGCCATTTTGAAAAAGGTGTTTAGAAGCCTTTACTCAATTTTCTCAAGCGCTATAGTCGTACAGTAGTTATTTTTATTTACTTTTGTCGATTGACATGTTCTCTACAATTGTTGTCTTAAAATTTGTTTTGATAGCTCCTTCCTATAAAAAGTTATTGTTGAAAATCCAGCATATTTTTTCGATTTTAAAAATGGTTTTTCAAGTTTATCTCATCTAATGTCCGACACAAAAATCACTTAAAATCTTTCTTAAAAAAACATTAAATTTTCTACATTTTCATTTATTTAGATTTCATGTAAGTCATAAAACTTTCAAGATATAGCACGACAAAATATCTAAAATTATATAATAAAGTGTCGATTGACTTTATTACATATATTGCCTCTACTTGTTCTCCGTTAGATTCACAAATGTAAAATTACTAACTTATTTGTAGTGAAAGGTTATACCTGTAATTGTGTTTAATTTGTTTCTTGAAAATTTAAAATTTTTCATAATATTTTGAATTAAAAATAGTATATATAAAGTTGACGGGACATTTACACACCCTTTTAGTACGAACATTTTTGCCCCTTCCCAATAATTTTTATTTAAAAATTTACCCACATCTGTAAACTAAATTTTAAGATTCTAAATTTAAAATCTGACCAGTAAGAATGAAGTTAGGATTTTTTAAAAGGAAAAAAAGCCGATTAAAAAAATTATTTTTAGAAATAAAATAAAAAAAAAAAACAAATATAAAAATAAAATAAAAATAATTTTTTTCTAATCGGCTTTTTATCCTTTTAAAAAATCCTAACTTCATTTCTGCTAGTCAGATTTTTAAGATTAAGATTAAGAAATTTAGCTTACAAATGTGGCTAAATTTTAAATGCAAATTATTGGGGAGTTTTTCCCCTCCCCAGTTTCATACTAAAAGGGTGTGTAAATGTCCCGTCAACTTTATATTTACTATTTTAAATTCAAATAATGATGACAAATTTTCAACTTTTAAGAAACAAATTATACACAGTTTGAGATATAACCTTTCTCTACAGATATTTAAGTAATTTTATATTTGTTAATCTAACGGGGAACAAGTAGGCGCAGTTTAATAAAATCAATCGACACTTTATATAATATACATTATATAATATTAGAAACTTTGTCGTGCTATATCTTGAAAGTTGGTTGACCTACATGAAATCTAAATAAACAGAAATGTAGGAAATTTAATGTTCTTTAAAAAATATGAAAAGTGATTTTTGGTTCGGATGGACTTTGGAGAGATCTCTTGAAAGATAAACTTGAAAAACCATTTTTAAAATCGAAAACTTGCTGGTTTCTCAACATTAACTTTTTATAGGAAGAAGCTAGCAAAACGAAATTTTAAGAGAAACATTTTAGAGATAATGTTAACCTACAAAAGTAAACAAAAATAACTACTCTACGACTAATAGCGGTTGAGAAAATTGAGTAAACACTTTCAACAACTTTTCAAAATGGCGGACGACGCAGAAAAATGTGAAAATTGTGGTTTTAGAATCTCTTTAAAATAAAACAATAAAATTCTCCTCCCGTATTTTTGTAGATATTTTCGATTTTTTTTGGATAATTTGACTAATAGTCTATACGCCAAAGTAAGAAAATATTTGCTCAAAAATATTTGAAATACATTACATATGTATGTATAGCCCAGTCGGGATATAAATTTCACATGCGAAAAATTACATAGGGGTATATTTTTGTATCTAGAGGTCATGGCTAAAAGCATAGACGTTCGAAAACCACACCAGATAGTCTTTAGATGCCATTTACCGATACAAAAAAATATCGCTAGATAATTTTTCGCATTTCCGTATGTTTTTTGGAAATTCTGACTGGGATCATTTTTTTAGCACCTTCGCTTTAGTGCAATACAAAACGCATCTGTATTACCAAATATCGTCAATTGCCTACTCCGAGCACAAGTTCAAAAGTGAAGATGGAAGAGTTATTCGCTTAACTAAAGTCATTTCTATTTTAGATTCTCATCGCACACACTCAAAAAGTTTCTCTTTGAGTGACCCCCTTTTAGGGGGAAGGGTGAGAGTGAGTAAAACAATCGACTTTCGAGGTTCAAAGTTCCAAATTTCGCTTTAATTTTGGAAAAAAAGACCTACCTAGAACATTTTTCCGCAATATCTTGAAAATCGTAAAAGTATATATATTTATTTAGAGAATTGTATTTTTTAAAATTTTGATGAAGTTAATTTTTATTTTCCTTGAAAGTGTCCGTCTATTTTTAAATAAAACTTATTTTTATTCTTAATTTTACGGTAAAAATTATCTGAACCCAAATTTTAGATAATTCAATTTTCAGAAAGAACCTTTGTGTTGAATTTTCTTGTGAGAACTACAATCGTTTTGCAACACTTTTTCAAGATGGTAACCAACCCTGGCTTTTAACTCTGAAAAAAGTGCGGAATGAATTATGGGAATCAGCCTTATTACAATTCAAGTGGAGATTTCTCCTCCGGACTTTGTCTTTTTCACAGGAGTCAAAAACCTCCTTCGACTAAATTAAAGCGAATTTTTCCAGGAAAATGTCATGAATTTCCCCCCGAGAAATAGATTTACCTTTTAATTTTTTCGAAAATGGTTAACGATTGGTAAATAGGTATCATACCTGGACAAAAATCCGAGTGAAATCTTGTGTCCGATAAGACTGAATACGTACTTGTAATCAATCGCTAACAGCGAATCGTAAAGCAGTCTTATTAATTCCAATTCTTTAGATATTTTTTTCCACTGTTGGCCCCGCTGGACATTGGGTTAAAATGATGTTTTGTGAATTTTCGAGATAGACTTATCATGTATGTACTTGTAGATATGTGTTTTTAGGTAGTATACATACATATATTTGTATATTTTGAACTATGAAAATGGAAATGCACAACGAGGGCTAGTAAAACCTATAGCTTTTCCAATTGCATATTTTACTTTAGCTCGTACATTATGCTAGCCAATATATAGTATATGATGGATTATTCTTGCCTCGGCTACTTTGTTTACAATGTGCTAAATGCAATACATTTTGAAAGTTTTTTTTATTTTTAATTTTGATATCGAATTGATGGGGCACTAATAAAATGGACCAATAAATTGCGAATTTAATACAATTATCATTTTGCGAATTATTAAATTATGCGGTGGAGTAGGAGTTATTGCTGATAAGTTTTGATTAAAACAAGCTGGTATTTAGTTTGGGTGCATTTAGGGGAGACCTATACTACCTATACTTTAACTATTTATACTACAGTATATCATGTACTTGTGCATACAATAATATTTAATGTTGTAAACATACATAGATACCATAACATGGAAAATAGGTGTAAGAACTGCAATGATTCTCATACATTTAAGTTTTGCTAAAATGATTATTAAATTTCAACGATGAATGCTGAATATACCTAATATTTTCGTAACTTTTAACTATGACAGTGCTATGCGACACAAATGGACGCAAATGGAATAATGTAGAGATCATAAACACATTATTATACATGTATAATAAATATGTATATATAATGTGCCTATGGTTGAAATTATACGTCAGGAAAGTCTTTTTTAAATTAAAAGCATTTACAGTAGGTACATACAATCAATTTAGACAACATATTGGAGGTGTATCACACAGCAAATTTGTTTAACAGCGAGGACTTTGTAGTTTGTAGTTTGTAGTTCCTCTAATTCTAAAGTATTCACACAAAATTTGGCATATTCACCATCCCAGTGCTTCTCCCTTCCCTCTTTATTTGGAAGCCTTTAGTTTTTAAATCGATTTATTTCAACTCTTTTGTTGAAGATAAAAGTGTGAGTGCAAGACAAGCTCAGCTCGTAGCTTTGAACATAATATTGAAATGTTTTCCTCATCCACTATAGTTTATTCTATATAATAGTATAGGTACTACTATGTGTAATAACTTACACATCGTAAAAATATCGAAAACAGTAGGTCCGCAATTTTGTTTGTCTGGCTATCTAAATTCTGAACCCTATTCATTAAGGCTACAATAAACTCTAGATTTTTTACCCCAAAAAATTGTTATAAATTTATTTTTTTAGTTTACGTTAGGTACGCTCAATCAACTTCATTTGCAAGAAATAGAACACATTAGCTTTAATGTTAATTAAAGCACATAAAACCAACCAATTGTACGACCTTTTCAATGGTAGCGATCAAAATTGGCAATTGCGTTCCTAGCTTAAAAATTCCGAAAGATCCGAATACAAATTGTCGTTCTCAAATGAGCTAATTTCAACCAAATTTGTACGAAATGAGGTTCGAAATGAGGTAAATCCATCCATCAGCAGTCGATTCCAAAAGCTTTAAAAAGCTCTTGCTTTTTGTCAAAACACAAAGAGAAAACAACAAAAAAAACTTTTAACTATCATTCCAAATTCAAAATGAAATGCGATATTAAACGAAATTATCAAATTTGATAATGAAGACACTTTTTTGCCAAATTCCGAAATAACCTCATTTCGGCTCTAATAAAAACGTAGTATTAAACTTTAAAATGTCATATTTTTATTTGTGATCATATTTAATTTATGAAATATCAAGAATTTAATACTACGTTTCCACCGGGCACTAAACCGATGTTTAGCTAGATTTATACAAATCTCCTTGAAATCTCGAAGATTAAACATACACATTGTAATTTCTTCAAATGAAGATTTAAAATAATAGTATAATACTACGTTTTCACTGGGCCAAATGAGGTAGTTCAGTGGCAAATTTCCAAATGAGATCCGAAATTACCTCATTTCCAATACAAATTCTCGTTTTCAAATGAGCTTATTTCAACCAAATGTGCACGAAATTAGATAACAAATTCATCCAGCGGGAATCAGTTTTAAAGGCTCTAATGAAAACGTAGTATAAATCTCATTCAAATCTTCTTGGCGACATTCAGGCCTTTTCGGCGAGATCTTTTATTCTGTTAATCTGCTATATATTACGAATTTCTATACAAAAGTTTGAGCTGTCAAAAAATCTTATATGAAAAATAATTTTGGTATTCGGCATGCCAAAGTATTATGGAATCTGTTAAGAAATCTGCTATAACATGTCAATAGTTCGGAAAATCTTTTACGGATCGAGTTTTTGGTATTCAGCATGCCACAATATGTTATGAAATCTTTTATGAATCATAAAAGAATAAAAGTCAAATTTTTGTGACTTTTATCATAAAAGATTTCAAATAAGGGACTAAAAATTGGTATTTATCTTTTATTTCTTCAATGAAATGTTCATACAGGGAGACAAATATAATAAGAATACATATTTATTTAGGTACACAAATTATTTTTGCACAAAACACGAAATTATATTTTTTACACGAAAGCACAAAACACTTTTGATGCAAGAAAGATTAAGTAGTTATAGTAAATTTGATGATCCCGATTTGCAAAAATTTAATTATTAATTAATTGATTAATTATTCCAGAATCCATAGAAAAAATGACCACCAATCCAAAGGTTACTTTCAGTGACGAAACAGTTTGTTTACCTACAGCAGACCAGCTAATTTTTGATAGCAGATTTAGGTCTTTTCCTATAAAAATTTCCTTTTCGAAGACTTTAATAAAAGTTCGAACTCCCGAATACCAATTATATAAGATCTTTTAGAGTGAACATCTTTTATGATTCATAACAGAAAATTCATAGCAGAATAACAGATCTGGCTAATTAGTTTGTCAAATCAAACATTTTTTTTGGTCGAAGAATAATTGTGGAACCGATGCATTTAAACGTCATTGTATTTTATTGACAGATAGAAATGAAAACAAAAACTACGTATCTTACTTCCACTTCATATCAAAAAAAAGAAACACCACTTCAATGTTTTGTCATAATCCTCTTTTTGATCTTTTTGGGCAGCAAAAAGATCTCATTTCATTACCTATCTAACTATCTATCTCGGTTTAGTGGTAGGTGGAAACGTAGTACGAGTTAAGGATCTCCCAAAGCAACGTGAAATCGGAACGGAAAATTCGCTGACGACAGTTTATGTTATTATTTAGCATTTTATTTTTGTTATCATTGTGGATGATTCGCCCTGCAGAGCGAATGTTTCGCACCGCTTTCGCGTTGGTTTGGAAGAGTCTTTAAACGAGGCTCCTATCAAACTTCCCGAAATGCTCCACAAATTTTATGAAAAGTGCTACTCTCGGAATTTGTGAAACGACAACCATGGTCCACATTCTATGATAAGTCGACAAACCTGGTATCCATTTGATCCCGCTCATGTTCAACGATCACCTCGTCAACTTCATTTGTAAATTTATTTGCAAAACGCAAACATGGCTTAGATTTAACTTTTTCACCATTTTCGCCTATCAGTTTAATATATGGCCCGCTTCCTTTTTGTGGTTTTTCTTCTGTTTCACCCCTTTCTCTATAAGTCTTACTTTAAGAAATTTAAAAAATACCAATATCAAAGCTATCATGTTCAGGCATATTCAGACCGGTGCGTGGTGTTCACATTAACTACAGCGGTTGCTCGACCGAGCAAAATACCAACAAAATTAAAAAACATCAGGCAGTCGGTCAACTAGTTGAACTTTGATGAATTTGTCGTTGAGTGTGAGCAGAGCAGCCTAAAAGAATACTTGTACCTACCTTCTGAAAAAAAATTTAAAAGATGTTACACTTATTTTTTGAAAACTCAACACATATTTACTAAAACGACACGATCAGTGGTGTATTAAAGTACCGGTTAGTACATTACCAGTTTTGTACATTAAAGCATTACAAATTAAAGAAACAATTTTGTATGACTTACAATTTTTGAAAACCTTGTAGTACATATGTTTGTTGGTGAGGGGAAAGTTATTGTACCAATAAACAAACTTATGTAGTAACGACTTATAGGTATATTTAATGAAAATAGGCCATAATGGTATGGATTATAAAAAGTGAACCATACATGCTATGTTTCATATTTAAGAATCCATACCATGTAATATTCATTATTCAGGGTTCGACTAAATATTTAAGCCATACGATGGTTGGTTTATTATTTAGAGCCCATTCAATTATCGTTAATTATTTAAGTTGTTACTAAATTGTATTATTGGTAGGGCCCAATGGGAATATAGCACCTAATAACTTCTGGTATTTGTCGAAAGCTCGGCAGCCGGTTGCGAAGTAATATTATTCATAACATAACATCATTAACGTTAGTAATTAATTTTCCTTGTATGCGTGTCTATCATAAATAAATTTAAAAAAAAATTCTATTAAAATGAGTTTTGTCTTAGTAAATTCTAAAAATTCAATTTAAATATGAATAAGTACTAAGAATTGTGATTGTTCCTTTCTCTTATCATTGCATTAACAATATTGTTCAACCATAGAATCACACAAATTAAAATGTTTCTGTAATTATAATTCACTGCCAACTGCGAATTTAAATTGACTGTGAATTTTGTCGAGGAAATTTACAAACATATACCCTATTACGTATGTATGTATGTACATATGTATGCATTTACTTAGTACACATGTTGAACATCTTAGGTTTTAAATATAAAATATTACGAAATGGCTGAATTATTTAATAGTAAATCATTCTATAGTACGAAATATGAATCAACAACATTATAATGTGCTATCTTTTCAATTTAACGCCAACATTTTATTTTTAAGTTAGTGGTTAAAAAAATGTGTCTGTCATCACACTAAAAATAAGAAATTATTAAAATAAGAACAATGGGGCATATTCATAGTCATTTTAGACCTGGGTCTAAGTTAAACATAGCTTTGGTTGAATTTTCGGACGTTAATTCTATTTTTTTAAGGTTATCATTTCAAAATATTTGAAGCTATTTGTGTAGTATACCAAGTTAATTATCTTATAAAAATATAAAACCAACAATTTCTAATTAAAATCGGTCTGTATTCATTGAGCCAAAATTGTCTTAAACTGTAGTTTAGTTAAACCTGGGTCTATCTGCGACTATGAATATGCCCCAATATGTTTAAAGTAGTATCTCCCTAATCCGATTTAATTATTAACAATTATTAACACGTTATTTGAAGTTGGAATACATTGGAATTTTAGCTCTTAGAATTTAGTAATTTTTTTAAAGATTATTTTATTATTCATAAAAATAGTGCTCACCGTACGATCAATTTAGGTACGTTGTGTATGTATGTTACGAAGGTCAATAGGTACCTACTATTTTTCTGTTAATATTAGTTCACGTTTGTTAAATATCCCAAATATGAAAAAATATCATATGAATGTACACTCGCGAGCAAAAAAATGAAATCACTCAAGTTTGCCTTCTAAAAACAATAATCGAGATGGATACAATATCTATAATTAATTGTTAATAGGCTCGTTTTAAAGTTTGAACTAAAAACATTAAATTAAGGGTCAAATCATAAAAATGCATGGGTTAGTTTTCGCGCTATTCGCCTTAATAACAAAAAATAACAAATTATACTTGTTCAATTTGTCAAGGCATTGAAACATTGATACACAATAAATGCGCCCGTAGTTGGTCTTTGGTGTTGATTGTGCTGTTAAAAGTGAATTTCACCATACCTTGACTTATTAGGCCTCCTAATCTTAGAAAATAATGGCATATCAAAGATCTACGGAAGGTTTAGACAAACTCGTAGGTTAGTGTAAATGCCAGGAATTGTGTGCCACCGGATGTTACGACTGATTCATTGTGATGGCGTTTCTTTAAAATCGTGCTTTCACTAGCGTTGACTTCCAACAATAGCAGAGACGGGTACGATAAAGACTCGTTAGTTAATGGACAGTTAGGAGACGACTTAAGGAAGCAGACCTTACCCCAAAATGTTCCGCCACGGGACCAAAATTAACTGCAACTCATCGACAAGTTCGAGTACGATTTTCACTATGCACTATAATTTGGAAGTTGAGCAATGTAGGCGATTTACGTTCTCGGATGAGTGCAGAGTTTGTCTCCATGGAAGACAGGTCATCTCTTTACTCTGCCTCTATGCTATAGCTTCCATCCAGACACATTCTGCACTAATCCGATAACGTTTAGTCGCCTACATTGCTCAACTTCCAAATGATGGTGCATAGTGAAAATCGTACTCGAACTTGTTTAAATTGATTAATTTAAAGTTTTAAGGTCAAGCTTTAAAACGAGCCTATTAACAATTAATTATAGATATTGTATACATCGCGATTGTTGTTTTTAGAAGGCAAACTTGAGTGATTCCGTTTTTTTGCTCGCGAGTGTATATTCAAAATTGTGAAATTTTCTCATCAAAAATCAAATAACTTATCACGATAAAATTGGATTCAATCTTCAATTCTTAAAAGCAGCAACCCTGCAAGGAGTGGATGGTTGAAAATTTAATTTAAGCCCATTACAATATTATCGCCTTTTGTAAAAAAAGGTATTATGGTCCATGATACTTTCAAATGCGTTTCTTTAATAGATAATTCAACCTTTTAAATTTATCTAAATAGTTTCATGTGACTTTAGCGCTATTAATTGATTTAAATTGGAAGTTCTTATACGTGGCTGAAAACATTTGTCATCTCAAAATCTTTACGTATCAAATGGAGTTCAAATTTTAAATTGCAAACATTTCTTTAAATTCTCGCAAAGCATAGCGTGTTTGCACAAGAGATTATCATTTTCGGGTGTGAAAAATTAAACGATAATAAAATAAAAATCTGAGCCGCGTACCCTTTAGAAAATAGGGAAAACCACGTTCACTCCTTGGCAGAGGCCCTACCTCTTGTCTGGAGTTCAGGTTTGAATAGTGTTGTGTAATTTAAGCTCCAATGTTCTCCAATGAAAAATATTTAATTCCCATAGGAAACATCACTTACTACACATTTACCGAACTAATGAGTTAATTGCACTCCAACCGCAAAATTCAAAGGCAGGTAGGTATCTGTACACTTCACTACAGTGTACCTGTACATAGCACCAAAATAAACGTGAACGGAATGGACAAAAAATATAGAATAATAGAAATTAACATATATTAATACTATTTTAGTGTTGGCCAAGGTTGAACAGGTGCATTTTTAAATTTCAATCGATTTTCATTATTATACAATTCAATCTGTAACACTTTATTATTGTAGGTAAAGATCATCGGAACACCATCAGTTTTATTTTTTTATTGTCGAACACTTGCACATATGTAGATAATGAACTGTTAATTTGTGAGCCGTATTCAGCTGGAGTTACAAAAAAGTAGTTTGAGCAAAATGCAAGTAAAATTTAAAATTAGAAAATTGTTCCTAATATCGTGTTAATCTCTTAATATAAGACCTTGAAAGCTTAACGTTAATTTAAATTTAGCAACAAATATTTCTTTATAACAGTTCTAAGCTTACCACAAGTTGACCGCAGATTTAAACAGCTTATAACCATAGTACCGTTTCATTAATTTTCGAACACCGCAGCGATATATGTACATATTTGACAACCGTATCAAGTGTGTAGGTAATGTAATTCTTTTCATTTATTTAAATGTTGTTGAATGTTTTGTTTATTTGTTTTCATTTATTTAAATTTTACTAGATGTTTTTCATGAAGTAAATGATTACTGTATACGCAACACATGCCAGAAACGATATTGCACAGAATTTATTGCAGCACTCAGTATTATTTGTATTTTAAAGAATAAAATTAATAACTTACCTCAATTCTCCAAATTTCCAGTCCTGCTGCTTTACCAGCGTTAGCGAAAGCTGGATGCATTATTCTTCGTTGAGATGTTGGTTTATTTTTTGCAATTAGTAGTATGCTACCTGTTTGTATAGCACCTGCAGGACGATTTGTGACAGTACCGGCAGAACAAACTGTTGCTAGTAATACACCAGCAAGAATGACACTAAATAACAAACACAAATATACAAAAGAAATAAGTGTAACGCAGCGTAAAATAAATAAATGATTTAAATTATTTTTGTTTTATTTTATATTCAATAAAATTGCAGAAAAATGCTTACAAATATGACCAAATGAGAGTAAGGTTGGAAATGAATATTATAATAAAATGTTATGTTTTATATGTTTTCGGCACTATCGATTTTTTCTCTTTTTAAATTTAACTTGTTTATCGCCAAATGACATCATCTTAGGACTCATGGAACGATATGAGCAAACGCAAGATAAATACCTATAACTATTTGAATAAATGTATACAGTAGCGGATCTAGGATTTGGCTGTGGGGGGGCTTTGAGTTTGGAAATCCAGTTTCAGTATCAGTCCTCTGAGATCTCATTTTCTTTAATTAGCCAAATCAACGAACCTACCTGTTTTCTTAAAATTGTCACTGGAAAGCACGAAAATAATATTTTGTGGATCGAAAAATAATATATCAAAAATTCAAGACTTTTAGTCGGGCATAAGAAACAGCTGCGCTAAAAAATAAGCTGCACCGCGCAATTCTGCAAGTGTTAATGGATTTTCGTTTACGCTGCACCTACATACACTTTCTATTTGTGCTCAAAAAATGTGTCGATAAATTTGTAAGTCACTTAAGAGTCTATAGAGATTGTTAATATTCATGTCCACCTGCAAGATTTTTCTGAGTTCACAGAGTTTCTCACGCTTTTGGAATTTGGCTCCCAGACTAGAGAATTTGTATTGAATTGCTTAGCCCAAAAATATTTTGTATGTATTGCCTTAGACCATTGAACTTTTGAAAATTAAGCCCCAAAAATCTCTAAGCCCAGTCGAGGCCGTAAGAAACAATTCCTGTTGTATTAAACATTTACACTAAGCTTTACACCCCGGTGTAATTGCGTTTCTTTCGTTAAATTAGCTAAGTTTTTAGTGAAAACAGTTGTTGCTTTTGACATGTAAATGTTAAGCCCCGACCACGTTTTTTTGAAATTATGTCTTCAAGCTTTAACCCCAACTTCGGACTTTGGCAATCCTCTCTGGAATAATGTTAGTTCTTAGGGAGTTAGTTGTTTAACCCTGACTACGTTTTTTGTCCAATATTCTCAGACCTTATTAGTCCCAAGTTGGTTTTTTTTTTTCAATTTTATGGGTTTTGTTTTAAGGGAAAATTGTCGTTGCATGAAAAATCTCCATTAATCATAGCCCACAATTGGTGTTTTTGTCCAACTCACTTCAAGATTTAGCCCCAACCTTAGGGCTTAGAAAAGAAGTTGCAGAACATGTAAATTGTGCAGCCCCAACCACGTTATTTTGTCCATCAAAATTCTCATTTTAACAATATTTTAGACGAATATAAAACTCTGCACGTTGTAATGTATTGCTTTCTACATTTCAAATTATTTTAGCAATCGGATGTGGGGGGGCTATAGCCCCTATAGCCACCCCCCTGGATCCGCCACTGAATGTATACACATGTGTATATAGGTATACATATATGTATGCATATTGTATATATTTTTGGGAGCTTGGATATTAAGGTACTTACAAATTTCAACATGAGAAATAAAACGGTCGTCGTGGCGTACGTATGCATTTATCAAGAGAATTGGAATTGTATCAAAAGGAAAGGAAATAATTTAACGAAACAATGATCTACATACTACCATCATATATGAGTAGTTATGTATGTACCTAGGAGAAACTACTTCTATTTACTTGCTCTATAAGGCAAAAATTGGTTTCATGTCAAACAAAAATGTCGAGGTTTTACTCAAAACTAACATTACGATCATCGATAAGTCCAAAAATGTGATTTTCGACAAGACGTCCGTCTGTTTGTCCGTGCTTCCTGTTGTACATCGAGATAGAGTCTTAACCAGTGTTTCCCAAACGTGGGGCTCACGCCCCATAGGGGGCAATTTTATATTATAGGGGAGGGGGGCAATTTGAAGTTGTGCTGCATTACACTTCTCTCCGAAAAATCTATGCTGAATGTGTTTCCACTCTTATAAAGATATATTTCGCAACTTTACTTCACTCAATGACACTTGGCGAAAAATATGATTTTTTTTACTTTGATTTTTAACCGGAATCAAATACCCCAACGCAACCAGTTATGCAAGAGAGAACGGTCTTATTACCTTTTCCATTTTGGTATTTTTTGGTATTGCGGTTGGCAATGGCACAGTGGATATAGTATTTGACTGCTAACCTGGACGTGTTGGTTCGATCCCCAGTCTAGGTAGCATTTCTTTTCTATATTCCCCAATTTCAACTGGATGCCACCCGTGGAATTTCATGAGATAATTTACATCTAATTTCTCAATCCACTGTGCCAACAAAAATCTGTCTTTTCCTTCTATTCCTTCTAACTAGTGTTGGGCATTGCATTTAAAAGACCTGAGGTCTTACAGACATATAGTTAAAATTATTATTATTATTATTATTATAATTATTATTTAACATGAATGTGGATTTATTGCCATACTTAATTTGCTGATAACAAAAAAGAAATTGTCTGGATATTAAAAAACGGGAAGACTTAAGACTGAAGCTGAATTGAATGACGCATCAAGCGAAAGGGATATAACATAAAAAGTTACAATTACATAGACACATAATTATTAAATTATTTCTTATTTGAATTCTACTCGTATATTAAAGGTACTCGTATGTTTGAAAATAAACTTACGGTTTACTTAATTTCTATGGATGATATTCCTTCTGTCAGCTATTCAATTTTTGCACTGGAAATTTCAGAACTTTGATGTTCAAAATAATGTAGTTATCTTCATATAATGTTAGGGGGACATGAGGATTTTGGAAAGGTTCTATGGGGCATAGCACACAAAAGTTGGGGAAGCACTGGTATAAACAGCTGGGCAGATTTGCTTTAAATTTGATGCAATTGTATGTGATTCCTGATAGAACAAATTCATTTTTTTTATGCTCAGCTAGAAGTACCCGAACTGCCAGATAAAAGTTTTATCAAGTTTCTCGAAAACGGCTCTAAACATTTCTTTGTTATATTAAGCATTTTTTTTTTTGTTTTTCTTATCAGTTAATCAGGTAGGTACCTACTAATGCAGATGAGGAATGTTTAAAATAGGTAGCTACATTTTTTTTAGATTTAGACATTGTGTATGTCTTGGTAGTCGGTTATTATAGTATATTTAAGATTGTGGTGTACACATCAAATGGACATTGGTAATTGGTTTGGGTATAGGTTAGTAGTATATATAATTATATACCTA
Source organism: Melangyna quadrimaculata (assembly GCA_949320155.1). Classification (NCBI taxonomy): domain Eukaryota; kingdom Metazoa; phylum Arthropoda; class Insecta; order Diptera; family Syrphidae; genus Melangyna; species Melangyna quadrimaculata. The sequence goes on from OX439483.1 coordinate 365,151,425, forward strand.
GTACATAAGTACCTAGGATTTTTTTTTTTTTTTTGTTAATTCTGTTGTTCTTTTCTCCAGAAAATGAATTATTTGATAAACTTAAAAAACTTATTTATCTCGTTAACGACTCTAACGATATGCTTCGTTATTTGAAAAAAACAGTACTTACCAAAACGGTTATTAAAGATACCTATCTTTCAAAATGATATGGAAACAAAAATAATTTTCCATTACATTTGAAAAACTTAGGTTGTGCAAAAAAAGTCTGTCAGTCAGTAAACCACTCTGAAGCGATTTTCTTCAAACTTTGGACTAAAGGTTTTTGAGGAATTCCCTAGAGGAAAATTGAATTTTTTTTAGCTCAAGAAATAACGGTACCTGCCATACAACCAATATACAAAAATGAATTTATTTCAAAAACGACTCTAAAAACGATTTGGACAAAAAGTGACGAGTTATTAAAGGTGTGGTCAATATTTTGGTACAACAAAAATTACCTTTAACGATTATTAACGATACCTGTCACCTAACCTATTTTTTTTTAATTTTAAATTTCTCGTTAAGTGTTTCATCGATTTCAACCAATTTGTATTATTTTAATTTTTTATTTTTTTTGAAAATTCAATATCTTGAAAACGTGTCACTGAATATTTTTAAATAAATTGCCATAACGAATTTTGTTTTTAATGTTCAAGAAATTTTATGTACGAGTGTATACAAAATTAATTTAAATTTAAAAAAAAACGTTTATCATAAATTCATTTTTATAAAACAAATCAGACGGCATACTTTTAGTCCGAGAGCTAGTGAACATTTACTCAAAGTGTTTTAGATGGCTTCAAATTTTGTGGCCATGTCGTTTGTATCAGTGCTAGCTTCATGTCATCCGCCTGGCAACGATATCACGGCACCAACTAAAATGCACTTTCAAAGTGCAACAAAAAATAATCCCTTTAAAAGAGCTTTATACGGCTCCAAATCTCCATCACTAAAGCCTTGTGCCTAATCTAACTAGTGTCCATCGGTCTGGCAGCAATACCGTAGACTCAACACCAGTAAAATATCATTTCAAAATGCACTTTCAAAATGCATTTTTGTAGTCATTGGTCTGTAGTATTGCTGCCAGACCGATGAATTCTGGTTAGTATAGGCACAAGGCTTTAGTGATGAAAATTTGAAGCCGTGTAAAGCTCTTTTAGAGGGTTTACTTTTGTTGTTGCAATTTGAAAGTGCATTGAAGTGGTGTTGGGGCCGCGATATCGCTGCCAGACCGATGACATGTACATAGCTTGCACTGATACAAACGAAATGGCCGCAAAATTTGAAGCGGTATAAAACACTTTGAGTAAATGTTCAACGGCTCTCGGGCTATTTGTTTTGAGATCTAGCTTTTTTAGCTGTTTAAATAGCAAATGTATAGTATTAATTTATATTTTAACTTGTTTCTTACCGATATCATAACATTATTGAACCAACCCTGAATTTCTAGCTAAGTTGTAAGCTAAACGTGAAAGTTCGTGCGACCTAGCCGTAGTTTGTTTTAATTACATATACAAATATAATGGGTAATTAACAGGGCTATGATTTTCATGCAAATGCATATTTTTTCGAAACACGTTAGATGCAATGAAACTAATTAATTTTACGAATCATGAAAATTCGCTTAAAATTGCATTTAATAAATTAAATACATTTTTTCGAGCATATCACATAAAAATGCTAAAAACAAAATTTAAAGCAGAAAGCAGATAGATTCACCTGCTAAGGGTTCTATAGCGAACCCGATGTAAATTCGAAGTACACAGATGCACGGGCAAACTGACTCACAGATAGGTGGACGTCAGTCATCATGAAAATCAGTATTTTTTAACATTTTGTCTGCATCATCGTAATATTAAATTTGATTAAACCTCGTATGATCGAAGTGAAAGTGTTTTATATACGTTATTATTATCGCACTCCCAAATCTTCACAAATGAACTTTGTATCTATGCATACTCAAGCCGTAGCCAGGGGGTATCACAGGGGTCTGATGTTTTAACATCGATGTTTTTTTTTTTTTGTTTTCTCACTCAGAATTTTTAAAATTGCCTGATTTTGCACGCAGAGTTTGTGTTGCTTGGCTTGTGAACACCAAAAACTTGTTTTTCCTTTGAACGCGCCGATTCGTTCTTCCCCAAGATAGTTGACAGTGACAGCTCACAATCTTATAAAGAAAGCGGAAATAAAAGAATAAAGAACCAAAGAATATGAACAAAAGTTTTCAATAAAATGAATTCAATGCGATTCTGACACTAGCAACTACATTAGATCCAAGATCAAAATTACTCCATTGAAAGGATCATCCCTTGGCTAAAAGTAAAATAATTTCTTATTTGAATGACTTCATAAGAGATGAAAGGAATGTGGCCAATATTTCAGATTCGTCTTCGTCTGAGGAGTTCGAAAAAGTAGAAAGGCTTTTTGATATTTGGACATATATCACAAACATTTGGTGCATCTAAACATCAAGTCCAAACAGTCCTCTTCCTCCATCTTCACAACAACGGAGTGCAGATGTATCAGGGGTCAGTCGTAGCAACTATAACCTAAAATCTGGTAGAAATGTGGAAGTATATGAAAAATGTGTTTCCGGGACTTTATAAACAGGCTAGCAAATATTTGTCCATTGATGCTACATCAGTTCCAAGTGAACAACTTTTTTCTAAGGCTGTGGCAACTATTGTTTCGAAACATCGATGTTTTTGAGGCCGATGTTTTGACATCGATGTTTTTTTTTTTTTGGAAACATCGATACATCGAACCATCGATATTTTTTTTACGATGTTTGCATCCCTAAGCACCTTGAAATATTAAAATCAGGCATAACATTTTTCGAAATAAATATTATAAGAATAATAATGATAGGTAGTCAAAAGTTCCAAGTACGTGTACAAAAATCAGTGCCAACTTAAGTGCCCTTCTTTGACCAAAGCCATGAGGCAAACATTGCGCGTTGCACTCAGGTAACATCATGTTTCTTGCCAAAATTACTAGACTGATTTGGACCGAATTTCAGAAATTCGTCTTGTAACACTCTAGACTATTTGATTCCAAATTTTTGGCAGAATTGGACAAGTTTGCACATGATTTTTGAGTGCTTCAAAATTACTAAGTCTTTCAGATTTTTATTTAATGTATGTATATGTAGATAGCAACACATATAGGTACATATAACATGCATGAACTCAAAACAAATGTGGTCTTGTAGAAAATTTTATAACAAACAAATTTAAAGCGGATGGCTTTATTTTAAATTGCATATTTCCAAAGTTGTAAAAGAAAATATCAGACAAAATTAGCTACAGATCATGCCCCAGCAACATATCAAAAATGCAGAACTATATCGCGATTTGCGATTTTGTTGTCGAATTTGACTTTTAAATATTATAAAAAGTTGAAACGAAAACTATTCTGAACTGTTTTCCAACTCATAAATGTTTAGTTAATCCTATTGTTTTTAAATAGTAAGTCATTTTGTGATTTACTCAAAGCTTTTGTAACTTCAATAGCAGTTGCAAAAAGAAAACATATTTTTTTTTAGATACCTACTTATTATTTACATTCAGTAAGTATTCAGAAAGTGAGAAAAAACAGAAGTGAATAAAAAGTATGCGCTTTTAAATTTTAGGAACAGAATAATAAAGAATCTAGTTAAATTCATTCGAGAAGAACGGAATTTGTGTATATTCGAACACGTTCAGTTGTTAATTCTGAGTTACCTACCTGCTTTTTGTTTGAATTTTTCGTCATTCCGTCGTTGTAAGCGGCAAAACTGAAGTATTTTTTGTCTCAAATTCGTCTTTATACACAACTAGTCGCTATAGACGACAATAAAGACAATTAACTAATTTAAATTGTATGAAAACCAAAAGTGATCGTTAAAAGCGACTCGTCGTTTTAAGCCACGTCGTTATACGGTGTTTTTTTTTTTTTAGGTATAGAAGTTTAAGTTGGCAACACTATTTTAACTGTCGGCCATATTGTCAGCTGTCAAGTGATTTATTTTAAGTTTGGTACTTGGTTTGACATTTCAACATAAATAGACTGACGCCTGAACAACGCTTCCAAATTGTGCAAAGGAGAATGCCCAAAAATGTATGGGCGAAAAACCCAGAGTCGATTAAGAAAAGTCATACATGGTTTAAAAGGACATTAATTGTAGATACCAAATATGGAATCATTTTCTTAAAAAGTTATCCCCGGGACTGAATATGAAAATTTAAAATTTTTAAAAACACAGTGTTTCTTCATGTAAAACAAAGTAAAAAGTGGCACAAATTCATATTGTGGTTGATTCTTGTTTTTAAATAGGTTCACTACAAGTCACTTAAATCAGCATCCATAAGATGATTCTGTCTTCATTCACAAAATGGCGTTATCATCCATACAGTTACTCAACTGTTTCGAATAAAAGTAGTTACCTACCTTAGCATGCCGGACAACAGTTTGAGGAAATAGTATGTGCGTAAGAATTAAGATCAACTTATAAATCATTCGCATACTGTCATACTAATCAATAATTAAGATCTACTATGTAACTTTAAATATCCGAAACGAAAACGGGAAAACTAAGAATTTTTTAACGGCAGCAGAGGTAAAATTCCGAAATGTTTTGTTTTCATATTTTGTTCCGGAATTTGTTAATTGATATCTTGGATAAGAGTTCTTTTAATATATTGACGAGACTATAGTAACGTACCAATTTATAACAGTAAACACATTTTCGCATTAAATCCTTTCGGGACGGAATGGTATAAGACAAAGAATATTTATATGGAATTGTACCACATCCGTACCGAAAGGGTTAAGGAATGCAACATTCAAGGCAAATTGACATTAAATATTTTCTATTTTTAATAAATAATATAACAAGTAATTTGGATAAGAAGATACTACATCCGCCACGCTTGTAACAATTTTTTTTCGAAACCTTGTATTTTTGAGCATTGCCTTATGAAAATCAGTTTTTTTTGAAAAATAGTTTTCGAAGCCTTGTCTTATAGGCTAGAGATGCATAAACCATTTAGTAATGAACAATTGCGTTCACGGGTTTTATTTTTGAATATGTTTGTCTGGAACTTAAGCTTGATCAAAACACAAAATTCGATCAAATTCACCCATGCGTTTCTGAGAGAATGGTCACACTGGTCATTTTTCAAAGTTTTTGGTATAACTCGTAAACTAAGCTGAATTTGAGAGTTTACCTCAAAACACTTTTTGTAGTAAATTAGATTTTCTACCATAATTGACAGTTTAAAAAAATTTATAAAAAAAAACAGAAAAATGTAACAAAACAAAACACAGAAAAAATCAGAAAATTATTGTTTTACGAAACTTTTGCGGATTACCATGTGCCGAGTAGATATGTAGGTATGTTTTTTTACCTGTTCTTTTCTGTACTACCCTCACCAATGTTGTATACATGAAAAAACACCTTGCTATACAAATAAATAAATTGTCAAAGCCAATCCCGGGGATAACTTATTAAGAAAATAATTTCATATTTGTTATCTACAGTCAATGCCCTTTCAAACCATATATGTTTTTTTCTTATCGACTCTGGGTTTTTTTGGGCACTCTCCCTTATTTTGAAAATCATGGTTCTGTTCGAAATATGTATCGCGCAATCCGTCCATTTTACGATCAACATAATAGTCCATCAGAGCAATTAATTCGATTAACTATGGAACGTTTTCGCACCACGTTTACTCTAAAGGATAATACGCATCCACAGAGACGTCGCGTCGTACTGTGCGTACAGAAGAAGTCATTGCTGATGCAGAGCCTAGCGTAGAGAAGGATCCGAATCAGCTGGCCAGAATGTTACAGTCAATAGTGACCGCTATATAGCCATGATTACTGAATTTTTGGTTTATCAATTGAACCACCATGATGTGCAGGAGATGTGGTTTCAACAAGACGGCGCAACATGTCACACAGTTCATTCCACAGTTGATTTATTGAAGGGAACGTTTGGTAACCGCATAGTTTCACGTTACGGACCCGTGAATTAGCCTCCAAGATCGTGCGACTTAACGCCGCTTGACTATTTTCTGTGGGGGTATGTGAAGTCGCTAGTCTACGCCGATAAGCCTGAAACGATTGACCACTTGGAGGACAACATTCACCGCGTTATTGCCGATTTACGGCCACAAGTGTTGGAAAAAGTCATCGAAAATTGGACCTTCAGATTAGACTACGTGCGAGCCAGCCGTGGCGGTCATATTCCAGAAATCATAATTATAATGCCAGAAGATTATATATTTTAATAAAGTAAATTTCATGTCAATTTAAAAAAATCATCTTTGTTTTATTCCATTTCAAAGTTATATACCTCTAAAAAAAAACACCCTTCAGATGGCGCCGACTGGTACACCCAAATTAGAGAGTGCTTAAAAATTTTGAAATTAAATATTGTCTTAAGTTTGTTATAACAATTTTGAACTTTAAAGTTATCACAGTCAGGCATTATCCTGACAATAAAAAGTGCAGACGCTGCACACGAGCGACGGAAACCGGCGATCGTTCCCACCGGGTAACATGAGGCGAGGATATGCATGGGAACTGCATGTCAGCATTAACATAGAATCCAAAGCCAACAATATTATAATTCGAATATAAGGAAAGGCATTCAAATTCGTAACTCCAAGTAGTGCGGACGCACCTAATAAAAGAATTATTATAAGTAATTAATTGTTCTAGTTTGACTTGGGACCAGTGGCGGGTCCCTTAAAATATATTTTTTTATTATCAAGGAAATAAATTCCTTTACTGGCGCCCGAGCAGGGACCCACTGTCCTTATAACAAGTGCTATAAAAATAAAATACAAATCACAGAACTTAATTAAAGCCCTTGCCCCCAATAAAAAATAAAGTGCTAAAATGTTTAAAATCGAAAAAAAAATCAAGATTCAAAAATAAACTAATTACTCAAAAACTGAAATAAAAAAGGAACAATTAATAAGAAAAAACAGTGATAAAATACTATCGTGGTGACACAAGTGATACTGATTTTCATCTGTATAATTAAATTTAACCTTTAGCTAAAAATTAGACTGAGAGTGTCCATCAATTATTCTTCAAAAAATTCAGTAACCTACGAAAAACTACTATTCTGTTGATAAGAAGTGTATACTATATTCATCTGTAACTACAATTTGACCTGTGTGACCTTAGTAACGAACCTGGAGTGTCCATCAACTGTAAAAAAAGAGAAAATCCTAAAGATAAGATCCTGATGGTGCTGTTCTATTTAATGTAAGATAAGATTATTATTTAATTATTAAAATCAAAGAAGAAAAATTATATTTTATATCATTCACACATACTTTGATAACTTTAACTAAAACTTTGCGAATTTTTATAAAAAAAAAAATTCAAAAGTTAAAAATATTACTATACAATTTGAAGAAGAAGTAGGTATAAAAATCAAAAATCTAGTTACGCACTAACATAATTTTCTGGTACCACTCTTAAAAAAAAAAAAAAAAAAAAATATATATAAATGGAGGAACTCCAAGTTTCGGTAACACAATTGATCGGGGCAGTTAATTCTGTCCTGGACCAGCTGAGGGGTTTTGAGACATGAATTGTCTTATTAGAACAATATGGGGGTAGGCAGGCGATAGAATCAACAAAATTAAACAAATTGAGACAAAAAACTCAAACGAAAAAATCATTACAGAACCCTCAATAGCTATTCAGCCCCTTCGAGGGCCTAATACAGAATTAGAGCTTAAGGAAATTTCTAAGCTCCCCGACCCTGTTAAGGAGATTCAGGTATTCGACGGGCATCCCGTTCAATACATATCATGGGTACACTGTTTGGAGACGGTGCTGCAGGATTATGAAATAGTCCGCACAAAGCCCTTGTATAGGGCAATTCTCCAACACATTAGACAAAAGATCCGTGGCAAGGCCGACTCCGCATTAGTATCATATAATATATTTGATAACGACTGGGCGGAGATGAAAAAGATATTATCACTTCACTATGCCGATAAAAGGGAAATCCGAACCCTAGAGCATCAGCTTACACAGTTGAAACAGGGTAGCTCGAGAATCGATGACTTCAACGCGAATGTGAACTATCAATTCTCGTTAACAATAAACAAGATTCGCACTGAATCGTACTCCTCCGAGACAGCTGACGCTCTTGTAGGAACATATCGTGACAGGGCCCGTGATGTATTCATCAGGGGTCTGAGCGGAGACTTTTCCCGACTTTTGATGATACAAAAGCCAAAATCCCTCCCTGCTGCAAAATGTGAACCTTCGGAACGGTTCGGTGCATGTACAGGCATCAAATGTGGTTTCCGCGCCCGTGTCATACGATTTTGAAACGGACAGAAAACCTCCCTTGCCAAGTAAGAATACTAATAAATACCCGAGTAAATTTTCCAATCAATCCAGACAATTTTCAAATACATGGGGTCCTAGTTATAATTCAAAACGATACCAATACCCAACAGGGCCAAAACCCCCAGTTAAAATGGAACTGGGGTCTGTACAGACAAAAAACGTCAATTACATGAATCGACCTAACAATCCTTTTAAAAGGGAATCCAATTCCGATAATTATCCGAGGAAACAGCAACGACTTAACCACGTAGTCGCAGCTGTCCCGGATGTTACAGAAGAACCGAGTTGTTCTGAACCGGCGCCGTCAGAAGAAAATTTTATGACAGGTGCCTCGTTTCCAGCGTACCATATATAGAATATGGTACTCGGGACGGGAAGGTATTACACTTTCTCGTTGATACTGGTGCTAATAAAAATTTCATCAAACCAAACTTAGCACCAGCACCCCAATCAGTTAAAACCCCGTTTTACATCAACAGTCCTGCAGGGGATATTCTAGTAAAAAATAAAATATGCGGCAAATTCTTTGCTTTCGTCGGTTGTAACCTGGATATAACCTTTTTCATTCTTCCTAGCCTGACTTCCTTCGATGGAATTATAGGAGATGATACTCTTAAGGAGTTAAAAGCAATCATAGATAGGGAAAAGAATGAGTTGACCATCAACTCGAAAATAAGAATCCCCTTGAAAAATAAAAGATCCGATGTGGTGAATAATCTAATAAAATTAAACAAGAATGTCTCTGAATCTTCCAAGTTGAAACTAGAATTTTTGTGTTCCAAATTTGAAGGCCTTTTCCGCCCAGTCAATAATGATAAGGTAAAAACTAATGTCAGGGCGGAAATAAAAACAAGTACGGATACTCCAATCTATACAAAGAGCTATCCATACCCTGCTTGCATGAGGGAAGAAGTGGAAAGACAAATAAATGAACTCTTGGAGGAGGAAATAATTCGACCATCCAACAGCCCATATAACTCACCAATATGGGTTGTTCCGAAAAAACCCAAGCCTAATGGTGAAAAGCAGTATAGGATAGTCATAGATTATAAACGTTTAAATTTAGTAACCATTTCTGACACTTACCCGATTCCGTCCATCAATAACACCCTCGCGAGCCTAGGCGACGCCAAACTTTTCACAACACTTGATCTAACCTCAGGCTTCCACCAAATAGCCATGAACGAAAGGGATATTCCCAAAACCGCTTTTTCCACAATGAACGGAGAATTTGAGTACGTTAGGTTACCTTTTGGACTTAAGAACGCCCCGGCCATTTTTCAACGTATGACTGATGATGTCCTCAAGGAACTTATCGGAAAGATTTGCTATGTCTATATCGATGATATAATCATCTACAGCAAAAAAGAGGAGAATCACCTTAGAGATATAGAGACAGTGTTTTCAAAACTACACGAAGCTGGATTGAAAGTAAATCTTGAAAAAACCCAGTTTTGGGACACAAGTGTCGAATTCCTGGGATATTTGGTAACCTCCGAAGGTATACTTCCAAACCCCGACAAGGTTAAAGCTTTTCAAGCCATCTTCCCTCCAACTTCATTAAAGGAATTGAAGAGTTTCCTCGGGCTTACATCCTATTATAGAAGGTTCATCAGGGACTATGCGAAAACCGCAAAGCCTCTAACCCATATGACCCGCGGGAAGTTTTCTCAGGTAAGGGCTAATCAGTCTAAAAAAGTTTCAATTCAACTTAATGATGGAGGATTAAGGCCCTTTGAAGCACTTAAACAACTCTTAACCTCAGCAGATGTATTGGCCTTTCCTGATTTCAACAAGTCTTTCAATCTAACGACAGACGCCTCAGACTATGCCATTGGAGCTGTACTCTCCCAGGGTGAACCCGGTAAAGACAGACAAATTTCATTCATTTCCCGTTCGCTGAGTAAAACAGAAGAGGGCTACGCAACCAACGAAAAGGAACTTCGTGCCATTGTTTGGGCACTCGATAACTTGCGTAACTATTTATACGGAGCTAAGAAGATCAGGATATTCACTGATCATCAACCACTAACTTACACTCTAAGTAATAGAAATTACAACGCAAAACTCAAACGTTGGAAGGCTAGGATAGAAGAGTACAACTACGAGTTGGTTTACACTCCTGGTAAATCGAACTTTGTGGCGGACGCTCTTTCTAGGCTTCCAACGCAAGTTAATCAGCTCTCAGGTTCAGGCTCCTTTTCTTCTCGAACGGAAACTGCTAATTCTCCAAATACAAGAACGGTCAGTGAAGGACTGACACAGACAAGTACGACATCGGCTTACGAAGGATGAAGTGACATAACAGACAACTTGCTGACTGCTACAGCTGATGAAGGACTGCGAGAACTATCTCCATCTGAGTCCGGCACGATGCATAGTGCTGACCAAGACAATACTGACCTTATACCCTATGCAGTGGCTCCACTAAATGTCTTCAGGAACCAATTGGTTTTTAAAATTGGCATTGACTTGTATTCTCATGAACAACCACATCCGAGCTTCCGACGCCATTACTTTTCTAATAAACAACTGGATAGTAATACACGGGATTAAAATCCCAGAAGAATACCTTTGGATGCTTCAAAATGTATATTTAGAAAATTTTGAAAAATATAATATAAGAGTAACTCAGAGGCTGGTTGAGGATGTCGCTAACGAAAACCGTAGGTTCTCCATCATCGAAGAGGAGCATAAGAGGGCTCACCGGGCTCCAAGAGAAAACAAGGAACAAATCCTTAAAAGATACTATTTCCCACAAATGATGGCACATATAAGAAAATATGCAGCCTTTTGTGAAATCTGTAAGAGAAACAAATACGATAGACACCCGCATAATCCGGAGTTACAATCAACACCCATTCCCAAATATCCGTGTGAAATTATTCACATGAACGAAAAATTCTTAACAGTCATTGGCAAATTTTCCTAATTTTCCAAATTTTTTCATATTAATGATAGGTCTGCAATTACTATCACATCAAAAATAATTAAGATCTTACATTTCTTTACCGTTCCACTCATCCTAGTCGCAGACAACGAAAGAGGCTTCCTTAGTCCCATTGTTCTAAACCTAATAAAAAACCTAGGAGTAAAACTTTATCTGACACCGTCTCATAGGAGTGAAGTCAATGGCCAGATAGAACGAGTTCATTCTTCTATTTTGGAAATTAACAGATGCCTTAAGGCAGAGTATCGCGATTTAAGCGTCAAAGAGCTCGTTTATGTGGCTGTTGACAGATATAACAACACAGTGCACTCAGTTACAATGAGAAAACCATCGGATGTCTTTTTTAACAGATCACAAAGGGTTAATTACCAAAATCTTTTAAACATCAGATCAAAAATCAATAAAGATCTTAGGGGAATTATAAGGAAAAACATGGAAGCTAGGAATGTTAGGAGAAACTTGAAAAGGGTGGTACCAAGGAAATATAAGAATGTGAAAGGCATAAAAATTAAAAATAAGCCTTTATACATCAAAGAGATTGTCGCAAAAGACAATCGAGTGACGATAAAAACATTAAGTGGTAAAAAAATCCACAAAGCTCATTTGAAAAACATTAAATAATGTTAAAATTAATAAAAATCCAATTCTATAAAAAAAAATGGGCTCAAGCCTAAAAATTTAATTGCAATAAAAAATGAAACAAAACAGAGTTGAAAGGGCTCTAGAGTTACGTATACATCTACATCTTCTAACCCTAACCCTAATCTATTGCACAAGCCACTTGAGACCGAAGCAACGACGACACTTAAATCTTAATAGCATTCTGAGAAATATGAGATAACATAAACATTGGTCCAAATCCAATAGCATTTTTGAATTTAAACATTGGACAATCTTCAATGCTATAAACAACCACCACTTCACATCGAAGAGCATCAGTAAATCAATCTGCTAAAATAAACATTGGACGATCTTCGATGCGGCCAACAATTATCGGATAGCATAACCAGATAAGTCTCAGTTGCAGCGATAAACATTCACACATTACACATCATAGTACACAGTCGACTTTCGTCTGTTCTGTTATTGTATTTTATTTTATTTTCTAAATAAAGTTTTATATTTGTTTTTTAAAAACTCTTCGACTCTTTTTAAAAAGTTATTTGGCGCAGTCGGTAGGATTCTCAATGAGATATATAAACGAATATTATATTGAAATATGAGATCCAGTGATACGAACGCAATTCGCGATTGTAAATTTTTTCAAATAAATTTAAATTAAACGAATATTAATTTTAAATAGTTTGAAAAAAAAAATCGTTTGTGAAAAATATAGCATCTCACATTCATATATAAATGTATGTTGCGAAATCTCGTAGAGAGAATATTTAGCAAATGAACAGTGAAGAGAAACAATTAAACAAAGACAGATTAAACAGAAAGTTAAATAAACATCGCGACAGTGATACCGGAGGTGAAAGTGAATCAGACGAACAAACAACAATAATAATGAGGAACAACGCTACCTTCTTCGTGAAATGGAGAAAATAAATCCATTCAGAGGATCAAAAGATTGTAATCTGGCACTGTTTATATCAACAGTGGAGTACTTTCTAAACCAAGTCTTGCTGCAGGACAATCAGATAAAGGCTTCATTAATAATCCACTCAAAAATTCAAGGAGAAGCGGTAAGGGCAACTAACAGCTTGTGGTGGAAAGACATTAAGGTAAACTTAATAAGATTATTTTCAATAAAAGAAACTTATATTAAGTTATCTCAAGAAATTGGTTGTATTGTAGAATCTAACAGTTTTGAATTGTATAAAAAATTAGTCTTTTTATTACAAAAATTGCAAACTAAAACGCAGTTAGAACCAAATATAATTTACACACAGGCAAATAATGAAGTTCTGGTATTTGAAGCATTTAAACATAATTTAAACCCTTCACAAAAAGCTATAGTTATCGCCTATAATTGTAAAAATATGGTTGAAGCTTATGAAATCTTAGAAGCCAATGATATGATTCGTGTAAAAAATCAAAGTGAACCAAACAAGGGCTTTAGTATGAAACACCATCAAAATAATTCTCCTAGACAAAATCAGGGACACCAAAATTATAACCAAAATAAATTTAATCAAAATAATAATAATTTTAGACAACAGAATAGAATAACATCTGAGCAGGTTAGATACAACAACTACAGAATATTTGGAAATTTAAACCCTAATCAAGGTCATAGGTTTGGTTTTAACCAAAATTATCAAAGGCAAAGTTATAATAATAATAATAATTGGCAGGGACAAAATAATAATCAGCCAAGTTCAAGCCAAGTTAGGAGATTTATTAATAATCGAGAACAACCAATGGAAGTTAATCGCCTCAGTGAACAACAAACAATTAATGAAGAAGTAAATTTTATAGCAGAGGGGCTTCGACACTTCCTATCGTAGTTCTTACAGTTCAAAAAGAAAATATAAAAGTCTTAGTAGACACAGGATCTACTATGACCCTCCTCGATACAAAAAAAACTTAAATCCTGTACAAGAATGAAATTAGAAAAGGAAATAAAAGTGAATACCGTCAATTCATATATTTTTATAACAGAACAAATAATAACAAAAATACCTGAAGAATTTTTGGAAGACGTCACAATGGAATGGAAATTAATGAATTTTGAAAACAAAAATTTTGATGCGATCATAGGATCGAATTTTTTAAATGCCATAGGGGGTATAGTTAATATGAAAGATAAATATTTAGAAATAAATCAGAATAGAATTCCTTTTGTTTCTCTCCCAGTCAAAGAAAAAGAATATATCAATGGAAATGATCAATGTCCTTTTCAATATGACGAAATTCATGTGTTAGAAGATAACTCAATGGAAATGAGCAAGCTTTTACACAAAGAATTGAATGAAGAAGAAAGAAATATACTAAGAGAATTTTTAAATAAAAATAAGGATTTATTCTACAAGGATGGAGAATTGTTAAGTTCCACAACTCAAACAGTTCATTCCATAAGGACAAAGACAGATAATCCTATTTTCACAAAAATTTATCGATATCCAAAAGTCCATGAGCAAGAGATAGCTAAACAAATTAAAGAAATGCTCAGCAATGGAATTATACAAAAAAGTAGAAGCCCTTATAACTCACCTGTTTGGATAGTTCCAAAAAAATTAGACAACTCGGGAACTATGAAGTGGCGTATGGTAATAGCTCAAGATAAACATCATAAGTAGAACTCTAAACGACCACGAGAGAAACTACTCTACTACAGAGAAAGAACTATTAGCAATAGTTTGGTCAATCAAGTATTTAAGACCTTATCTCTACGGAAGAAAATTTCAGTTAAAATCCGATCACCAACCTTTAAAATGGTTGAAAACAAAGAGTAAAGACATATCGGCAAGGTTACAGAGATGGATTCTATCACTTGGTGAATATAACTTCGATATAGAGTACCTTAAAGGATGTCAAAATACAGTGGCAGATTACCTCAGTAGGCAAATAAAAGACACTGGAGAAATTAATCAATTGGATGATTCTAGCTAAGAAGAAACTCTTCACTCAAAAGATGAAGAACAGTTAGATCACTTTCCTATAATAGAAGCCAGTTAACAAGTTTAAACAACAGATAGTGGTTAACAATGATTATAATGAAAGAAAGATAAGAACGCAAATTTAAGTAGGCAACAGAAAGTTAATCGAATTGTCCCCTACAATAATCGATTCTGGAACATTTGAAGAACAAATTAAGGAAGTTTTAGAAATTAAACAAACAGGAATATATTGTGATGACTATCACATTTTCAACCAATTACAACAGAAATTAATCAAATTGTTTGATAAAACTATAATTACATTTTATAAATGTAGTTACCTAGCACAAGAATTAGAAGATGAAAACAAAGTTATAGAAAAAATAAAATCTTATCGCGAACTAGAAACAGCTCATGCAGGTATCGACGAGAATTACTTGGGAATACAATCATATATTTACTATCCTTATTTAAGAAAATTAGTAATTGACTTTGTTAATAGTTGCAACATCTGCAAGCAAAACAAATATGATAGGTACCCGATCAAGCCAAAATTCAAATTGACCGAGACTCCAACAGACATCAACCAAATAATTCACATCGATATATTTGACATGAAAAATTTGAAATTCCTTTCCACTATTGACAAATTCAGTAAAAAATTGACAATGACATATATAAAAGATAGTAATGGCGAAACCATTAAAGAAACAATAATGCAATTTATTTCTCAACATAACAAGCCTTTGAAAATTGTAATGGATAATGAGTTTAATAAATTGAGTATAAAAAAAATGTTACAAGATCTAAATATAGAAATACATTATACTACACCAAACTCACATAGAGGGAATAGCCCAATTGAACGTGTACATAGCACAATCTTAGAAAAATATAGATGTTTATCCAATGGGAAAGAACTAGGAATAATCGATAGAATTGATACAATATACAAAGCAGTTTTCTACTATAACAACTCCATACAAGTATTGAGTAAAGAGAAACCTTTTAATATACCATCATTCATCACAATAAATGATCAATATATAATTGAAAACGAAAATATAGAATACATATCGAAAGAAGAAGATTTAAATAAATTGAAAATATACATAAACTGTATAACAACAAGAAATTGTACTAAATTAATCAATAAAAGAGAAAATATTGTCTTAGACATAGCAAGAGGAAAACTGTTAGTAAAAAACAATTGTATAGAAATAAGTACCAATTGTAATGAAAAGAAAAAAATTAAAATCATAAATAATGTATTAATTCAGTTTGAGAAATGTAAGATAACTATAGATAATAGAACTTTTGAAAATTCCAATGAAATAGAAGAGCAATCTTTATATTTAGAGAATCCAAAATTGTATGAAAACATATCTAATCTCTTAATTGAAAAAGAAATTAAACAAGAAGATATAAATAATATTGACATAATTCACGCAAAAATATCAAACTTAAATACACATAAAGAGACTTCATATTACATACATATTGTAACTATTTTTATATTATGCACTGTAATTATATTTCTGTGCAGAGATAGAATAAATTGTTTCAGGAAAATCAACAATCTTAAGGAGGGGGGAGTTACGTATACATCTACATCTTCTAACCCTAACCCTAATCTATTGCACAAGCCACTAGAGACAGAAGCAACGACGACACTTAAATTTTAATTGTATTCTGAGAAATATGAGATAACATAAACATTGGTCCAAATCCAATAGCATTTTTGAATGTAAACATTGGACAATCTTCAATGCTATAAACAACCACCACTTCACATCAGTAAATCAATCTGCTAAAATAAACAATGGACGATCTTCGATGCGGCCAACAATCATCGGATAGCATAACCAGATAAGTCTCAGTTGCAGCGATAAACATTCACACATTACACATCATAGTACACAGTCGACTTTCGTCTGTTCTGTTATTGTATTTTTTTTATTTTCTAAATAAAGTTTTATATTAGTTTTTTAAAAACTCTTCGACTCTTTTTAAAAAGTTATTTCTAGCCTAATATAAAAAAAAAATTATCAAACAAGAAAACAATGCCTAGGAGTTTAGCTCTCATGAAACAAAGGGCCGGTTCACAAAAATTACTTAATCGTAATTGCGGTGGTGTCGATCCTCGTACCCTAGTAGGTTGCTCGAAATTTTAACCTTTCAGCCAAAGCGGGTGAATACAAACCTTCCGATCCGCTGTGACTACCCTGAAAATTAAATGGAGAGTTAACTCATCGGGCAACAAAAGTATAAAAAATCAATTATTGATTAAAAGTAAAAAAAAATTAATATTAAAAAATTACAAAAAAAACTATTGAATTACAAGAATTGTAAACAAAGAATTGTTGAATTGCATACGTGCTTTATTTACAAAAATGTAATATATTTCGTAGTATAGATTTTAAGAAATTAAATTGTGCCAAATAAACCTTGATTATATATACATTACAGATTAGTAGTTCTGTTCAATCCCATGCAGTCATTGCATATATTTGCCTATGATTCGCCGGTGGTAACGATTAAAGAGAGAAATGCCTGGATAACGAGAGGAGTTTTTTTAAACTCGTGCATGTTATTGACTTGAACAAATACGACTTACTTATACAGGAAACCGAACGACTTACGTTTAAACACTTAAAGGACGAAGAAATGCGACCTATTCTGAATTATCACATAACTCAGATCAAGGATAGGATTGACGAATTGAGAGACTCAAAAACAAGGAAGGTTAGGTCAGTAAATTGGATAGGGACTGCCTGGAAATGGATAGGTGGTTCTCCAGACGCAACTGACTGGGACAATCTTTTAAAAGAACAGACATACATCACAGAAAACAACAACCAACAATACATTATCAAAAAAAAATTGTTTAAAAAGACCCAGGAAGTAACAGGAAAAATTAACAAATTAATTGAACGCTACAATAACGCTATACAAAAAACAGAAACAGATAAACTCAGACACGACTTACTCTATAAGATACTTATTTTAAAGGAAGGGGTCAATGAAATAGTAAGAGCTTGCCAATTGGCCAAGAACGGAATAGTAAATAGTAATCTTTTGGACTCTGAAGAAATTAACATTATAGTTAACGAACTTGAAACTTTACCTGACCAAAACGGGACATTACTACTCTACGTCCTATCTATACCTTAAATTGACCCTAGGCTACATCACTTAATTACGGTTCATGCGGCAATTAGAAACAACAGACAAATTGACTAAGACTATTCCAGACTTTTAATAAACCATAACGAAACTTACGGTCTAAATGGAGACTGTCTTAACATTGCTAATACATCTGTGTGCGAAGAGAATATCCTCAAAAAAGTTCCTGAAAGCTCTTGCATATCCAGAATTCTTACGGGTGGAAATGCGTTATGCAATTACAAAACAACGAACGAAGAAATTGTTGAACTGGTCGGGGAAAATACAGTTTTCCTTACGAATTTTAATGGAACAATTTTAAATAAAAATTCCTCTATTCCCTTAGAAGGTACCTATCTAATTCAGCGGTTAAAATTAAGGAGAAGACGTACTATAGTAAGCTGGTATCGAGTCCCCAAGCGCTTCCTCCCGTCCTGACGAATATAACGATCCACAGGATTAAACCAAACCTGGAATACGTGCATGATCTCAACACCAAGAATATAGAGCTTATTAATACCATTAAAAATAATCTTAATTCCTCTATCCTTACAGAAATCTTCTTGTTTCTAACAGTCTTAGCTATCATCTTCCTACTCTGGAGAAAAATCTATGGGAAGGTCAACGTACCCCAACTCCGCCGATCCTTCCGTCGAAAACCAATTCCAGTACTGAGACCTACCCCAAGGTTCGATGACACCAACGGAAGCTCATGTTGCTGTCCTCATTCAACTCGCGATCTGCGGGACGCAGATATTTGAGAGGGCGGCAGTTATCACAAGCAGGCATTAACCTGACAATAAAAAGTGCAGACGCTGCACACTAGCGACGGAAACCGGCGATCATTCCCACTGGGTAACAAGAGGCGAGGATATGCATGGGAACTGCATGTCAGCATTAACATAGAATCCAAAGCCAACAATATTATAATTCGAATTTAAGGAAAGGCATTCAAATTCGTAACTCAAAGTAGTGCGGACGCACCTAATAAAAGAATTATTATAAAGTAATTAATTGTTCGTGTTTGACCTGGGACCAGTGGCGGGTCCCTTAAAATATATTTTTTTATTATCAAGGAAATAAATTCCTTTACTTAAATAATAATATTGACTTCAGAAGATTTGATGACAGGTGTATAATATACTTTTTTCATAATGATGCAGCCTCAATCATTTTCGCAGGGGCCCCGCAAATTTAATCTCACACACGCCTCATTTTGGTCTAGCGCCGCCTCTGTCCATAGCAAAATCTATTAAGGTAGATACATCTTGGCAACTCGAGAGCAACTTATTTCGGAAAACTAATTTATTGAATGGCAATTTCCAAAAAATGTCTTTTAATTTTCATTTTTAATGACCAAATTTTATAACCTTAGGTTTACAGTAATGTTACTGCCTGATTTTACGGTGTTATTTTCGGGGTTATCGAGACATCAAAAAAATGGAATAAACGCGCTTTTGCTTATTTGAGCGTCATATCAATAATTTTTTTTTTTTTTTTTTCCAAAAAAAAAGCTAACTAATTCTCCTTTACAGATCTCAATTTAGTATTGCAAATACGATCTTTTCTTTTCGAGAAAAAATAGTTTGTTAGTTGTTTAAGCTTGATAACTTTTCTCAAAATCCTTTATATTCCTATTCACTGTTCTGTTCTTGAACAAGCATAACGCACCTAATCAAAACCAATTTGATTTTTCCCGGCAGTAAAAAAAGACCTGCATTTAAATTATTGGAGAAAATCTAGTAGCGTCACACGAAGAATTTCTCATGCCATAACGAGTTTTTTGGTAAACCTCAAATATGATAAAAAACGGTTATTTTCATGTTTAGACTGGAATATCTGAAATCAGTGCATCAAAAGCCATCGGAGAAATAAGCACAAGTAAAAAAATTTTTAATGGCGCGAAATTTTAAACAGCTTATTATTAAGGGTTTAGTATGATATTACTGAACATTTTTCTAATTCTTTAACAGTTTACTAAAAAAAAAAAAGTGACAGCTCGTGCACAAAAAATCACAAACTTTTCGGATGTTGACATTTATAAATGCCATATGGATTTAGTATGATACTTAAAAGATAAAATAGCCATAGCTAAGACTTTAGTAAAATGTTAGGAGATAGAACAATGCTAAAATCGTTTAAAATTAGGAAAATACAATTCTTAACTAAAATTTTGCGCCAGTGTTTATAAAGAAACCTAACTTGCTGATAGCTATCTAAAATCAAGAATCAAGATTAAAAATTAAAATACTAATTTTTTTGAAAATCATATACCCAACCCCCACCCCACCCGAAATATTTGTCTGGCTACGGCCTTGTGCATACTTGTCTCCAACCTTGTCGGTTTACCTCGGCCCTTAGTTATTATGGCCAACAGGCAGGTGCGTTTTAACTTGCTTTATACAGGTATCTAGGTACTACAAGTAATACCTATGTAGATACATGTACATACATAATATCGTAGGTTCCTTGTTATAATTATTCATATTGAGCTTCTGCGTCCAATTAAACTCTTAAAATTCACATAACCGAAATGTGATCTTGATTTTTTTTTTAAAATGGTTTAAATTGTCAGCGCGCCAAGCTCAGATTTAGTAACCAGATTATTTTAAGTATTCAGTTGAATCCTAGTGCGAGAAATGTGTTTATGGTAAGTTTTTACCAATATTTAATTTATTAAATAAAAACAGTTGGGGCGACTTTCCATTAAGGGCGCACGGCTAGAATTTTGTTTTTTTTTTTACAGTGAGCTAGGGGTCTCTATAGAACAGCTTTAAAATATTACGGTGAGGAAAACACCCTAAATATGATTAAAAAATGTTTAAATTTTTCGATTTTGGCACTTTTTTTTCGCACTACTCAAGTTTCCCTTAAGATGGCACACATTTTCACAGGCGAATACTTTTTTTGGGTAGATTAAATAATTTAATTCAATAATTTTAATATCAATAAACTTTTATTTCAGTTTTTAATAAACATTTAAAGTTAGAAAATTGCATGAAATCTGAGGCCACTAAATAAAAAAAATCACAATTATTTTGACATTTCTACTATTTAACAACTTTGCTATGATAACTGTTGAATGGCGTGTGGGATTTTATTTTGGGATTTTTTGTTGGGAAGTTTTTTGCGAATTAGGATATTTTTTTTTTTCGATAAAAAGTAGGTTTGGGTGGCCCGCTTCGCGGATTTAGGGATTTTGACTCCCTTTTCGGGTCCTTAGTCCCGCTCACGCGACTCCGTCGCTCCGCTTAGGGTATGCTCAGTCGTCTGGCAGGCGCCTATGTTGTCAGTCGATCTGTTATCAAAGTTTTTTGGAGTAAACAGTACCTTGGGTGGCCCGCTTCGCGGGTTTAAGGATTTTAACCCCCTTTTCGGGTCCTCGGTCCCGCTCACGCGACTTCGTCGCTCCGCTTAGGGTATGCTCAGTCGTCTGGCAGGCCCCTTTGTTGTCAGTCGATCTGTTATCAAAGTTTTTTGTAGTAAACAGTACCTTGGGCGGCCTGCTTCGAGGGTTTAAGGATTTTAACCCCCATTTCGGGTCCTCGTTCCCGCTCACGCGACTCCGTCGCTCCGCTTAGGGTATGCTCAGTCGTCTGGCAGGTGCCTATGAGCACTAGAAGGACCGCAAACTTCCCAAAAAAGAATAAAGAATTCCTCTTACAAATCAACGATAAAAAATAAATATTGTCAAAAACTCCCAAAAAAAACCCACATATCCCAACACTTACCATAGCAGAGTAACATACTCTTACTTGTGTGATGGCAAAGCACAGTACACATACTACACATGTATATACACTGATGGTAAAGAACTGTCAAAAGAAAAAAAAAACAGTGCTTCGTGGTCGTCAATTGCATACATTTGGTATGAAAAATTGAAACTTTAAAAATTAATTAAAAATATAAATAAAAGTTTCCTCACTTTAAAATTGTGATATTTATTACTTTTAGTCATAAATCTATTAAATAAAAGAATTCGCGTGTTAAAATTCGTGCGCCCTTAAAGGAAAGTTCAGCCAAACAGTTTTATTTTGAATTATTGTTGTAAACAGTACCATAATTCTATATAATATAGGTACTCGTAGGTAGGTATAACCTACCTACGAGTACCTACATACCTGCATATTATATTAACAAACATCTTCAATGCGTTCTCAACAGTAAAAGTTCAAGCGGTCCAGTGGTGGATTTTATATTATAGCTGGAAACAGGTTCCCGGAAATAGTTTTATTTGATTTTTTAATTCTGTCTACAGTCGAGATACCTAACAACTCTAAGTTCTTAAATTCTTTAAAATAATGACGATGTTTACAATACACTAAGCACATATGTTTTGAAACTCAGAATTTACAATGTATACAATGTTATGCTAATTATGTATGCCATACTATTTATTTAATAAGTTCATATTGTTGATTGATATTTTACCGGCAAAACAGTTCGATTACCAAAACAAAAAAAAAAAAAACAACAATTTAAACAAAAATTGTGTATTTATAATTATACCTAGGTAAAATGCGTATAAATATTTCTCATTTATTGTGATTGGAAGTGATTAAAAATAATCTTTCCGTCGGCTTTTTTTGGTCACTGTAGTTTTTGCAATGAAACAATTAAGTTACATTAGCTTTCCCGACGTTTCGGCAGGGGTTGCTGCCTTCTTCAGGGGAACTTTATTTGGACAACAAGAAAAAATATATTGTTGACATTATAATAACAATAATTGAAACAATACAAAATACACTCACTTTAATAAAACTGTGTTTAAATTTAAACTGACATTTAAAATTATTGTATCTAATAATCGTAATATTATTTACAAAAGTAAAGAGATAACCACTTCAAACGAAGTTTAGTCTATGGAATTTAAACAAGGAGTAAAGAAACTGAAAGAATACTGTGTTATGATGAGACAAGAGAACAATAGATGGCAGAGATGTTTTGGGTGTCTTGTTTTCTGTTCATTTTGTTGTTGTTGTTGATGATGTGTAATGTTTCTAGGGTGTATCGTTTCGAAACATGTTTCTCTGTCTGTAGGACTTTGACACCTTCAAAATCTGGAGAGTGGCCGTTTTCAATACTGTGGCTCGCCAGGGCTGTCTTTCCAGGATTGTTTGATTTGATATCCGATTTATGATTAGTAATTCGTGGTCTACTTCAGAAACACAATTGCAAAATTCCAAGCGAAGACACTAAAGACCCGAATAATGGTTACTACAAAAGTATGGTTTACATCCCAAGACTGACTGAGAATTTTAAAGAAGTGATAAACCAAAAACTAACAGATGTTCGCCTGGCCTTCAAATCAAATAAAACTCTGAGTCACCTTTTCACTAAACTTAAAACGAAAGCGGATAAGGATAAAGTTACTGATGTCATTTACAAAATAAATTGTAAGGGTAAACCTAATGAACCATGCAACCAGTGTTACATCGGAACTACAAAACAATTTCTTAAACAGCGAATTTCTAATCATAAATCGGATATCAAATCAAACAATCCTGGAAAGACAGCCCTGGCGAGCCACAGTATTGAAAACGGCCACTCTCCAGATTTTGAAGGTGTCAAAGTCCTATAGACAGAGAAACATGTTTCGAAACGATACACCCTAGAAACATTACACATCATCAACAACAACAACAACATGAACAGAAAACAAGACACCCAAAACATCTCTGCCATCTATTGTTCTCTTGTCTCATCATAACACAGTATTCTTTCAGTTTCTTTACTCCTTGTTGATTTCTGACATCTGTCAAATAAGTGGAGAAGTTTATCTTGATTTCGATCCCATTTTAAATTGAAAATTCTACTTGATAAATAAGAAAAGGAAACATTTAAACCTACTGAAAGTGAAAATAAAGACTGCCTAAATTCTAAAATTATTAAATACCAAGTGAGTTATAGAAAAATAAGATATATTTCAGCAGTTTTACTAGTAAGCATTCTCATAACCTCACTAATACGTCATATGGACAAGAGAAGAGTACACGAAATTTCGCCAGAGACCCCCATTTCAAAAAAGATACAATCATATATCACAATGTCATCGGATTTAGTGGGAGGCATGTCCAAAGATGATTTACTTAATATGCTAGGAATGCTACTTGATTCGAAAATGGCAGAGGTTGCAAAAAAAAGCGACATCGAGGCAATCACCATTGTCAACCAGCAAATCATAGCAACGAACCTTCATCTATCGAAAAAAATTAATACGCTAGAACAAAAATACGAACAACTAGAAAACAAAATGGAAGAGATGCAAATGAAAAACACGGAAAACAATCTATTGCTAAGGGTAGCAATCCGAGAAAACCAGGATGAGAGAGAACTTGCAAAAGCCATATGCACAAAAGTAGTTCAGCCACCACCATCTGAAGAAAATTTGCAAATTCACGAAATTCGATCGGGAAACAATAACATTAAGAGTTTTGTAGTCAAGCTAGCGTCAAAACAACAAGTTATTGCTGCACTCAAAACATCAAACACATTACGCAACACCGGAATATCTTTGGCAAAAGATCTACCAGCATCGATCCGGCAAAAGCGATACAAATTAATGTGTATCAAAAGACGGCTAAACGAATGCAATCCGCAAATCAAAGTGCTAGTAAGAGATGATAAAATGTTTATCAATAAAAATGTTTTTCGCTGGAGCCCTACGCTTGGTTTACTACACAACAATGCTACCGATGGAGTTAAAATTCTAAATGACATATACAATGCAGATTTAACTCAACAGCTGGGTACTCTTGTTGTGACAGAGGAGACTTCAAATGCAAGCTTTGCCAACTTAAAAAAACAAGTTCTTAATGCGCCCCCTAGCTGTCAGGAGGATAAAAGGAGTTTAGCAGATCCACCAACCTGCAGCCATCTTTCTAGAGCATAGGGTAAAGGCGCCGCCGTCTGCAAAAATATTATGAAAACCATTGAATTTAAAAAACTTAAAATAATTAGTTATAATGTATCAGGCCTAAGCAATAAATCTTTATTTAGTAATTTTTTTAATTTAATCAATGAATATGATTTCGTGTTTTTATACGAAACATTTATAGTAGAAGATGAATGTTATCTTTATAATAATAGTTTTAAAAACTTCGCGTTTATTTGGATTCCGGCAACAAAACAAAATACGAGAGGAAGAGCCAGTGGAGGATGCTACTTCGGGTACAATAAATCGCTTACAAATATAGCGTGTGAGTTCAAATTTTACGACGAAATCCATTTTCTTAAAATAAAAGTAGGAGCAATGAAATTGATTATAATTCCCTCGTATATAAATTGTAACCACTGGGAGCGTGATTTCAATGCACTCAATAGTTTTATTGAACACAATAATAGCGATGAAGTTATGATTATTGGAGATCTAAATGCGAGAATAGGTAATAATGAAGGAAGAGAAAACAGATTTGCGGGAAAAAATAGAAATTCAAAAGATACTACAGTCAATGCAAGAGGAATCAAAATGATGAGCCTTTGTGATGCTTTTGGATTTAGAATATTAAATGGAGTTTCTGACTCAGATAAATGTGGAGAGTACACTTTCGTAGGTCAACAAGGATGTTCAGTCGTCGATTACTGTCTAATAAAGGGAAACTGGATTCCTTTAATTTCAGATTTTAAGGTCATAAGTGTCCCATATTCCGACCACTTGCCAATAGTAGTTGAATTTGGAATTAACTGCCAACCCCAAGAAGATACAACAGTTTTAAAGCTCCCCCCAAAACTAACATGGAAAGCAGATAAAGCGGAAGCGTATAGATACAACCTTCAGCGAAATGTTTCATCCGATAGTCAACTTACGATAGGAGACATTGAAGACGTTATTAAACAATCATACACTGAAATCAAAAAATGCCATGGAAACATAATTAAACAAAAAAACCAATGGTACGACGCGGAGTGCGAAAAAGCACGTCAAAAATCCTTTGGATGGCTCAAAGTTTTCAGACAATACAGCACCAACTACTTTAAAAAAATTTATATAGAAGCGAATGCCGTATACAAAAAAACATGCAAGGCTAAAAAATCAAAATTTTATGAAAACGAGGCTTTAAAACTAGCTCACTGCAAAGACTCTAAAGAGTTTTGGATGGCAGTAAACCAATTAAACGGCATAAAACTAAAAATAAGTACCAAATTAAATATAGATGTACTTCATGACCACTTCAAATCACTTTTGAATCCGCAAAGCCTAACAGTTCCTATACAATACGCGAAACCTGCCTACTATAATGATATATTAGATAGAGTTATAACTCATGGTGAAGTAAATAACGTATTGAAGAAACTGAAAGACGGAAAGGCACCTGGCGCTGATAGAATACCACTGGAGTTTCTAAAATATGGAACGGAAATACTTACCTCCAAATTAACTGCTGCTTTTAATATAATTTTGGATACCGGAGTACTACCAGAGCAGTTCAAGCAATCTGTCATTTTCCCCATACATAAGAAGGGTAACATTGAAGATCCAGCTAATTATCGAGGGATTTCCTTCCTTAACGCATCCTATAAGGTGTTCACAAAAATACTGAATGAACGATTGACAAATTGGATAAATAGCAACAAGTTGCTTGGGGAATTCCAAGCTGGATTTCGAAGTGGGTACTCAACCATCGATAATCTTTTTGTACTGCAAACCATCGCATCAACATTTATTGAACAAAAAAAGAAGTTGTACGTATTTTTTGTCGACTTCAAATCAGCATTTGATACCGTTGAACGCAGAGCATTATTCTTCAAGCTATACAACATTGGGATGTCGCAAAAATTTGGAAATGTACTTGAAAATATCTATGATGGCAATATAGCAGCGGTTTGGAACGGTTCTGAAAAGTCTGTGTGGTTTGAATCAAAGATGGGAGTCAAACAAGGATGTACTCTAAGTCCAAATCTTTTCGCTTTGTTCATAGACGACCTGATTGAGTTTTTGCCTGGTGGCATAGAAATCGCGGGGATTCGCATTAAAGCCCTTCTATTTGCTGATGACGTGATACTGTTTGCACAATCACCCGAAACTCTACAGCTGATGATTAATCGACTCGAAGTGTACTGCAGATTATGGAATCTGAGGGTGAATCTGAGCAAATCGAAAGTTATGATATTTCGCAAAGGTTCGGGTAGAACGGCAAGGAACGAAAAATGGCATTTCGACAGAGAGCCAATTGAAATCGTTAAAGCTTACAAGTACCTGGGAATGACCATAACTAGTAACCTTAATATGGAAACTCACCTCAAGGACAAACTGGTCAAAGCCAAAAGTGCAATATCTGCAACATGGAAAAGATGTTTCTCAAACAAATTGATAACTCATAGTGTGAAGTATAAGGTCTTTGTAGCGGTGGCAGAATCTATAATGATGTACGCAGCACAGGTTTGGGGAGGTGAAATGTATGAAACGGTCGAAAAACTTCAGAGGTTCTTCATTAAAAAATGTTTTCGTCTACCAAAAAACACCCCGAACTACATGGTCATAATCGAGACAGGACTGTCACCACTTTTTATTAAAACACTAAAGTGTCATGTTGAGTATATCACAAAAGTACTGAATATGCATAACGAAAGGCTTCCTAAAATTCTAGCATTGCAAACAATTGGAAAGAAAAACCTGTGGTATAGAAAGCTTGAAGAACAAGCTACATACTGTGGAACCAACATGCGAATACTGGAAGAAAATGGAAGATATTGTAAAGATGACCTATTAGATCTTGTTTCCAAAGTAGATGAGCAACTTAGAATTGACTCGGTAAATCAGGCTAAATCTTCGGTGCATAGATCTATATACAACCATCTTAATCACAATTTATGCGAACGTAACTACTTCCACAACGAAAATAAGCAGGAGGTTATCTCGTCGATTTTCAAAATGAGAGGAGAGCTGATAAGTCTTCACTACATACCACATCGAGAGGATCTTCCTGTTTTCTGTAGCTTATGTATCTTGAGGAAAAGAGAAGACGTTATCCATTTCATAGGGAAGTGCCCAATTTTATGTGAAATACGGAGAAATGCATTAGGCAGCAATTTTAAATCAGAAGAAGAAGTACTCGCCCTTCTCAACTGCGAAGGAAACATCTACCAACTTTTCAATTATTTTCAAACAGCGATGTCTTATCGCAACCAAATTATAAACGAAGCTTTTTAAAGAAAGCAGTTTTTATTCTTAAAAATCAAAAAATTATTACTTGCTTTTAAAAAACAAACTTCAATTGCTTTGTATTGTACATGTAGTTTATTATTATTTTTAAATTGATGTCAATCGGGCAGACGGCAAAGCCAAGCTCATACGATTTAATGCAATTACAATATTTTCTTGTAAACAATGTTATATACACTTTTGAAATAATAAATCAATCTATCTATCTATCTATCTATCTATCTACTCCTTGTTTAAATTCCATAGACTAAACTTCGTTTGAAGTGGTTATTTCTTTACTTTTGTAAATAATATTACGATTATTAGATACAATAATTTTAAATGTCAGTTTAAATTTAAACACAGTTTTATTAAAGTGAGTGTATTTTGTATTGTTTCAATTATTGTTATTATAATGTCAACAATATATTTTTTCTTGTTGTCCAAATAAAGTTCCCCTGAAGAAGGCAGCAACCCCTGCCGAAACGTCGGGAAAGCTAATGTAACTTAATTGTTTCATTGCAAAAACTACAGTGACCAAAAAAAGCCGACGGAAAGATTATTTTTAATCACTTCCAATCACAATAATTAATTCCAAATTGGTCAATAAATCATTTTTAGTATAAATATTTCTCCTTCCGGTACCCGATATCATAAGTAAATATTAATATCACACTTCTATTTTAAGTCCGGATGAGGAAGAATCAGATGAAGAGCGATATTCACAAAGAAAATTTAAATATAAGTTAACGGAATACCTTAAGCAAAGTGGCAACTAGTTTATAACAACTTTTAAAACAGTAGGTAGCTTGCAGTTAAGTATTTTTTTAGAATTGTTTTTTATGAAATAAAAAGCTGATATGATTGTATAGCGAACGTCAACTCGACTTGATTACCTGAACCGAACTGCCACTGGAAACACATTCCAGGTAATTTTTCTCCTTGGATTCATTAATTTTGTTTATAGTGTGTCTGTTTGATTTGGTTGGTAATGTATCGCAGAAATTGTGAGACACTCAACACAAAAACCCCACGCTTCAATGCCGCTTCAATGATTCACTATAGCTCGTTGAAGCGCTGAAAGATAAAATGAAAAACAAATAAATAGAAACATATATTAACTATACGGGCATATAAGAAATTATCAAAGGAACATCATTTAACTGAGAAAATAATGTGTATAGGAGAAGTGAGGGTAAAACCGAAATTTTAGTGTTTGCCCAAATTTATATCTTGGTATAAAAACAATAAATATAAAAATTCACTGTAAGTCTCGTACTTCATTTCATGCGTCTTCCAATAACAAGAATAAAATGATAAGTTCTGTTTGCTATTATTGCTTTTCTTGAAATATCACAATTTACTTTTGTTTCTAACGATACCGTTTTGACAAAAAAAAACACACAAATATCCGTTATATTTTTTGACGGCTTCAATGAAATACCTTAGGTATCTAGTAAGAATTGAAGCTTCATTTCATTAGCATTCAAAGTATTGATGTCAAATTTTGGTCATACCTACAACATAGTGCTCTCCAATTTTCCCGCAATGTGCAGTTTTTCCCACACTTCCCCTACTGTATCTGGATCTTGTGCTTGTGAATTTTTAATGATTTGTCAATTGTGTTTAATGGTTACCACTGTCGTATAAAATGTATTAAACCTTATGTTTTTTCCTACATTACTGTATTTCTACATGTAGGTATACAGTACGTTCTCGATTAACGCAACTCTCGATTCACGCAACTCCTCCATTCTCGCAACAGCTGAATATATATCATTGTTGACGTACTAATCGCAACTCTTCAAAAAAATTGACAATTTGTACTTGCGATATACATAGGTACTATATGGTAACTACGAGATATTAATTTTCCTTAACATTACGGTTATAGAGAATAGTGGGAAAAGTGGGTCTCGCAATTCTGTCTGTCTGTCCTCGCCCTTACAGACTAAACGGCTGGAGGGATTTTCTTCAAACTTGTTACATAGTGTTTTTTGACTAATATGCCCACATTTTTTTTAATTTTTTTTGACCAAAACTAACGGTACCTGCCATACAATTTTCGCCAAAAAGGAAAATGATGTTTATCTCAAAAACGAGTCCGAGGATTTTGTTGAAAAAAATAAACAAAAAAAAAATAAATAAGGAAAAAACTACTTTTTGATAATATTCGTGTTTTTAATTGCCTCTATGTTAGATTACGAAAAATTTCCATGTAAAATACAACAACAAATATGCTTAGTTCGCGGCGATAAACATCTTTGCTTAAGAATTAAGCTAAAATAAAAACAGTGCTTCCATACACTATTTTCTAAGTTTATCCGATGAATTCGCAACAAATGTCAAAAATTCATCCAAAAATTCATTAATTTGGCAGATGGATCTTGAAGCACGGGTCGAATAATCGAGAAAAAGATGACAGAAAAAAAGGTAAAAACCGAAAATTGTTGTATTAGTTAAAATATAATTATTAGTATAAAATAAATGTTACATTCCAATAAATAAAAGAAAGACCTGGTCCAGGTTAATACGTTTCTTTTAATTTATCAACATTTTAACGAAATTTAGTTTACATTTGTTTTTGTTGACAAACATTTGACAGCCAAAATGTTATTGTTATATCAGTGCCGAAACTCTTTTCAGAAGCAATTATGAGCATTTTTTTTTGTGCCACTATTTCTTTATCTAACATAGGGGGCACAAAAAAATACGCCTAATTTTTTTTATTTTTAAACATTTGGATATTTTTGGTAGGTACCTCCAGTACAGCCTTTTTTTGGTTTTTGATTTTCTCGAAAAAAGTTAAGTTGAAATTTTTCATTTTCTGATGGTAAAACTTCTAAAAAAGTATAAACATTTTTGTGAACCAAAATTAAAAAAATAAAAAAAATTGAAAATTAAAAAATTTTTTTTGAAAACGACTTGGTCAATATATTCAAAACTAGGTGTAAGATAGTTTTTTATTATTTCGTAGAATACTTGAAAAAATCATCTTTCTAAATTCTAAATAAAATCATAAAGGGCTAACGATTTTTTTTTTTATTTTGTGTAAAATTGTATTTTATTAAATACTAAATGTTGGCATACTAGATTTTATTCTTGAAAATGAGCGAAAAATTTTATATAGGTATACAAAATTTATTTTTAATAAAACCGCCCTAACAATTTTTTATTTTTTCATAAATTCACATTTATCAAACAAATCAGAGGGCATACTTGATTTTAAGCTATTAAAATCAAAGCCATTAAAATAATAAATTTATAATAATTTATAGTTATAATTTATTTAATAAAATTATATATTTATATTTATATATTATGATTTTTTATTGCTGAATTAATGATAATTTTATTTTACCTTTTTATTTTACTTCAGTAAAATTGAATTTTAATGAAGCAAAATAAATTTATATTTATATTATATTATATATATTATTTATATATATATTTAATAATTTATTTTTAAAAAAGCACACCCCGTCAATTGAAAGATTATGCCGGGGTCGGTAACTAATCTTCGCAAACAACATCGTCGCACGCCCCATCTTCACAAGCAACATTTTCACCATCCCCGCAACAACACATCCTCGCAAGGACACATCTTCGAAATGACACATGCCCGCAACGACAAATCCTTGCAACGACACATCCTCGCAACGACACATCCCCGCAACGACACATCTTCGAACTGACACATCCCCGCAACGAAAAATCCTCGCAACGACACATCCTCGCAACGACACATCCTCGCAACGACTAATCCCCGCAAACGAAATCTTCAATGTCACTTATCTACGCAAGCCACTGACCATGGTATTTCTTCCCTCGGCGGGCGCTTGAGTTGGAAACAAACAGGACAAATGATGTTGTATAGCAATGGGTTAGGTGATTTTTAAGTTAGGGTGGTTTAAAATAAAATCACCTTCGTGATTTTTGGACCGATTTCAAAAAAATTCAAATATTTTATAGCTGACACAAAATTATGGAAGAAAGAAATATTTTGAAGTTAGGGTAGTAACTTCGCTGTTCTTGGACCGATTTCGATAAAATTGAAATATGTTATAGCTTACATACAATTATGGAAGAAAAAAATATTTTTAAGTTAGTGTGGTGCAAAAAAATTTCGACTTTCATGTTTTTGGACCGATTTCGATAAAATTGAAATATTTTATAGCTGACACACAATTATGGAAGAAAAAAATATTTTTAAAATAGTGTGGTTCAAAAAAAAACTCACCTTCGTTGTTTTTGGACCGATTTCAATAAAATTGAAATTTGTTATAGCTGAGAAACATTACTTCACGGTGTAACATAGCCTCAAAAACAGTCAAATATGGGTAAAGGCTAACATTTAACTCAGGTTTTATCGAAGATTTAAAAATATAATAAAAAAAATGAAAGATTAAAACTAAACTTTGCAAAAAAAAAATAAGTAAGTAATTTAAACTTTTCGTATTTTTGGATAAAACATTTAAATTCAAAGAGCATCTTGATCTTTTGAGAAGTATAATTTTGCAAATTTCTGCTGCTGAATAAAACTCACTCTTGTGTTAATTGTATTTGAGAGGTTTATTCTCCAAAAAACATAAATATTTGTAGGTATAAGACTACATTCATGACTGGACAGAAACTGTTTCTTACTATTTTTAGCAGATACTCAAGGATATGTCTTCAGCTTTTAATCCAAATTGCAAAATGAGGTGAATACGAAACGAAAGCAGTATACGGCGCTGCTTCAAGGAATATGAAACCTTTTTAGAACTGTGCGTTTGTGGAAAGCGTTACCTGAATGTGTATTCCTCTACATTCTATTTCGTGCATTTTTTGACATCTCAAGGATAAATTCAAAACCAACTGAAAACGTTCTGTTCGATTTGGATTCCAACCAAGACCATCCTCGTAAGGGAAACTCTACATTTAACTCTTCTTAACATATACAGGTACGTATACAATTTGTTTATTGGTTTCAAAAACAATTGTAATAAGTAAAAATTATGTAACAAAGTTTTTTGCACACCAATAGCTTAAGAGATAATTTGAAAACAACCGGGTCAAGTTAAAATATTTTGCGGGTTTTCAAGATAGTGGTGGTACTTTGAAAGATTTTATTTTTCAATAATACCAACCCAAATAACAAATTAAAATTTCAAAACTTTGCTGGCTTAAATTCAAAGAATTAACAGGGGTGGAATCGGTTAAGGTGATAGTTGATTATCAATTGTGGTGATCGGCGTTTTGAAGATAGCTGTCTCTATCACATCTTAAGGAAAAAATAGAGACAGCAATCGTCAAAACGACGAACACCACCATTTATAATCACCTAAGCCGATTCCACCCCAGAATTCAAAGGCGGCAGCAAAAAATGCGCCAGAAATCTCAGGCATAAAATTACTTACTTTTGATGGCGCTCACAGCCCAGGATGGGCTTCGGCCTCAACTAACAAGCCCCTCCAGCCAGCTCTGTCCCTAGCTAGCCGCTTCCAGTTGCGCACACCGAGTGCTTTGATGTCGTCATTCACTTGATTGCGCCACCTGTTACGGGTTCTTCCTCTGCTGCGTACCCCATCGGGGTTGGATTCGAAGACTCGTCGGGCAGGTGCGTTGATGTCCATACGCTCCACGTGCCCCAGCCATCTAAGCCGCTGTATTTTCAGCTTTTTGACCAGGTCAACGTCGCTGTATAGCCCGTATAGCTCGTCGTTGAATCTTCTCCTCCATACTCCTTCGATACACACCGGACCGAAAATCACACGAAGAATCTTCCTCTCAAAGCACCCTAGCAGATTTTTATCCGAATCTTTCAGTGTCCATGCTTCTGACCCATAAAGCAGGACCGGGATGATTAGGGTTTTGTATAAAGTCTCCTTGGTTCTCTGAGAGAGGGCCTTACTACTTAAATGCCTTCTTAGACCGAAGAAACAGCGGTTGGCAAGAGTAATTCTTCGCTTGATCTCTGCACTGATGTCATTCTGCGATGTAATAGTGGAGCCCAGGTAGACAAAGTCCTTGACAACTTCGAAGTTATATCTGTCCATCGTGATATTTTGCCCGAGTCGACGATGTTGAGATTCCTCTCTCGATGACAGCATATACTTCGTCTTGTCCTCATTAACCGCCAATCCCATTCTAGCCGCCTCCGATTCAATGCTCGCAAATGCCCCTGCCACAGCTCGCTTCGTTCTGCCGACAATGTCTATGTCATCCGCATATGCAAGCAATTGAACGGACTTTTGATAGATTGTACCGCTGGTGTTGGTATGTGCGTTGCGTGCAATGGCTTCAAGAACGATGTTGAATAGGTTGCATGATAACGCGTCGCCTTGCCTCAATCCTTTCTCAACATCAAAGGAATCGGTGGTGTTCTTACCAATTTTGACGGAGCAGCGAGATTTCTCCATCGTCATCCTGCACAAGCGGACGAGTTTGGCAGGGATGCCGAGACTCGACATGGCTCTGTATAATTCGTCCCTTTTCACGCTATCATACGCGACTTTAAAATCGATAAAAAGGTGGTGTGTATCGATCTGGAATTCCCGGGATTTTTCTAAAATCTGTCGGAGTGTGAACATTTGATCGACGGTTGACTTGCCTGGCCTAAAACCGCACTGATAAGGGCCGATCAGATCGTTGACAAAAGGTTTTAAGCGGTCACACAGGATGGCCGACAAGATTTTATAAGCGACGTTTAGGAGACTAATTCCTCTGTAGTTGGTACATTTCAGAACATCTCCCTTTTTATGGATGGGGCACACTATACCGAGGTTCCATTCATCGGGCATACTTTCCTCCGACCAAATTTTGCAGATGAGCTGGTGTATGCTCCTAGCCAATTCATCTCCCGCTGATTTAAATAGTTCGGCTTGTAAGCCATCCGCACCTGCAGCCTTGTACGACTTAAGTTTGGATATCGCCAGCCGAACTTCGGTTAGGTCGGGTGGACGGAACTCTTGGCCATCATCGTCCAAGTTGAATGGAGCGTTCTGCCTATTAGCGGCATCTTGGCTGTCTTCGCCATTAAGCAGTCTAGAGAAGTGTTCTTTCCAGATCCTCAGCACTGACTGTGTGTCTACTATCATATTCCCACTCTCATCTCGGCAGGCTTCCGTTCTAGCTTTGAATCCTTGGGTGGATCGCTTCACCCTCTGATAAAATTTTCGAACATCTCCCCTACCGCTACAACCCTCAATAGACTCTACCGCCCGCTTCTCGTGCTCTCTCTTTTTCCTCCTGAGAAGTCGGCGTTCCTCTTTTCGTTTCAGCCCGTAGAGCTCCCGGGCCACTCTCTCAGCAGCTCTTGTTCGAGTCTGCAGCATTGCCTGGTAGGCCTCGTCCTTAGCTGCATGCGCTAGCCGGCACTCCTCATCGAACCAGGGGTTTCGTTGTATTCGCCTAGTGAAACCCAGCACATCAGAGGCGGCACTTCTAATGGCTTGTTGACAGTGTTCCCACTGGTCCTCTGCACTTGATGCTGGTAGCGGACCTCCTGAGAGATTAAGAGTTACGTGGTCTGCAAAAGTTCTGGCAGTCTCTTGCGATTTAAGCTTCTCGACATCGAATCTTTTCACAGCATCTGCTCTGCGTTGTCGCGTCATGGATATCCGCATACGTAGTCTAGCTACCACCAGGTAGTGATCCGAGTCAATGTTGGCCCCTCGGAACGTTCGGACGTCCAAGATACTGGAAGCATGTCTCGCGTCTATCGCAACGTGGTCGATTTGGTTGACGGTTACTTGATCAGGCGACCGCCAAGTCCCCTTGTGTATATTGAGGTGTGGGAAGTAGGTGCTTGAGATGATGACATTTCGCCCCGCCGCAAAGTCTGCCAGCCTGTGTCCGTTGCCGGAAGTTTCGTCGTGTAGGCTGTGTCCTCCGACTATCGAACCAAAGATGCCCTCCTTTCCGAATCTTGCGTTGAAGTCACCAAGAATGATCTTCACGTCGTACTTCGGGCACATATCATACGTTGTCTCCAAGAGATCGTAGAATGCTTCTTTGGTTGAGTCTTCTCTCCTTTCATGGGGGGCGTGAACACAAATCAGCGAAATGTTCTTAAATTTGCCTTTGATGCGGATTGTGACCAGGCGCTCGCTTACACTTCGGAAGCCCAAGACTTCTTGCCTAAGTCTTCCCCTTATCACAAAACCACAACCCAAGAGCCGCTGACCCTGTTCCTTCAAGCACCCGCCGTAGTAGATGTCACACGTTTTCAATCTCCGTACGCCCTCTCCATCCCATCGCACTTCCTGGATGGCTGTTACGTCAGCCTTTAGCCTGTCCAGGTTCTCCACTAATTGTTCGGCTGCACGTGTTCTGTATAAGGACAGGACGTTCCACGTGCAGATCCGAAATTCATTGTCCTTGTTTCGTTTGCTGGGGTCGTCAACTTTAAAATCATCCATATCCGAGGCTTGTTGTTGTTTCGGAACAACTTTTTTTTACGTGGTAGGGAAGTTACCCCGACGCACAACCCCCGACCCGGAGGACCAGACCCTTCGTATAACTCCAAGGGTAGGGAGCCGGATAAACCGCTCCTTATAGGCCTGAGCTACAAATATGTCGTAGTAGCCCATATAAGGTGTTCACTAAGTAGTTCAACCTAACTGGAACTGTAGACGCCACCGTTGATTCCATCTAGAGAATTCGTCCGCTGCCGCCTCGATGAAAGGAGAAGTGCCTTAGTGGGAACACTCCTCCCCCCCCTCTCTCGTTGGCTGTCCCCAACAGCTTTCCACGGGGATTTAAACCCGGTCTCCAGCTGAGGTACTAGACACCCGATGTTCACCACGTGGAGGTGAGAGTAGGAGTTGGTAGACAGAGGTGGATTTTGAGAAAAACCTGTGGACGCTTGTGTCCTCTTGAATGCACATAACTACCCTTTTGAACATCAATCAGGCATAAAATAATCATTATAAATATTTCTTTCTTCCATAATTGTGTGTCAGCTATAAAATATTTCAATTTTATTGAAATCGGTCCAAAAATAACGAAGGTGATTTTTTTTGAACCACCCTAACATTCAAATATTTTTGTCTTCCATTATTGTAAGTCAGCTTTACCATATTTCAATTTTATTGAAATCGGTCCAAGAACAACGAAGTTGAAATTTTTTTGCACCACCCTAACTTAAAAGTATTTTTTTCTTGCATAATATGTAAGCTATAACATATTTAAATTTTATCGAAATCAGTCCAAGAATAACGAAGTCAAAATTTTTTTGCACCACCCTAACTTAAAAATATTTTTTTCTTCCATAGTTGTGTGTCAGCTATAAAATATTTCAATTTGATCGAAATCGGTCCAAAAACAACGAAGTTGAAATTTTTTTGCACCACACTAACTTTAAAATATTTTTTTCTTCCATAATTGTATGTAAGCTATAACATATTTCAATTTTATCGAAATCGGTGCAAAGACAACGCAGGTGATTTTTTTTTCAACCACCCTAACTTAAAAATATTTTTACTTCTATAATTGTATGTCAGCTATAACATATTTCAATTTTATCGTAATCGGTCAAAGAACAACGAAATTGAAATTTTTTTGCACCACCCTAACTTAAAAATATTTTTTTCTTCCATAATTGTGTGTCAGCTACAACATATTTCAATTTTATATAAATCGGTCCAAAAACAACAATTTTTTTAGATTCCTAATGGATATGTTATTTACCATCACATAAAATCGGCCCCCCATTTTCATATTGCCTATTCCACTCTCGTTCTACTAAATCACCTAACCCAAAGCTATACAACGTTATTTGTCCTGTTTGTTGCCATTTCAAGCGCCCGCCAAAGGAAGAAATACCATGGTCAGTTGCTTTCATAGATTAGTGAATAGTGACATTGAAGATTTTGTTTGCGGGGATAAGTCGTTGCGAGGATTTGTCGTTGCGCGGATGTGTCGTTGCGAGGATTTGTCGTTGTGGGGATGTGTCATTTCGAAGCTGTGTCCTTCCGGGGATGTGTCGTTGCGAGGATGTGTCGTTGCGGGGATGTGTCATTTCGAAGATGTGTCTTCGCGAGGATGTGTTGTTGCGGGGATGTTGTTTTGTGAAGATGAGTTGATGAGTTCCGATCTGCAACCCATCGCGAGTGGACGTGTGCGAGAGAATAGTGAAATACCGTGCCTAATACCCCCAAAAACAATATAAACAATAAAATTCTATCAAGTGCTTTCCAATATTTATCCCTTACCAAAATATAATAAAAAAAAAAAATAGCCCATAACTCAATTCCCAAATAAAAATAATAAAAAAAAAAATTAACTAAATTGCCCATACAAACCGCGCCGAGAATAATAAAATTAATAGCCCAACTCATCTATTCAATATCAAACAAAATAAAAAAAAAAATAGTGCAAGTGCCAGTGCGTGCAAAAAACAACAACAAAAAGTGCACCCAAGCTTGAAGATGATGATGTACAAACCACAAACAGCACAACGGTAAATTTCCCTATCTCTCCTTCCCACATCACTCACAGTGCTTTCGCTTCGTCATTATATGTAGTGTGTGTAACATTTCATACAATGCTTGTAATCGACTAAGCCAAAGCATATCAGATAAATTGCTGTTATTGATTTTGGGTATCCAGGGGCGGATCAGTACACTGCTATTTAGGCATAACACTACTAGTATTTGTGCTGTGAAGTTATTTTGGGGCCCAAACTTAATATCAGCATAGATAACTGTCTGATTTGGTTTTTTTTGTCTGTTTATTCGTAATGCTGGGTGAATTTAGGGTTGACTTTAGCAACATTCGGGGACTAAGACAGAATTTTTGTGCTGCATATGTCCATACTGCGAAAAACAGGCCAGCTGTTTTGGCACTAAGTGAAACCCAGGTAGGAGAAAATACCGATCACTCGGAATTCAGCCTGCATGGTTATAGTTAAGTGCCTCTATTCTTCTCTCATTATGGTCTCGCCGTATATGTTCGAAATGGTGTCGCTTATCAGCTTCAACTACAATATGGTTCATGTTTGAATACAAACTTTAATTTCATGTGATTTAAATTCACCGTCCATACTTGTTTTATTTATCGTAGTCCTAGTTTGGATGGTAATTCGACTTCTAACGAATTCGATGCACTATCCGACTCCATCCAGAGAATTATTTCCAATTTTCCGCATAGCGAAATCGTTATTACGGGCGATTTCAATGTACATAATTCTTCGTGGCTACGCTATTCGGGTAAGACAACACCCGAAGGAAGGTATGCCGAGCTTTTTGCTGAGTTAAACAACCTAACCCAGCTTGTTGACGAGCCTACTCGAATTCCTGACGTTGCAGGACAATCCGCCAACACTCTAGACTTGTTCCTTACCTCTGACCCTGATAAATACACTATTAGTATATTATCGCCTCTCGGCACATTAGACCATTGTGTTATATCTGCAAATTTCTCATGCCAACAAAATCCAGTTAGAGAAAAAACTGCCAAGAGAACCGTTTGGCAATATGAGAAAGCCAACTGGGACGGTCTCAATGATTTTTTCAGGAGCTTTAACTGGTCACTATGCTTCCTCGATAGTGACGTAGATGCCAGTACAGATATGACCACAAATTTAATTCATTGTGGAATGAGAAATTTTATCCCGAATAGGGTAAAATCTATCAAACCCAAAGAAAACTCATGGTTTGATTCGAGCTGTAAAGAGGTTATCAGGATCA
The DNA here is from genome assembly GCA_949320155.1 of Melangyna quadrimaculata. Classification (NCBI taxonomy): domain Eukaryota; kingdom Metazoa; phylum Arthropoda; class Insecta; order Diptera; family Syrphidae; genus Melangyna; species Melangyna quadrimaculata. The sequence continues at coordinate 365,191,283 of OX439483.1, forward strand.
GAGAAGTAAGCTTCCGTTGTTATAAAGCCAACCCTACTGAGGAAAACCGGAAAAAGATTCAACAAGCTAGAAAGACTTGTAACGTTCATATTCGATGAACCAAATTTTTACATGATCAAAAGTTACGGTAAAAAATACTACAAAGTCCCAAAGGTAGTAAAAATGTTTGGTCATTTGTAAAAAACATACGAAACACCACCTTGTCTTTGGTTCCAACGCTGCGTAAGCTTTTCCATCTGTCCTACTCTACTGGTCTCTTTCCGAGTGGATGGAAAACAGCATTTGTCCAGCCTGTCCCTAAAAAAGGCGTGTCTTCTTCCCCCTCCAACTATCGACCAATTGCCCTTACGTCCCTTCTTTCCAAGGTCATGGACACGCTGATTAATTTTCAGCTAAAGAAATATCTCGAAGAACGAAAGCTTCTTAATGACCGGCAGTACGGCTTTCGTAGCAATAGGTCCACTGGTGATCTGATGGTATATCTCACAGAACAGTGGCACAAATCTTTACATCGCTTTGGAGAAAGTGAGATTATTGCGCTTGATCAAAAGCATTTTATAGAGTTTGGCATCAAGATCTCTTATCGAAAATGCGTGCATTTGGTATCGATGAATCTCTTCATCGTTGGATTAGAAATTACCTTTCGGACCGCTCAATACAAGTTGTATTGGACGGTTTCAAGTCTGAAATCCACAAAATAAATGCTGGTGTGCCCCAGGGCTCCGTTTTGTCTCCGACCCTCTTCTTAATATTCATAAACGTTCTCTTTTCTGAAACTTCTAATCCATTAAACTGTTTTGCTGACGACAGTACCCTCAGCTTTTCATATTCGTTTCTTGATTCACATCCATGTCCTTCGGATGTGGGAATTGAACGGCAGCGTATGATAAGCTCATTAAATTCTGATCTCGACAGTATTTTCCAGTGGGGAATAAAAAACCGTGTAGAATTTAATGCTTCTAAAACTCAATGCTGTCTCCTGTCGTTAAAGCGGAACCTACCCCCAATGCTGCTATCCATGAGCGGCACTTGCATAGAGGAAACTGAACAGCTTTCAGTCCTCGGTATGTGCGTCACTGATCACCTTTTGTGGTCATCGCCAAAAATGCTGCTAGGTGTTTAGGTTTTCTCCGTCGATGCAAAAAATTTTTCTCCCCCTCTGATCTAGCTGTGATCTACAAAGCCTTTATTCGTCCAAAAGTTGAGTACAACTCCCATATTTGGGCAGGTGCTCCAAAAACCCAATTGAGTATATTGGATAGAATTCAAAAGAGAGCTCTTAAAATGATAGGTGAAAGAACTATAACGGAAACGTTATTTTAACAAACATTGCTCTAGTGAAATAGCCAGTTGCATTCCTCCCCTTAAACAATTCAACCGTTATACTCGCGCTTCTATGAATGCCCATCAGTTTACCCTTGAGCCCAATTTCGGACGTACTGTTAAGTACAGAGATTCTTTCTTTAGTCGCACTACACGAATGTGAAATGCTTTACCCAGCCAAATTGTCCCCTCCCATTGTGATTTACAGACATTCAAAACCAATGTGCATCGGTATCTCCTTTTAAATCCCCTCCAACCTACCTAATCGCTCGTGCTGTGCATAACATTTTAAGGGTAGTAACAACCCCTTTAGCGCGCGCTTAATATAAACAAAAAAAAAAAAAAAAAACAAAAAAAAAAGATGTTGCTTGCGAAAAGGTGTCGTGCGACGATGTTGTTTGCGAAGATTAGTCCCTTTTCCCATACAAAGGAGAATGGGCATTTTGCCATTTGTCTACCTATTGCCCACAAATGATATATATATCGTTGGAAAGCTTAGTCCTAGTACATCATTTTTTTGTATGGACACAAAGTTGTAAACAATGGGGTTTAGGCAGTATATGACAACAAAGACTGCAATTAGAGCAAAAATTATTTGCAATAGCGTTCCATTGAAATGACAGTATTGGTCACTTTCAATGAACTGAATAGACCCCAAAATAAAGGAACTTTTATATCAATGGCTAATAATAGCGAATAATGTCATGGTTGGCGAACAATTCGCTTAACAGTATGAAAATTTTTTTTTTTATTCGATTTAGCGAAATTAATGAATGGGAATAATTGTCCGTCTAGTGCCCACAATTGAGGTATACAACATTGGAAAGCATCAAGAGCATCATTTTTGTATGTATACACAGAATTGTAAACCATGGGGTTAGGCAGTATATTACAAAATATAAAAGAATTCGCCTATGTTAATTCGAATTTGCAAAGTGTTTTTCTTATGTTTTTGGGCGCTTATTATAGCCAACTCCCACTGTTCATGACAAAAAAAAATACTCTGGTACACTCCATAGTGCCCAATCATTTTCATAGCTCTCGTTTCTGGGCACTAGGTAGACCAGGTCCCATATATTTTTGCCCATTCTCCTTTGTATGGGAGTTTTACACTCTTTAAATTTTATTTTTTTTTTTATCTGGAACTATGACAGTCGGAAAAAAATTTGTTTGATCAATATTTTGTTTCTTTCGGCATAAACTTTCGATTGACGGGGTATGCTATCCAAAAAAATTAGTTTGGGAAATAACGGACACCCTATTTTAAATATATGATACTATCTCACCAGTTATTCAATTTTGAATAGCCCAATTAATATCATTGACATCTTTATATTTTCTTGCTCGTTCGCGCAACCAAGCAAGTTCTTTTTTATATTAAAATTATTTATTTATTTTAATAAATGTTCGTACATAAATATTTGATTAAATAAATATGGCATGGATATTTTCCGTCTGCCAGAGTGAACGTTCTAAAAATATTGTTTTTAGTATTTTAATAAACATATGAAAGAAATAAAATTGCGCGACAAACAAAGGTCAAAATTCGCAAACTGCGATTTAGTTCTGCATTTTTGATATGTTGTTGGGGCCAACGGCGTATACAGGGGGGGGGGGTCACGGGGTCATGCCCCCCCCCCCCCCCCGAGAACTCAAGATAATTTTGTTAATCTGAAATAATTATTTAGTAACCACATAGAAAAAAAATGAAAGTTGGTTACTTAGAAAGCTAGTAGGATTTTTGATTGTTAATTTAGAATTCAATAGAGAATTTGAATGTTGGTAACTTCAATTCAATAAGAAATTTAACACAACAACAAACTTCTCATATGATAATACATTCAAATCTTAAAATATATGCATAGGCTAGTTTCCGTTTTGAGATGACAGCCAAAACCTGTTAAACCAAACAGAAATCAAAGTGCGGAGTTGTTACCAAATTTTCACTCAGTAAAGTAAAAACTAATAGGATTTTTAAAAAAAGAACATTTTTTTTCTGAAAATAAAATCTTTAAACACATTATAGATCACATACAGAAATTGTTTTGTTTGATTTATGTATGACAAATTATTTTTAAAAACAAAAAAGTGATAACTTTCGATTTATAGTTATTCTAACCAAAAAATATTAATGTTAACGATAAAAGACATAAATATATAAAACTATGATGAAAACCTATTACGAAAGGATTTTGTTTGCTCTTATTCAATATTTACGATCGAAAAATATTGTTATTGATTTGGATGTGGATTACTTTTACAAAGTAACCTATGAATCCCATAATGCAAAAGCCAATAGCTATGGTAAAGGAGATTTTTTGGAACTCCTTGCGGTGAACCGTTTGACCAGTCGGATGGAATTATTGACGAAAAGCGACTAGGCTCGTAGAATTTAAAAATTTTGTCCATTATTTTTATCAGAAAGGCTTACTGGTAAGAAAGATTAGGTATATTTGATGTACATATTTATTTTGGAAGGTGCCTTTCACTTTTCCATCGGTGGCAGTCTTAGTGACATACATTTTTTCGAAATCAGAGGCATATCGAAATCACTCGTGAACTTTGTTCACACTATTCTTGAAACGCAACGAAAAAGAATCTTTGTATTCAATTATAATACGAATATGTAATGTATTTTCATCAGCGGGAGATAAATTGGCTAGGAGCATACACCAGCTCATCTGCAAAATTTGGTCGCAGGAAAGTATGCCCGATGAATGGAACCTCGGTATAGTGTGCCCCATCCATAAAAAGGGAGATGTTCTGAAATGTACCAACTACAGAGGAATTAGTCTCCTAAACGTCGCTTATAAAATCTTGTCGGCCATCCTGTGTGACCGCTTAAAACCTTTTTTCAACGATCTGATCGGCCCCTATCAGTGCGGTTTTAGGCTAGGCAAGTCAACCGTCGATCAAATGTTCACACTCCGACAGATTTTAGAAAAATCCCGGGAATTCCAGATCGATACACACCACCTGTATCAAGGGACGAATTATACAAAACCATGTCGAGTCTCGGCATCCCTGCCAAACTCGTCCGCCTGTGCAGGATGACGATGGAGAAATCTCGCTGCTCCCTCAAAATTGGTAAGAAGACCACCGATTCCTTTGATGTTCAGAAAGGATTGAGGCAATACGACGCGTTATCATGCAACCTATTCAACATCGTTCTTGAAGCCATTGTACGCAACGCACATATCAACACCAGCGGTACAATCTATCAAAAGTTCGTTCAATTGCTTGCATATGCGAATGACATAGACATTGTCGGCAGAACGAAGCGAGCTGTAGCAGGGCATTTGCGAGCATTGAATCGGAGGCGGCTAGAATGGGATTGGCGGTTAATGAGGACAAGGCGAAGTATATGCTGTCATCGAGAGAGGAATCTCAACATCGTCAACTCGGGCAAAATATCACGATGGACAGATATAACTTCGAAGTTGTCAAGGACTTTGTCTACCTGGGCTCCACTATTACATCGCAGAATGACATCAGTGCAGAGATCAAGCGAAGAATTACTCTTGCCAACCGCTGTTTCTTCGGTCTAAGAAGGCATTTAAGTAGTAAGGCCCTCTCTCAGACAACCAAGGAGACTTTATACAAAACCCTAATCATCCCGCTCCTGCTTTATGGGTCAGAAGCATGGACACTGAAAGATTCGGATAAAAATCTGCTAGGGTGCTTTGAGAGGAAGATTCTTCGTGTGATTTTCGGTCCGGTGTGTATCGAAGGAGTATGGGGGAGAAGATTCAACGACGAGCTATACGGGCTATACAGCGACGTTGACCTGGTCAAAAAGCTGAAAATACAGCGGCTGAGATGGCTGGGGCACGTGGAGCGTATGGACAGCAACGCACCTGCCCGACGAGTCTTCGAATCCAACCCCGATAGGCGATAGGGTACGCAGCAGAGGAAGAACCCGTAACAGGTGGTGCAATCAAGTGAATGACGACATCAAAGCACTCGGTGTGCGCAACTGGAAGCGGCTAGCTAGGGACAGAGCATGGCTGGAGGGACTTGTTAGTTGAGGCCGAAGCCCATACTGGGCTGTGAGCGCCATCAAAAGTAAAGTAAGTAAGTAATGTATTTTAGTTTTTCCACTATTGTAAAAAGAGCAATTTGCACAAGTGGTCATTTTTGAAAATCAGAGCTATTGTTTTCATTTTCAGTAGTGAATATTTATATCTATTTACTAAAATTAAGAAACAGAAAACAGTGCACAGTACCTATGATATTTTACTAATTTTTCCTGCAACTTCAATTCGCTGAAATAAAAACTTTGATAGGATTAAAATAAATTCTGAATAAAATTCAAAACAAATGATCAAGCGAATCCAAAAAATTTTTTTCCTCAGTATTTTCACAGCTAGCTTAACTGATTGTCTTTGGTCAGGCAACTGGAGATTGCTGTATGCTGTTGCTGAGGCCCTCCGAAATAAAAAATGTAACAGTCAGGAATAAAAACGAATAGCGTGTTCACTGGTCCAGCTAATGAAGGTTCTTTCGACTCAGTTGTTTATTTTAATTTTCTTTGGAACCGAAAATGAGGTAATTTTGCAAATACCAAAAAAGTGTTTTCGTCTTAAATTTGTTAATTTTTTTGTAAAGGTAGGTAGCTCATTTAATTTTGAATAGGCTTTGGCAGTTCGAAATATATATTTTCAACGAAATTGCCTAAATTGGCTTAGTGAAAATGTAGTTTTCGATGACTTTGGCGCATAAATCAGGCTGAATTTGACCGATGGCATCGATTATGTTGTCTTTGAGGGTCGAGGTGGTTTGCAACTTATTCGCATAGACTGCGACTTAAAAAAGCCCCACAAGAAAAAGTCCAAAGGGGTCAAACCACACGATCTTGGTGGCCAATTCACGTTGCCTCGGCGCGAGATAACCACACCATGAAACCGCTCGTGCAGAATATCGATTGTGTATTAAGCTGTGTGGCACGTAGCGTCATCCTGTTGAAACCATATATCTTCAGTGTCCTTATCATCCAATTTGGGCCACAAGAAGTTGGTGATCATCGACCTTTAGCGATCGCCGTTGACGGTGATGGCCTGGCCAGCATCATTTTCGAAGAAATACGGACCGATGACGCCTCCAGGCATCCAACCCAAAATCCACACAAAACAGTTACAGTAAATCTCGCGTTGATTAGTGTCGTCCCAAGTCCGGCAATTTTGCTTACTCACGTACCCATTCATCCAAAGACGGGCCTCATCGCTAAAGATGATTTTTCGACCAAAATTGGGATAAACTTCTAACTGCTCTAAAACATCATTTGCACATGAATGATTAAAATACGATATTTTGACCGAAAGTAAAAGAAACAATATGGCCGCCACGAGCTGCCAAAATCAATCCGTCCCTATTGGAAAACCCTTTAGTATAGTTAATTATGATTTTTTCGCTTTTATTTTATATAGCTACGCACAGTAAAATATAAAAAAAAAATATAAGGCACTTGACTTTTAACAAATATTAGTTTGTTTTATTTTTTTTTGCATGACCCCCCCCCCCCCAAGAACTAAAGCTGTATACGCCTCTGGTTGGGGCATTTTAGAGTAGTCTGTAGCTTAGTTTTGCAACTTCGAAAAACCTGTGCTCGCTGCAGGAAAAATGCAACAGTGAAAAAAAACGCTAAAATCACCCCATTTTTTCCGACATTTTCCTTTATAACTTTGGAAATATGTAACTTAGAAAAAAACATCTACTATATTCTTATTTGCTATAGAATTTTCTACAAGACCACATATGTTTAAAATTCATGTATGTTATATTTGAGTTGCGATGTTGAGTGGAAAATATTTTGTTTCGACCGCTGTTTTGGTCACAATAATTTTAGTAATGAAACAAGAATTGTAGCATTAACTTTTCCCGACGTTTCGATAGGAGTTGCTGTCTTCTTCAGGGGAACTTTATTACATACAAAATACCAATAGTTTATCAAAATGTTAGCAACAAAAATAACAATGAAAGTTGAAGTTACACTTTGAGAAGTATAAACGATAAATTTACATAATTTATAAAAATTATTTATTTGATAACAAATTATTGTTAATGAAAAATTAGAGCTCTTCTGATAAAGAAGTTTAGTCTGCAACTAAAGAATAAAGAAAGAAAGAGGCTAGCTGTTATGATGAAACCAGTGAGCAGTATACCGCTGAAATGTTCTGTGTGTCTAGTGTACAAAATCAGTGCCAACTTAAATGTTCTACTTTGACCACAGCAATGATGCAAACATTGCTTACTGCACTCAGTTAACATGTTTCTTGCCAAAACTATTTGACCGATTTAGATCTTATTTTCAAATTTTGTCTTATAATACTCTAGGCTATTTGATTGAAAATTTTGAGCAGAATTGGACAATTTTTGACCTATTTTTTGAGTGCTACAAAATTACTTAGTTTTTCAGATTTTTTTTTTTACTCACGGTTAAATGAATTTTAAACATATGTGGTCTTGTAGAAAGTTTTATAGCAAATAAGAATATAGTAGATGGTTTTTTTCTAAGTTGCATATTTCCAAATTTATAAGGAAAATGTCGGAAACAATGGGGTGATTTTAGCGCTTTTTCCACTGCTGCATTTTTCTTGCAGCGAGCACAGGTTTTTCGAAGTTGCAAACCTAGCTACAGACTACTCTAACTTGCCCCAACAACATATCAAAAATGCAGAACTACATCGCGCTTTTCGAATTTATTGTCGAATTTGACTGGGCTATATGTAAATATTATCTTTTTATCACTGTCCAATATTTGGATAAACTTTTTTAATCATTTCTACTTTGATTTGGGAAATCAATCCATCATCAATGGGCATTTTGCCATCTCCAATATTCAAGAACTGCTTTGAAAACTCAACGGCCGATTAATCATTTTTGCAATTGGATACGCATATTCGTTGTTACACAAAATTCAATGTTTTCAAGCATGCATTAAGTTCAGCTGCTGGAGTTGATTGTGAAAATACTGGCAATGTTTTTCGAAAATCACCGACTAATAATATTAAGACGCCACCAAATAAATTCTGATTGTTTTGAAGATCTTTCAATGTTCGATTGCTTCCAATGACTTTTTATGAGCCGTCGCGTCGTGCACTCATCCCACACAATTATCTTACATTGTTTTAATACTTCAGATATTCCATATCTATTTTCGTATGGGGCGTTAACGATTTTGACACAAATTTAGCTTTTACCTACGCCAACCAACTAAAAATTTTGAAAAATAAATTTCCTCCAAGAATCCAATTTTACCTACTAAATAGTAAAATATTCTTTTTCAAGAAAGTTGACTTTGGAATTTAATTTTTTTTAAATTATCGATTAAAATAATTTTATTTAAAAAGAAAATTCAAGAATGGGTTTCTGGGATTAAGATAAGCTAAAGGAGAATATTGTAGGTGTTACTATTGTTCTTCAATAGTGTTATATCTACTTTAATTCGTTTTTTTAACAAATTGCCGCTCCCATCTTAACGGGAGTATATGCACCACACTTCTACTAGTATGATTGTTCTATTCTTTTGGCCGAATCTACACGGTCCAGTGCTTTGATGCATTTATGTGAACCATTCTTTATTTGCCTTTATACTGTTTGGTAAAAGTACAATGTTTTTATTTAAAATTAGTTCTTTAGGACCTTAATCACCGATAACTGCAAAAAGCGCGAAAAAATCGCTGTTTTTCTGATTTTTTACCGTGAAGCGGTCACCGCTCGACGTCGATAACTAAGGTTTTAAAAAATCGGGTGGCACAACGGCTCATGAAGAACCAGGGCCTAGTGACTAACAACTCGCAACCATTCCTGTGTGCGCCTTTCGACAGGAATGGAAGGAACCTACAATTTTATGCCGAATCCGAACGGCTAGACGAGAAGCACTTATTCGTGACAAGTGATACTCTTGGAGGATTTGTCAATTCCTCGCAAGAGGCAGTAGCCATAAAAAAAAACTTTTTAGTTTTTAGGTGGACAAGGCTGGGAAGCGATCCCAGACCTCCAGCGTGACAGTCGAACGCACTAACCATTACGCTACGGGCTACAACAAGGTTTTATATAAGGCCATTATTATCAGAAAAAAATGAGAACTACCATATTTCACGCATACGTGGGTGTACTGTATACGAATATTTACTGTGCCAATAAAAAATCTACGCATTTTTTATAAGGTAGGTACAGTTTTGAGTTAATAGAAGTAAGAATAATTTTAAAATGTTTGTTATCGTATGTGAATAATTGTTGCTATTATAAGTAAATGATTTAAAATTGAATCATGATAAATGAATTATATCTACACTTATATTCCCCATATTTATGTAAACAGAAATAAACTTATGTCGTTTTCGGTTGGGGGTTCGCCGTTTGGAATTACTCCTTTTTGACTCCGCTTACTCCAAAATAATTCGATTGGCTGTTCCGATTAATGTTTTCGGAGTGTTTATCTGTTGCAGATTTTATAAAGGAGTAGACCCGGAACACACATTAATTATCATTTATTTGTCAAATTAATTCTGCTAGAGTGAACATGAAACATATGAATAAATATCAGACAGTTTACTTACGCACATATACAAAAGTATCTCCCAAATTAGTCTCGGAACAACAGAAAATAATTCGATTGGAATCAAATACTCACTCACCCCTATTACGAAATTCGTATTATTAAGTCGTATTTAGTCGTATGCTGGGCTTGTGGTTTCCTTAATGGTAAAATGTAATCTTTTTTGGTGCAAAGCTTTTGAGAATTTGCGAATAGAAAGATTGCCATGGTGGTATTTAAATTTAACAATATCACGATGGAAATACATGGCGAAAAGAACAGTTTGTGTTCTTTTTGAACAATTTTTGTTCTTTTCGCCATGTCCTTTGATAAATATGTTGTTAAGTTTTAATACCAGCATCGCAAAGTCTCTATTCGTAAATTCTCACAACCTTTGAACCGAAAAAGATGATACTTTACCATTAAGGAAACCTCAAACCCAACATACGACCAAATACGACTTAATAATACGAATTTCGTAATTGGGGCGACTGTTTCGTAATCCATCGAATTCTTTCAGTAAGGATGTTCATGATGAAAACTTTTTAATTTGCGAATATTCTAAATATTGATTATAACCCCAGAAATAGTTCGCACTATAAGATTTTTGTTTAATTTAAACTGTACCAAAAAGAACACCACATATGCTCTATAACCGTTAAGAAAATCCATTAAAAACTGTTCTGACGATTTTGACAACGAATATACATACAAATCTGTATAACGAATGAAAATATATTTGTTTATATATAATCTTTCAATAATACTGTTTCGTCTTTTAGACTAACAGCGCAAGGCGGCCAGACATACCTTATTTTGTCAAAACTAATATTTTTCTGTGAACATAGGTATGATTTATGATATGGTAGCTAAGAACAAATGAATACTAAGAATCTTTAATTCGGGGACAACTAGGAGGAAGCGAGTGTTAAAGTTGCAAACAAATGTTGCAACGCTGTGTTATTTTATCAGAGTTGAATTTTGAATATGTCTGAGCGGATGTTTTCATTAACTTTATTTGACACTTACCGGACATCAACAATGGGGTCTAACGTCATCCAGACAACTTAAATCTGTTAAACTAATCGTGCCATTTACGTTATAGTTTTAAAGATAATTGTTATTTCTTCTGTGGAAAACTGTTTAAAAATAATTCCCCATCAGCCAGACATCTACAATAGGGTGTATTCATCAGCCAGACATTTAAATCCAGCTTAAATAAGTGAAAAAATTACGTCATAGTGTCAAAGAGCTATTATTTTGATAGTTTTAAGATTACGTAAAGCCCCACTGTAGGTGTCTGCTGATTGGGCAATATTGTTTAATATTTGCCAAAAGAAAATATAAAAACTAGATTTGATACTGTAACGTAAATGAAACGATTTATTTAACAGATTTAAGGTGTCTGGCTGACATAAGTGTAGATGTCTGGCAAGTAGTGTCAAATAAAGTTAATGATAACATACCCTAAGTACATTTACCCAAAATTCTGATTTGATAAAACAACCCAATGCTGTAACATTTGTATGCAACTTTAAAACTCGCTACCTCCTTTTTGTATCACGATTGAAGATTTTTAGTATCCATTTGTTCTTAGCTACCATAGCATATGTTCATAGGAAAAATCTTAGCTTTGATAAAATAACGTACATATGTCTGGCGGCCCTGGGCTATATTATTCTATTTCTTTTCATTAAAAAAAAATATCTTAAAATGTATAATTAATAATTTAATAAAAATCAATTTGTTTTTGAAAATTAAATAACCATATCCATAAATAACCAAGGACCATAAATAACCATAAATAACCAAGGAACACCTATACGACCTTTAATTAATTATACAACTGCACCAGGATACAAAGTAGCTAAAATTCTACAAAAAATCATTAAAAACAATATCAACCTAAAAAACAACAATAGCATAAAAAACAGCACACACTTAATAGATAAATTAAAAAACATCGATATAAAACCGAACTATAAATTGATCTCTTTTGACGTTACAAACATGTACACAAATATACCCATCAACGAAACCATCAAAATATTAGAAGACAACCTCACAATCAGTACAACTATCAGCGAACAACAAATAGACGAACTAATATATATATTAGAAATATTACTTAGACAAAATTACTTCACATTCAACAACGAATATTACTTCCAAACAGAAGGATTTGCAATGGGATCACCCCTAAGTGGACTAATGGCTGACATACATATATCTCAACGACTCCGAAAATAAATTTATATTATCAACACGTAACCCACAAAAACAAAAAGTCATATCATATACAAGATATTTCGATGACACATTCGTCATATTCGACGGAACACACAGACAAATTGATATTCTAACTAAATACATCAATAATATAAACACGAAAATCAAAGTTACTGCAGAAACAGAAAACAATAAAAGTATAAACTTTCTAGACTTAAACATCACAAAAAACAACAATAAATTAAATTACAAAATATATAGGAAACCAACAACAAGAGACATCACAATTCATAAAGAATCACATCACCCATATTCACAGAAAATGGCAGCATGCAACACATTTATCAATAGACTAATCAATATACCAATGAACAAAAGTGATTATAAAAATGAAATCACCACAATTAAATGCATTGCATACGCAAACGGCTACAACACCTCAATAATAGATAAACTTCTCACCAAAAGAAAAAAGAAAATAAACAACAACAAATTCAACCAAGATACACCAAGTCAGAACAAATACACATCAATAACATACACCAACTTAATTCCACATACTTTACAATACGAATTTATAAAACTAAACATCAACATTTCTTTCAAAACAAAAAACAACATTCAAAATATATTAAAACACAAAACAAGAAACGAAACAAAAACATGTTCAGGCGTATACAAATTAAGTTGCAACGATTGTAACAAATTTTATATTGGACAAACAGGCAGGACTTTCTATGACAGATTCATAGAACATAAACCCAAACCAAACACCAAATCCACATTCGCACAACATTTAATCGACACAAACCATAATTACACAGACTTCGACACCAACTTAAAAGCATTACATATTTGCAAAAAAGGCAAAATACTAGACGCGACTGAAGAGTACGAAATATATAAAGCCAATAAACAAGAACAAGACAGACTATTAAACGACAAATTAACACTTAAACAAAACGCACTATACGATACAGCAATCAAAAACCAAAGAGACAGAAGAAGACAAACATGGCAAACCCAAACCTTAACTTAAAATAAAAACAAAAATAAAAATAAAGCTCAATCTAATAGCCCAACAACAACACAATAAGAGAAGTAAAGGGACTAAGGCTTTACATTAATCAACATCAAAGAAGCAAAGTAAAACAAATTTCGCCCGATGATGGAGACACACTCCGAAGCGCGTCGCTAAATATTATTATTATTATAAATTAAATAAAGTTGTGAAAATTATTAAAAATTTAAAATAAATTTAATAAATTATAGTAAACTAATTAAAGTTTATCTTTTATTTAAAATTTAACATATATATTGAATACGCAACTTCGAGACAAGCACCCACCAGAATGCATCTAACAGCTGAACAAGCAACCATTGTCTACAAATTCCAACGAACAAAACTAAAGCTAACAAAAGCCAACTTGAACATCAAATTTAACAAAAAATGTCTCAAAAACAATATAACACCCAAATATGCACAGATAAAAATTAAAAATCCCTCAATAGCTGCACATAAAAAACAAAAAATAGCCCAGATCATACGTATTAGAGAAGAAATTAAATTTCTCTACAGTAAAAAATTAAAATTTAATAATATTTTATATGAACTACATACATTTACAATTATACAATAACTTACATCACATTGCCGCCGACCTATACATTCACGAAATAAACCAATATATACAGAAAATTGCAATAGAAACCAGCAAAATACAAAACAACAAATTACAAAAACTAATATATCAACAAAACCATGATACAAAACCCATAAGCACACACACTTTTTACCCTAGATTAATAAACAACACAAATATTTTATTCACGAACACAGAAATTAATACACTTAACAAATGCCTCAAATTCAACATTTCTTATACAAACAATAATAACATCAATCAAGAAGTCATCAATGCAGAAGCAGCCATCAAAACAATTCCAACCATTGAAATGCAAAACGAAACAAGAATAGTAATCAACAAAAAACTCAAACAATTAGTTAAAAACAATAAAATAAATAATACACTCCACAATAAATATAAAGAAGACAAAATCAACCTAAAAAACATTAAACAAAAATTACATGATAATTATGCAATAATCACGAAAGCCGACAAAGGCAACACAATGGTCATAATCGACCAACAAGAATACACAACCAAAACAAAAACCTCCTTCAACGACAATAACATAAAAAATATCCAAAATGACCCCACCAAAACTTACACCAAAGAAATCAACAACGCCATCAACAATTGCAATCATATCTTCACTAACCTAAACAAATACATACTTAAACAACCAAATGCAAAAGCTCCATTATTTACAGGTCTTCCCAAAATCCATAAACAAGGAAAACCTATACGACCTTTAATTAATTATACAACTGCACCAGGAAACAAAGTAGCTAAAATTCTACAAAAAATCATTAAAAACAATATCAACTAAAAAACAACAATAGCATAAAAAACAGCACACACTTAATAGATAAACTATAAATTGATCTCTTTTGACGTAACAAACATGTACACAAATATACCCATCAACGAAACCATCAAAATATTAGAAGCCAACCTCACAATCACTGCAACTATCAACAAACAACAAATAGACGAACTAATATATATATTAGAAATATTACTTAGACAAAATTACTTCACATTCACACCCCTAAGTGGACTAATGGCTGACATACATATATCTCAACGACTACGAAAATAAATTTATATTATCAACACGTAACCCACAAAAACAAAAAGTCATATCATATACAAGATATGTCGATGACACATTCGTCATATTCGATGGAACACACAGACAAATTGATATTCTAACTAAATACATCAATAATATAAACACGAAAATCAGTTACTGCAGAAACAGAAAACAATAAAAGCATAAACTTCCTAGACTTAAACATCACAAAAAACAACAATAAATTAAATTACAAAATATATAGGAAACCAACAACAAGAGACATCCCAATTCATAAAGAATCACATCACCCATATTCACAGAAAATGGCAGCATGCAACACATTTATCAATAGACTAATCAATATACCAATGAACAAAAGTGATTATAAAAATGAAATCAACACAATTAAATGCATTGCATACGCAAACGGCTACAACACCTCAATAATAGATAAACTTCTCACCAAAAGAAAAAAGAAAATAAACAACAACAAATTCAACCAAGATACACCAAGTCAGAACAAATACACATCAATAACATACACCAACTTAATTTCACAAACTTTACAATACGAATTTAAAAAACTAAACATCAACATTTCTTTCAAAACAAATAACAACATTCAAAATATATTAAAACACAAAACAAGAAACGAAACAAAAACATGTTCAGGCGTATACAAATTAAGTTGCAACGATTGTAACAAATTTTATATTGGACAAACAGCCAGGACTTTCAATGACAAATTCATAGAACATAAACCCAAACCAAACACCAAATCCACATTCGCACAGCATTTAATCGACACAAACCATAATTACACAGACTTCGACACCAACTTAAAAGCATTACATATTTGCAAAAAAGGCAAAATACTAGACGCGACTGAAGAGTACGATATATATAAAGCCAATAAACAAGAACAAGACAGACTATTAAACGACAAATTAACACTTAAACAAAACGCACTATACGATACAGCAATCAAAAACCAAAGAGACAGAAGAAGACAAACATAGCAAACCCAAACCTTAACTTAAAATAAAAACAAAAATAAAAATAAAGCTCAATCTAATAGCCCAACAACAACACAATAAGAGAAGTAAAGAGACTAAGGCTTTACATTAATCAACATCAAAGAAGCAAAGTAAAACAAATTTCGCCCGATGATGGAGACACACTCCGAAACGCGTCGCTAAATATTATTATTATTATAAATTAAATAAATTTGTGAAAAATATTAAAAATTTAAAATAAATTTAATAAATTATAGTGAACTAATTAAAGTTTATCTTTTATTTAAAATTTAACATATATATCTAATAATCTAATAATGAGATATAGTTCCAACAGTAAATCTTTCCGAAAAAAATATCTGGAATACCCTTGTGGCCTTGTGTCATCTTCATAAATTACCAAAAAAATATTCTCAAACTCTCATTCAAATGACTTAAATAAAGTTTATATATGCGTAAGATCCGAGAAAAACCTAACTCATTCACAGTCGAGTCGGTAAAAGTTTGTGAATTATGTCATATGGTAGTGTGGGATAGGAAGTACCCAGCACTTTTTTCAAAAATATAAACAAAATAAGAAAGTTCAATAATATTCGGCAATTTTTATTACTATTTAAGAAAACGATTCTTAACATTTATTTTTTAAACTATTTCTTACAAATTTGTCTGTAACTTTGAAATTTACTTAGCTGCTGGGCAAAAAACCTAGATGACACATTATCTATGACCTATGATTGGCCCATAAGCCACACCAGACCATCTAGATGTAAAAACTCAAATAAGGCAATTTTGCTTATTAACTTCCATTAAGGAAGAAATGAGCGTCAGCGCTGGATAAAATTTAAATCGGAATGTCTGAAAACGTCATTGGCATTTTCAAACTTCAGAAAGGACCATGTTACGGTCAACGTTTAAAGGAAATAATCTTTAACAAAATGTGTTTTTTAACTAGAAAACTCAAAATGAAGCACCCATTAGTATTTTATATTTACTGCGAACAAAATAATAATCGTGTATAATATAAATGTGGTTCAATCATTCAATCACATATATGTACCATGTACATACATTGATGTTTGTGACATGTTATTTTTAAAATTAAATGTGTTTCATTGTTCAATTTATACCATTATTTACATTTATTATTTATTATTAATTAAATTTAAATTATGTATTAAACATTCTTTTGAATTCAAGTCATAAATGAGTCGTATTGAAAATTAAAGTGATGAAAAATATTTGCTGCAATGTTCTGGAATGACTAAATCACTTCCTGGGTGGTATACGAACAGTACATCTTCATAAATCTTCTCAAAGTTTATGGCCCAGTCAAAATAGACATACAAATCTCAAATCCTGAACAAAATTCCGATAACGCTTAAAAACTAACAGTTATACTCAAAAAAGCAATATTTTTGTCATTTTGTTGGTTTTTTAACAGCTATATTTTTTAAATTATAGGTCGTAGGAAAAAAGTGTATTAATCTTTTTTATAGAACATTTTGCTGTGTTCCTAGACTATTTTTCGAAAGCATTGACAGTTTAACAGTTAATTAAAAAAAAAAAAAAAAACAATATTTTTGTCATTTTATGTTATTTTTAAATAGCTATACCTTCTTTATTATTGGTCGTAGGAAAAAAATGTGTGGATTTTTTATAGAGAAACTGTACTCGAACTTCTTTTCGATAGCATTTGCCATTAAAAAGTTATTTCCTAAAAACTGATGGTTTGGACACTTAACCATGCTTAAAAAGTTATGCTCTTGTCGGATCGTGGGGGACTTTTAGCCATTGCTGCGTTATAGTTACTGGAAGGCCCCCACCAAGTTTAAGCGTTATCGGAATTTTGTTCAGGGAAATGTCTTTTTTGACTGGGCTATTACCTAAGTCGATTTGTGTGCATAAAAGAGCACATATTGCTATCACACTAAATTTTAAAAATTCAAAGTCGCCTAAACTATTAGAGCAAATGCACTTGATCTTGAATTGCATTTTATTAAATTGTTTATTTTGTATATATTTGTATTAGGTTTGTTGTTTGAGCCCTGAAGTAACCCTGAAGTATTTTTTGAAAACCAGGGTATCACCCTTAATTTTAAAATACCTCAAACGATGAACAATTGAATTTATAACAAGATAGATTTATTATGTACCGTAAAGTCTGTCAATTTAAAAAAAAAAAACATTTCAGAAAGCTGAAAAAATAATCTTTGTGCATTTTTTTTATATTTTATTACGACCTTAAATTAAAAAAGAATTTAGTAAGCATTGAAAATGTGAAAATATTAACTGAATTTTTGCAGTTTTTACAAAAAAAATAAAACGACTCCTTTAAAAAAATTGAGAAATACATAAAACTACGCAAAATTATATAACATAAGATAAAAGAATTTTGTCTTGAACTTGGTAAAAATTTTATTAACCGTTGATGAAGTAAAAATTTTGCAATTATATTTTACAGTTCTTATTGTTCCAATTTAACAATCAACGGATTTTTATAAAAAAAAGTAATTCATTTTGTTTATTATTCAATTTAGCATTGTTTAAAATATTTGGTTATAAATGAATTATTTACCGTTTAAGACTTAAACATCACAAAAAACAACAATAAATTAAATTACAAAATATATAGGAAACCAACAACAAGAGACATCCCAATTCATAAAGAATCACATCACCCATATTCACAGAAAATGGCAGCATGCAACACATTTATCAATAGACTAATCAATATACCAATGAACAAAAGTGATTATAAAAATGAAATCAACACAATTAAATGCATTGCATACGCAAACGGCTACAACACCTCAATAATAGATAAACTTCTCACCAAAAGAAAAAAGAAAATAAACAACAACAAATTCAACCAAGATACACCAAGTCAGAACAAATACACATCAATAACATACACCAACTTAATTTCACAAACTTTACAATACGAATTTAAAAAACTAAACATCAACATTTCTTTCAAAACAAATAACAACATTCAAAATATATTAAAACACAAAACAAGAAACGTAACAAAAACATGTTCAGGCGTATACAAATTAAGTTGCAACGATTGTAACAAATTTTATATTGGACAAACAGCCAGGACTTTCAATGACAGATTCATAGAACATAAACCCAAACCAAACACCAAATCCACATTCGCACAGCATTTAATCGACACAAACCATAATTACACAGACTTCGACACCAACTTAAAAGCATTACATATTTGCAAAAAAGGCAAAATACTAGACGCGACTGAAGAGTACGATATATATAAAGCCAATAAACAAGAACAAGACAGACTATTAAACGACAAATTAACACTTAAACAAAACGCACTATACGATACAGCAATCAAAAACCAAAGAGACAGAAGAAGACAAACATAGCAAACCCAAACCTTAACTTAAAATAAAAACAAAAATAAAAATAAAGCTCAATCTAATAGCCCAACAACAACACAATAAGAGAAGTAAAGAGACTAAGGCTTTACATTAATCAACATCAAAGAAGCAAAGTAAAACAAATTTCGCCCGATGATGGAGACACACTCCGAAACGCGTCGCTAAATATTATTATTATTATAAATTAAATAAATTTGTGAAAAATATTAAAAATTTAAAATAAATTTAATAAATTATAGTGAACTAATTAAAGTTTATCTTTTATTTAAAATTTAACATATATATCTAATAATCTAATAATGAGATATAGTTCCAACAGTAAATCTTTCCGAAAAAAATATCTGGAATACCCTTGTGGCCTTGTGTCATCTTCATAAATTACCAAAAAAATATTCTCAAACTCTCATTCAAATGACTTAAATAAAGTTTATATATGCGTAAGATCCGAGAAAAACCTAACTCATTCACAGTCGAGTCGGTAAAAGTTTGTGAATTATGTCATATGGTAGTGTGGGATAGGAAGTACCCAGCACTTTTTTCAAAAATATAAACAAAATAAGAAAGTTCAATAATATTCGGCAATTTTTATTACTATTTAAGAAAACGATTCTTAACATTTATTTTTTAAACTATTTCTTACAAATTTGTCTGTAACTTTGAAATTTACTTAGCTGCTGGGCAAAAAACCTAGATGACACATTATCTATGACCGATGATTGGCCCATAAGCCACACCAGACCATCTAGATGTAAAAACTCAAATAAGGCAATTTTGCTTATTAACTTCCATTAAGGAAGAAATGAGCGTCAGCGCTGGATAAAATTTAAATCGGAATGTCTGAAAACGTCATTGGCATTTTCAAACTTCAGAAAGGACCATGTTACGGTCAACGTTTAAAGGAAATAATCTTTAACAAAATGTGTTTTTTAACTAGAAAACTCAAAATGAAGCACCCATTAGTATTTTATATTTACTGCGAACAAAATAATAATCGTGTATAATATAAATGTGGTTCAATCATTCAATCACATATATGTACCATGTACATACATTGATGTTTGTGACATGTTATTTTTAAAAAAGTGTATTAATCTTTTTTATAGAACATTTTGCTGTGTTCCTAGACTATTTTTCGAAAGCATTGACAGCTTAACAGTTATATTAAAAAAAAAAAAACAATATTTTTGTCATTTTATGTTATTTTTAAATAGCTATACCTTCTTTATTATTGGTCGTAGGAAAAAAATGTGTGGATTTTTTATAGAGAAACTGTACTCGAACTTCTTTTCGATAGCATTTGCCATTAAAAAGTTATTTCCTAAAAACTGATGGTTTGGACACTTAACCATGCTTAAAAAGTTATGCTCTTGTCGGATCGTGGGGGACTTTTAGCCATTGCTGCGCTATAGTTACTGGAAGGCCCCCACCAAGTTTAAGCGTTATCGGAATTTTGTTCAGGGAAATGTCTTTTTTGACTGGGCTATTACCTAAGTCGATTTGTGTGCATAAAAGAGCACGTATTGCTATCACACTAAATTTTAAAAATTCAAAGTCGCCTAAACTATTAGAGCAAATGCACTTGATCTTGAATTGCATTTTATTAAATTGTTTATTTTGTATATATTTGTATTAGGTTTGTTGTTTGAGCCCTGAAGTAACCCTGAAGTGTTTTTTGAAAACCAGGGTATCACCCTTAATTTTAAAATACCTCAAACGATGAACAATTGAATTTATAACAAGATAGATTTATTATGTACCGTAAAGTCTGTCAATTTAAAAAAAAAAACATTTCAGAAAGCTGAAAAAATAATCTTTGTGCATTTTTTTTATATTTTATTACGACCTTAAATTAAAAAAGAATTTAGTAAGCATTGAAAATGTGAAAATATTAACTGAATTTTTGCAGTTTTTACAAAAAAAATAAAACGACTCCTTTAAAAAAATTGAGAAATACATAAAACTACGCAAAATTATATAACATAAGATAAAAGAATTTTGTCTTGAACTTGGTAAAAATTTTATTAACCGTTGATGAAGTAAAAATTTTGCAATTATATTTTACAGTTCTTATTGTTCCAATTTAACAATCAACGGATTTTTATAAAAAAAAGTAATTCATTTTGTTTATTATTCAATTTAGCATTGTTTAAAATATTTGGTTATAAATGAATTATTTACCGTTTTAGACTTAAACATCACAAAAAACAACAATAAATTAAATTACAAAATATATAGGAAACCAACAACAAGAGACATCCCAATTCATAAAGAATCACATCACCCATATTCACAGAAAATGGCAGCATGCAACACATTTATCAATAGACTAATCAATATACCAATGAACAAAAGTGATTATAAAAATGAAATCAACACAATTAAATGCATTGCATACGCAAACGGCTACAACACCTCAATAATAGATAAACTTCTCACCAAAAGAAAAAAGAAAATAAACAACAACAAATTCAACCAAGATACACCAAGTCAGAACAAATACACATCAATAACATACACCAACTTAATTTCACAAACTTTACAATACGAATTTAAAAAACTAAACATCAACATTTCTTTCAAAACAAATAACAACATTCAAAATATATTAAAACACAAAACAAGAAACGAAACAAAAACATGTTCAGGCGTATACAAATTAAGTTGCAACGATTGTAACAAATTTTATATTGGACAAACAGCCAGGACTTTCAATGACAGATTCATAGAACATAAACCCAAACCAAACACCAAATCCACATTCGCACAGCATTTAATCGACACAAACCATAATTACACAGACTTCGACACCAACTTAAAAGCATTACATATTTGCAAAAAAGGCAAAATACTAGACGCGACTGAAGAGTACGATATATATAAAGCCAATAAACAAGAACAAGACAGACTATTAAACGACAAATTAACACTTAAACAAAACGCACTATACGATACAGCAATCAAAAACCAAAGAGACAGAAGAAGACAAACATAGCAAACCCAAACCTTAACTTAAAATAAAAACAAAAATAAAAATAAAGCTCAATCTAATAGCCCAACAACAACACAATAAGAGAAGTAAAGAGACTAAGGCTTTACATTAATCAACATCAAAGAAGCAAAGTAAAACAAATTTCGCCCGATGATGGAGACACACTCCGAAACGCGTCGCTAAATATTATTATTATTATAAATTAAATAAATTTGTGAAAAATATTAAAAATTTAAAATAAATTTAATAAATTATAGTGAACTAATTAAAGTTTATCTTTTATTTAAAATTTAACATATATATCTAATAATCTAATAATGAGATATAGTTCCAACAGTAAATCTTTCCGAAAAAAATATCTGGAATACCCTTGTGGCCTTGTGTCATCTTCATAAATTACCAAAATAATATTCTCAAACTCTCATTCAAATGACTTAAATAAAGTTTATATATGCGTAAGATCCGAGAAAAACCTAACTCATTCACAGTCGAGTCGGTAAAAGTTTGTGAATTATGTCATATGGTAGTGTGGGATAGGAAGTACCCAGCACTTTTTTCAAAAATATAAACAAAATAAGAAAGTTCAATAATATTCGGCAATTTTTATTACTATTTAAGAAAACGATTCTTAACATTTATTTTTTAAACTATTTCTTACAAATTTGTCTGTAACTTTGAAATTTACTTAGCTGCTGGGCAAAAAACCTAGATGACACATTATCTATGACCGATGATTGGCCCATAAGCCACACCAGACCATCTAGATGTAAAAACTCAAATAAGGCAATTTTGCTTATTAACTTCCATTAAGGAAGAAATGAGCGTCAGCGCTGGATAAAATTTAAATCGGAATGTCTGAAAACGTCATTGGCATTTTCAAACTTCAGAAAGGACCATGTTACGGTCAACGTTTAAAGGAAATAATCTTTAACAAAATGTGTTTTTTAACTAGAAAACTCAAAATGAATATTTACTGCGAACAAAATAATAATCGTGTATAATATAAATGTGGTTCAATCATTCAATCACATATATGTACCATGTACATACATTGATGTTTGTGACATGTTATTTTTAAAAAAGTGTATTAATCTTTTTTATAGAACATTTTGCTGTGTTCCTAGACTATTTTTCGAAAGCATAGACAGCTTAACAGTTATATTAAAAAAAAAAAAACAATATTTTTGTCATTTTATGTTATTTTTAAATAGCTATACCTTCTTTATTATTGGTCGTAGGAAAAAAATGTGTGGATTTTTTATAGAGAAACTGTACTCGAACTTCTTTTCGATAGCATTTGCCATTAAAAAGTTATTTCCTAAAAACTGATGGTTTGGACACTTAACCATGCTTAAAAAGTTATGCTCTTGTCGGATCGTGGGGGACTTTTAGCCATTGCTGCGCTATAGTTACTGGAAGGCCCCCACCAAGTTTAAGCGTTATCGGAATTTTGTTCAGGGAAATGTCTTTTTTGACTGGGCTATTACCTAAGTCGATTTGTGTGCATAAAAGAGCACGTATTGCTATCACACTAAATTTTAAAAATTCAAAATCGCCTAAACTATTAGAGCAAATGCACTTGATCTTGAATTGCATTTTATTAAATTGTTTATTTTGTATATATTTGTATTAGGTTTGTTGTTTGAGCCCTGAAGTAACCCTGAAGTGTTTTTTGAAAACCAGGGTATCACCCTTAATTTTAAAATACCTCAAACGATGAACAATTGAATTTATAACAAGATAGATTTATTATGTACCGTAAAGTCTGTCAATTTAAAAAAAAAAACATTTCAGAAAGCTGAAAAAATAATCTTTGTGCATTTTTTTTATATTTTATTACGACCTTAAATTAAAAAAGAATTTAGTAAGCATTGAAAATGTGAAAATATTAACTGAATTTTTGCAGTTTTTACAAAAAAAATAAAACGACTCCTTTAAAAAAATTGAGAAATACATAAAACTACGCAAAATTATATAACATAAGATAAAAGAATTTTGTCTTGAACTTGGTAAAAATTTTATTAACCGTTGATGAAGTAAAAATTTTGCAATTATATTTTACAGTTCTTATTGTTCCAATTTAACAATCAACGGATTTTTATAAAAAAAAGTAATTCATTTTGTTTATTATTCAATTTAGCATTGTTTAAAATATTTGGTTATAAATGAATTATTTACCGTTTTAGACGTAAACATCACAAAAAACAACAATAAATTAAATTACAAAATATATAGGAAACCAACAACAAGAGACATCCCAATTCATAAAGAATCACATCACCCATATTCACAGAAAATGGCAGCATGCAACACATTTATCAATAGACTAATCAATATACCAATGAACAAAAGTGATTATAAAAATGAAATCAACACAATTAAATGCATTGCATACGCAAACGGCTACAACACCTCAATAATAGATAAACTTCTCACCAAAAGAAAAAAGAAAATAAACAACAACAAATTCAACCAAGATACACCAAGTCAGAACAAATACACATCAATAACATACACCAACTTAATTTCACAAACTTTACAATACGAATTTAAAAAACTAAACATCAACATTTCTTTCAAAACAAATAACAACATTCAAAATATATTAAAACACAAAACAAGAAACGAAACAAAAACATGTTCAGGCGTATACAAATTAAGTTGCAACGATTGTAACAAATTTTATATTGGACAAACAGCCAGGACTTTCAATGACAGATTCATAGAACATAAACCCAAACCAAACACCAAATCCACATTCGCACAGCATTTAATCGACACAAACCATAATTACACAGACTTCGACACCAACTTAAAAGCATTACATATTTGCAAAAAAGGCAAAATACTAGACGCGACTGAAGAGTACGATATATATAAAGCCAATAAACAAGAACAAGACAGACTATTAAACGACAAATTAACACTTAAACAAAACGCACTATACGATACAGCAATCAAAAACCAAAGAGACAGAAGAAGACAAACATAGCAAACCCAAACCTTAACTTAAAATAAAAACAAAAATAAAAATAAAGCTCAATCTAATAGCCCAACAACAACACAATAAGAGAAGTAAAGAGACTAAGGCTTTACATTAATCAACATCAAAGAAGCAAAGTAAAACAAATTTCGCCCGATGATGGAGACACACTCCGAAACGCGTCGCTAAATATTATTATTATTATAAATTAAATAAATTTGTGAAAAATATTAAAAATTTAAAATAAATTTAATAAATTATAGTGAACTAATTAAAGTTTATCTTTTATTTAAAATTTAACATATATATCTAATAATCTAATAATGAGATATAGTTCCAACAGTAAATCTTTCCGAAAAAAATATCTGGAATACCCTTGTGGCCTTGTGTCATCTTCATAAATTACCAAAAAAATATTCTCAAACTCTCATTCAAATGACTTAAATAAAGTTTATATATGCGTAAGATCCGAGAAAAACCTAACTCATTCACAGTCGAGTCGGTAAAAGTTTGTGAATTATGTCATATGGTAGTGTGGGATAGGAAGTACCCAGCACTTTTTTCAAAAATATAAACAAAATAAGAAAGTTCAATAATATTCGGCAATTTTTATTACTATTTAAGAAAACGATTCTTAACATTTATTTTTTAAACTATTTCTTACAAATTTGTCTGTAACTTTGAAATTTACTTAGCTGCTGGGCAAAAAACCTAGATGACACATTATCTATGACCTATGATTGGCCCATAAGCCACACCAGACCATCTAGATGTAAAAACTCAAATAAGGCAATTTTGCTTATTAACTTCCATTAAGGAAGAAATGAGCGTCAGCGCTGGATAAAATTTAAATCGGAATGTCTGAAAACGTCATTGGCATTTTCAAACTTCAGAAAGGACCATGTTACGGTCAACGTTTAAAGGAAATAATCTTTAACAAAATGTGTTTTTTAACTAGAAAACTCAAAATGAAGCACCCATTAGTATTTTATATTTACTGCGAACAAAATAATAATCGTGTATAATATAAATGTGGTTCAATCATTCAATCACATATATGTACCATGTACATACATTGATGTTTGTGACATGTTATTTTTAAAATTAAATGTGTTTCATTGTTCAATTTATACCATTATTTACATTTATTATTTATTATTTATTAAATTTAAATTATGTATTAAACATTCTTATGAATTCAAGTCATAAATGAGTCGTATTGAAAATTATAGTGATGAAAAATATTTGCTGCAATGTTCTGGAATGACTAAATCACTTCCTGGGTGGTATACGAACAGTACATCTTCATAAATCTTCTCAAAGTTTATGGCCCAGTCAAAATAGACATACAAATCTCAAATCCTGAACAAAATTCCGATAACGCTTAAAAACTAACAGTTATACTCAAAAAAGCAATATTTTTGTCATTTTGTTGGTTTTTTAACAGCTATATTTTTTAAATTATAGGTCGTAGGAAAAAAGTGTATTAATCTTTTTTATAGAACATTTTGCTGTGTTCCTAGACTATTTTTCGAAAGCATTGACAGTTTAACAGTTATATTAAAAAAAAAAAAAACAATATTTTTGTCATTTTATGTTATTTTTAAATAGCTATACCTTCTTTATTATTGGTCGTAGGAAAAAATTGTGTGGATTTTTTATAGAGAAACTGTACTCGAACTTCTTTTCGATAGCATTTGCCCTTAAAAAGTTATTTCCTAAAAACTGATGGTTTGGACACTTAACCATGCTTAAAAAGTTATGCTCTTGTCGGATCGTGGGGGACTTTTAGCCATTGCTGCGTTATAGTTACTGGAAGGCCCCCACCAAGTTTAAGCGTTATCGGAATTTTGTTCAGGGAAATGTCTTTTTTGACTGGGCTGTTACCTAAGTCGATTTGTGTGCATAAAAGAGCACATATTGCTATCACACTAAATTTTAAAAATTCAAAGTCGCCTAAACTATTAGAGCAAATGCACTTGATCTTGAATTGCATTTTATTAAATTGTTTATTTTGTATATATTTGTATTAGGTTTGTTGTTTGAGCCCTGAAGTAACCCTGAAGTGTTTTTTGAAAACCAGGGTATCACCCTTAATTTTAAAATACCTCAAACGATGAACAATTGAATTTATAACAAGATAGATTTATTATGTACCGTAAAGTCTGTCAATTTAAAAAAAAAAAAACATTTCAGAAAGCTGAAAAAATAATCTTTGTGCATTTTTTTTATATTTTATTACGACCTTAAATTAAAAAAGAATTTAGTAAGCATTGAAAATGTGAAAATATTAACTGAATTTTTGCAGTTTTTACAAAAAAAATAAAACGACTCCTTTAAAAAAATTGAGAAATACATTGAGAAATAAATACTACGCAAAATTATATAACATAAAATAAAAGAATTTTGTCTTGAACTTGGTAAAAATTTTATTAACCGTTGATGAAGTAAAAATTTTGCAATTATATTTTACAGTTCTTATTGTTCCAATTTAACAATCAACGGATTTTTATAAAAAAAAGTAATTCATTTTGTTTATTATTCAATTTAGCATTGTTTAAAATATTTGGTTATAAATGAATTATTTACCGTTTTCAAAAATTTTTGAATTTATTCAAAAATGATTTTGGTTAGCAAACAAAATATATAACGGTACATTTTTTGAACTCCCTACTACTTTAAATAATGCAGCAATAAACGGTTCTTAAGATTGTATGTTAACTTGTTTTATAGAGTAGCATTAAATTTGTCAAATTTGTATACAAATTGAAGAAAATATTTGTTTTTTTTTTTTTTTTCATTTTTTATTAAAATGGAGTATTTAACGTAACCCAATTAAACTTAATGCAGTATTAATTAGTTAACTATTGTATTTTCTCTCATTTGTGGTATCACAAAAGTTTAACTAAAAAAAAGGAAATAAATACAATGGTACATTTCACAAAGATTTAAATTTACTCAACTGATGTCCAATTTAACTCAGTTCAAGATAATGTGATTTTTTTTATAAAGAACCGTAAAGTTGGAAAAATCGTCTTTGAAAGTTAAAAAAAAGAAAATGTTCATTTTTCTTACAATATTTGCTATCGAAATTGAATAGCTAACGGTACTGAATAACACTAAATAAAATATTTTATTTTGTAAATAATTTTAATTTGTGTGTTTTAAGATATTTTGCAGGTTCATTATTCGAAGAAAACAATGAATAAGAACATACCTATTTCAGTTATACATAGATTCTTATCAATATTTTATTTGCGTATATGTTAGCTTTATATTTCTTTAGGTACATTATAGTAAATATTTAAAGTTATTTTTCTTAAAAATGTATTAGTCTTATAAAAAAATTAAATTAAAACTCATTGGCATCTATTTCGTTCAGATGCTCTTCTTAGCCAATGGTATTATTGCAGGATGTTCCCTGGCAGGTTCCACACATCACTGAATATAAACTTACTGATCGCCTACATTTGCATCTTGTTGTACATTTAGCCCGGAAGCCCGTGACAGATTTTGGTGACCAACAGAACCAAAGCTAATTTTTTGTTAGATGATTAATTTGATGTTATAATGAAGCATAGTGAAAGTCAGCTGGCGGACCATGCGAGTCATATAATTCATTTTTCAAACCTCATTTCCGTTGGAAACTTAATCCAACCAGTTAAATAAATCAAAGTCATATAATTCATTTATCTAATCTCATTTCCGTTGGAAACTAAATCCAACCAATTAAATTAATCATTGTGCATATGATGCTTTTTGTTTGACTTCCAACAAACAAAGTGTATCAAATCTCAATAATATTTATTTTAGATACGGAGTCTTCTCCACGAATATTTGCAACATTGCAAATATTATCTTTTATCTTTAAAAATTGTGTAGGTGTTGACCACACCAGGTATGAGTTGATTTCAAAACCGAAAGATGAATTATATGACAGTCATCTTCCAACCCTCGAACAAGAAAATATTAATTAAAAATAAAAATAAGAACAAGAATTCTGTTGTTTTATTTTATAAAAGAAATATTTGATATACAAATTTAATTGGCGCAGTCGTGGTAGGATATAAAATAGAATTATATCAGAAAAGAACCTGTGAAAATGTTAATTAAAAAAAAAAAAAAAGTTTTAAATATAGAACACAAAAGCATTTGACTAAAAGTGAACATTTTTTAATCTTTGTGGTTTATAATTGAAAACAGTTATTGAAAGAAGTATAATTAATTAACATTAAAAAAAAAAATTAAAATAAAAAACAAAAGTTTGTGTAGTATTTGCTAAAATGGAGGCAATTATTAGTGCGTTAAACGAAACACAAATAGCGCTTAATACCTTAGTAAGGGTGCAAGCAAATATTCTTGCAAATCCTAGTGCTTCAAGAGAAAGAATGTTAAGTGAAATAAAACACTTAACACCTTTCAACGGAAAAAACACATCAGTTACAGCATTTATCCAGAGTGCAGACTCCTATTTAGGAAGAATCAGTGAGGATAACAACTCAAAAAAGTTGGCGGTAGCAACAATATATTTAGAGAAAATTCAGGGAGAAGCGAAAGAAGCGGTATTAAATATAACGGACATAGAGAACTGGGAGTCAATAAAAAAAGCATTAAGGCAACGTTTCACACCCGACATAGTTCCGGAAGAACTTTTTGAAAAAGTTTCTAAAATTAAAGTAACATCGGTAAGTGAGTTACTAGAAAAAAATGTTTAAAAATAAAACAGACGAATTGAGAATATTCTATAAGACTACAGAAAATGTTGATTTATCAGGAATAGAATCAGTATTAGTAACAGAGTAAAACAAATCGCACAAGGCACGTTGGCATATGCCATTAAAATAATGCACAATTTTGAGGATATTGTGGATGAGTTGAACTCGGTAAACTTTGAGGATAATTGCATTAAAAATGAATATAGGATTTTTGAAAACAAAAATATTAATTTCGCAAAAAGAACACAAAATTTAAATAAATTCATTACAAATTTAAAAAAAAACTTTTAATTATAACAAATTTAACAAACGAAATGATTGGGTGAAAGAAAATAATAATAAAACACAAAATAATTACAATAGACCATCAGGAAATTTTTCACAAAATAGTCGATTCCAAAGAACAGCAGGAAATTTTAATCAAAATAGTTATAACAGGGAATCAGGAAATTACAATAATAATTTTAATCGGAATAATTATAATCAGAGAGGAAATTTTAACCAAAATAATAATTAAAGAAGACAATCAGGAAATCACTATAATAATCAAAATCAAAAATGGATGTTGATCATGTTTCTGTTAATAATAATCCTCAAAATAAACAAATTAATAATAGCCAATTGTTGAGAGAGGAAAATTCACCTGATACTTGTTATATAGATAGTATAGAGGTAGGAAATTTTTTTATCAATCTGGGGAAGAGTACAGATCTCCCATAGTAAAAATCACTATCGGTGACAAGGAATATTTAGCATTAGTAGATACTGGAGCACTTAATATTTGTTTAATAAGTTCAAAAGTAAGAGATTTTAAACAAATACAAATTCAACAATAAATAAAAAAGATAGTTTTAGTGCGGAAGTTCATACAACTTGTCCAAAATAATTTATGTTACCAAAAAATGCCTTAATAAAATGGAAAGTTCACAATTTTATTACAGATAGAAAATATCAATTTATTATAGGAACTGGTATATTAAGATATACAAATGCAAAAATTGATATGGAAAACAATAAAGTTATTATAAACGGACAAAATATTAAATATCAGGAGGATCCATTAAATAGGATTACAGTTCTGTAAGTCACATTTAATACAGACCAAGTAGAAATAGAACATTTAAATGAAGAAGAGAGATTTGCATTGAATAAACTTTTACAAACATTTTAACATTTATTTTTTAGAGTTTGAGATGTATTACATACACAAGTTATAGAAGATGAAATTAACACAACCACTGATAGACAAATAACTTCAAAAATTTATAGATATCCCCAAAAATATGAAGAAGAAGTTAGAAAGCAAATAACTGAGATGGAAAATCAAGGTTTAATACGAAAAAGCTATTCAAAATATACTAGTCCTCTTATAGTAATTCCAAAAAAGTTAGATAATTCGGGAAAACAGAAATATCGAATTGTAATAGATTATCGTAAACTGAATGACATAACGGAGGGTGATAAATATCCAATACCGAAAATAGATGCCATTCTTGATACATTGGGAAAAGCCCAGTATTTCTCTACATTGGACTTAGCTAAAGGCTACCACCAAATTAAAGTTAGAGAAGAAGATCGAAAAAAAACTGCATTTGTAACACCTCATGGATTATACGAGTTTATTCGGATGCCGTTGGGCTGAAAAATGCTCCGGCAACGTTTATGAGATTAATAAACGAAGTACTCAGGGATTTTATAAATAGAACATGTATTGTTTACAAGAACACATTAATAATATCAAAGATATATTGTATGTTTAAAATAAAAACAATTTAAAAATACAAATAGATAAATGTTGTTTCATGAAAAAGGAAACACCATTTCTAGGCCATATCCTTACAAAGGAAGGTTTAAAGCCAAATCCAAGTAAAATTATAGTAATACAAGAATTAAAATTACCTAAAACAGAAACTCAAATTAAAAGCTTTCTAGGAATAACTGGATTTTACAGAAAATTCATAAAAAATTATGCACAAGTTGCACATCCAATAATCAAGTATTTACGAAAGGATAACAAAATCAATTTGTCAGATCCAAATTATATTAATGCATTCAAAAAATTAAAAGAGATAATAACTCATCAGCCTATTTAAGAGTTTCCAAACTTTGAAAAAGCATTTACAGTAGTAACTGATGCTTCCGATTATGCTTTAGGGGCAGTATTAACACAAGAAGGACATCCTATATGTTATTCTTCAAGAACTCTTAACAAACACGAAAGAAACTATTCGACAACAGATAAGGAATTTCTAGCTGTGGTTTGGGCTTTAGGTTATTTTAGACCCTACCTCTACGGTAGAAAATTTCACATTCTTAGTGACCATTTACCTTTAAAATATTAAGTAACAAAATACAAAGGAAAAGATTTATCAGCAAGACATCAAAAATGGTTAATAATGTTAAATGCATATGATTATACAATAGATTATTTGAGGGGAAAAGATAATAAGGTAGCAGATTTTTTGTCAAGAATCAAAGAAGAAACAACTGAGGACCAAGAATCGATGGAAACAGAAACTATAAATATTCATAATAAAGAATTAAAATTAGAATCAGAATCAGTGAAATTAATTTAACAGATGACTTAGTTACGATACATTCAGCAGAAGAAATTTTATTAGATTATATTCCAATAAAAGAAGATATAATAAATAAATACAGAACTCAAATAATGTTAGTTGTGAAGAAAAATAAGGAAATCGAAATAATCAATGGAAATAAGATAATTTATATAGAAGTAGAAGATTTTGACAATTGCGAAAATTTATTAAAAGAAAACAATTTGAAAGGAATTGTTGGTATATTTACAGAATTAAATGATAGGCAGTATAATAGATTTCAAGAAATTATAAGAAACATTTACACAAATAGTAAAACAGTTAAATTTATAAGATCTACATATAGAGCAGAAAGCATAAGAACAGAAGAAGAATTAATGAGACAAATAGCTTTATATCATACAAGAGAAAGTTACCACTCAGGAATAAATGAAACATATCAAAACATTAAATATAAAATATATTTTCCAAAGCTTCTTGATTATATTTGGAGAGTTATAAACAATTGCGATCGTTGTAACGAAGTAAAATATGATAGAAAACCAAAAAGGGAGAATTTTAATTTGACAGAAACTCCAGACACAATCAATGAAATTATTCACATTGTAACTTACACAATCATGAAACATAACTTTTTAACTATAATAGATACATTTTCAAAATTTGGGTTTGTTTATTATTTAAACGATAGGTATGCTTGTACACTATTAGAAACTCTAGAAGAACATTTCACAAGAATAGGGAAACCAACCAAACTCGTAGCCGATAATGAATTTAAAACTCTTCTAATAACCGAATATTTTAATAATGAGAATATAAATGTACATTACACCAAGCCAAATATAGCCATACCGGAAATTCCGATATTGAGCGTTTTCATAGTAGTTTAGCTGAAATATTTAGAATAATAAAGCAGGAACAGAAAGAATTGACAGTAAAAAGAATTATTCAGTTATCAGTCAGAACATATAATAATAGAATACAAAGTACGATTAAATGTACTCCAACAGATGTACAAAATTATAAAGTAGAACATGGAAAAATAAAGGAAAATATTTTAAAAGTTAAAATGAATCTATTACATGAAGCTAACAAAGGAAGGGAAGAACATACTGATGATAGAGAGAAGGCATACATTTAAAATTATAAGGCGGTAGACATAAGGAAGAACCTTGATATAGATTTGCAAAATTAGAAAACATTCATTCCACAAATATTAAACGAAAGTATAAATTTGCAGATAATCCTTGTTTAATTACCGCCTGCGTATTATAAGTAGGTATATGATGTAGTTTGTATTTGTAAGTATTTTAAGAACAAAGTGGACGGCGGCGCTGTGTCGCGGCGATCCCTTTCATAAATAGCATTTAAATGGTCTCACAGATTGTGTTTTATGACTCACATCTGTTTTGTATTATCTTTTATGAATAAGGGATGCATCGAGGTCGCATCGTCGTTATCCACCTTGCAACCTTTTTAGTGTTAGTTTAGGATAATAACAAACTAGAGATAATATAGGTTAAGAAATGTATATATATATATGTAATCTAGGTATAAGAAATAGTTGTAATGTAGAATAGTTTCCTTTGAATAAAACAGAATACTTTGTATCACAAAAGCGAGCGGTTCTTTTTAGTTCGGTTGAGTCAGCCGATTTACACCAAGCGAGATTTTTATGGTGACCCCCGACGTGATTTATTGAACAAAAAAAAAAAAATAATATTTTATTCGTCGTGTAAATTGTGCGTGTTTATCTTGAATTTTGTTGTGAAGAAAAAAATAAAAAAAAAAATATAAAATGGAAGATCTTATTAAAGAACAAAATACCATTGGTCAGGATGTTGTTGCCCTGTATAATTTGATGGTATCGGCAACATTAAAAGAAAAGAAGACACACTTTATGGACTGGAAGGACCAACTGGAGCACAGCTTTTTAAAATAAATGACCAGAATCTTGATGAATACTCGGAGGTCCACAAAAAGAACGAGTATTTCAAAACGAACTACCCCGAAAAAGTTTGCAACCATATAACTTCAGGTAAGCGTTTTTTAGATAAACTATACAGTGTCATAGGTAAATCAGCAAAGTGTCCTGAAGCTAGCCAAGCCAAAGCTGTGTTTGATACTGCCTTGGTTAAAAGGTTACAGTTTGCGCTTCGCGAACTTAAGGATGCTTGTGATGACTTTAAAATAGGTGCCGAAATGCGGAATCGCTCAGAAGGGCAAAAGATAATACTCAAAAAATTTGCGAAGAGTATATTCAGCAGTTTGATGAGGATCAACTCACTTATTATTCGCTTGAAAGCAAAGTCACACAGTTGATTAGTGGTGCATCAAAGGAGAATTCTTCTTTAAGAAGCCTTCCCTTTAGTATTCCCAACATTTAACTCCCAGAATTCAGTGGAGATTATACAAAATGGAATTCATTCAAGGAATTATTCTTTGAATTAATAGATTCGAAAAATATTTCGAAAACTCAGAAAATGGTTGTCCTTAAATCAGTAATTAAAGGTGACGCTGCAAATACAATTTCAAATTTACCTCCTACGGAAGCAAATTACGACACAGCGTGGAAACTTCTTAACGAAAAGTACACGAATAAAAGAGCAATAACTTCCATTTATTTCAAAAATCTTATTGATGCTCCACTCGTAGAATCTACAGTGGAAAGTGTACAAATTTTTAAGGACAGTATACAAATATACATTTGATGGTATCGGCAACATTAAAAGAAAAGAAGACACACTTTATGGACTGGAAGGACCAACTGGAGCAGCTGGAGCAGCTTTTTAAAATAAATGACCAGAATCTTGATGAATACTCGGAGGTCCACAAAAAGAACGAGTATTTCAAAACGAACTACCCCGAAAAAGTTTGCAACCATATAACTTCAGGTAAGCGTTTTTTAGATAAACTATACAGTGTCATAGGTAAATCAGCAAAGTGTCCTGAAGCTAGCCAAGCCAAAGCTGTGTTTGATACTGCCTTGGTTAAAAGGTTACAGTTTGCGCTTCGCGAACTTAAGGATGCTTGTGATGACTTTAAAATAGGTGCCGAAACTGCGGAATCGCTCAGAAGGGCAAAAGATAATACTCAAAAAATTTGCGAAGAGTATATTCAGCAGTTTGATGAGGATCAACTCACGGCATCGTATTATTCGCTTGAAAGCAAAGTCACACAGTTGATTAGTGGTGCATCAAAGGAGAATTCTTCTTTCAGAAGCCTTCCCTTTAGTATTCCCAACATTGAACTCCCAGAATTCAGTGGAGATTATACAAAATGGAATTCATTCAAGGAATTATTCTTTGAATTAATAGATTCGAAAAATATTTCGAAAACGCAGAAAATGGTCGTCCTTAAATCAGTAATTAAAGGTGACGCTGCAAATACAATTTTAAATTTACCTCCTACGGAAGCAAATTACGACACAGCGTGGAAACTTCTTAACGAAAAGTACACGAATAAAAGAGCAATAAATTCCATTTATTTCCAAAATGTTATTGATGCTCTACTCGTAGAATCTACAGTGGAAAGTGTAGAAATTTTTAAGGACAGTATACAAGAAAGTTTGCAAGCTCTCTCAGCCACAGATTTAACATCTGAAGAATTGCTGCAATCCCTTATGAGTTTTATGTTGGTTAGGAAAATGGATGATAACTTAAGAATGAAGTTTGAGGCTTCATTAAAAAGTTCCAAGGAGCTACCAAAAGTGGACTCCTTGCTTTCATTTTTAGAACATGAGTTCTATGTCTTGGAGGCTTTCCATGGATCATCAAGTGATGGTCAAGACTACTTGGAAAAGTCTATTAGAAAGACATCCTTCCCAACAAAATCTAAGTGTATAATGGGGTGTAAGACCACACACTTTACGGATCAATGTCCAACGTTTAGAATTTTAAACACAAAGGAAAAATGGAATAAAATTATTGCCAATAAATAATGTGTCAAGTGTTTAAAAGGTGGGCATTCAAATAAAAATTGTAATGAGAAAAAATGTAAAAATTGCACTGGTAATCATCACACCTTGCTTCACAGGGAAAATGAGTCGAATGAGGCAAAGAGTGTGCTTGTAAGCAATCAAAATGTAAAAGAAAACGAATTTGAGAAAAAATGTGTATTACTTTCAACTGCAATTGTAGAGGTTTCTGACGCCAAAGGAAACTGGATTAACTGTCGAGCACTTCCTGATAATGGTTCTCAAGTTCTTTTTATCACAAAATCCTTGCAGAAAAAATTAAAACTTGAAAGTGTCTCGGCTAATGTAACCATTGAAGGTATTGCAAAAAATGTATCAAACATAAAAGAAAGACTTAACGTATGTATAAAATCCAAACAGTCAGATTACGAATTTAGATGTTCTGGTAGTTCCACAAATCATATCAGATATGCCCGCAAGTAAAGTCGTTCCAGGAAAGTTGCCTGGCCGCTTTGAGCTGGCAGACCCTAATTATTTTATTCCGAGTTGCATAGATATGTTAATTGGTGCTGAGTTGTTTTACGAGATTTTATTCATGGAAAACGTTCGACTAGATAAACATAAAATGCTCTTACAAAACACAGCATTGGGTTGGATTGTAAGTGGACCAGCTCTTATAGATAACCCTGTTCTATGCTGTAAGGTAGCATCTTATGTAGAAAACAGTTTAGATCAGCAATTACAAACATTTTGGGAAATAGAAGAAATGGAAAAAGAGTGTGAACTGACCAAAGAAGAAATTCAGTGTGAAGAGAATTTCAAAAGAACTGTTTGTAGAAAGGAAGATGTCAAGTTCGTTATTCAGCTTCCCTTCAAATCTGAGAAACTCAATTTGGGCAAGTCGGAAATTATTGCTAAGCGACGATTTTTTGCTATTGAAAATAAATTAAAAAATAACCCTGGGGTAAAAACCCAATACTACTCTTTTTTACAAAAGTACTTGGAACTTGGGCATATGGAGTTGGCCGAAAATATTTCAGGCGAGGGATACTATCTTCCCCATCACTTTGTGTTAAGACCTGAAAGTACTTCGACCAAATTGAGAGTAGTTTTTGATGCTTCGTGTAAGACTAATTTAAATAATTCATTGAATGATTTGATGTACACTGGGCCTCGATTACAAGATAATTTGTTCGATATCTTGTTAAGATTTCGAAAACATAAATATGTTATTTCCGGTGACATTGAAAAAATGTTTAGGCAAATATGGGTGCACGAAATGCATCGTAATTACCAAATGATATTTTGGTGCTGGAAGCCATCCCAAAACCTGCAGACATACCGTTTAAATACTGTTACTTATGGCACAAATTGTGCGCCTTATCTAGCTACTAAGTGCTTACAAATAATGGCAAACTCTGTTAGAGACAAATATCCAAAGGCTGCAGAGATGATAGCATCTGAATTTTATATGGATGATTTATTAACAGGTAGTGATTCCTTGGATGAGTTGAAGACCTTACAGTTACAGGTCTATAGTTTTTTGAAAGATCACGGATTTCCCTTGAGAAAATGGTGTGCTAATCACTCAGAATTGCTGACAAATTTTCCAGAGAAAGATCTTCAAATTTCGGTCGACTTTAACAAAGACAGTTTGAAACGTTAAAGCACTCGGCATGGCTTGGAATCCATCATCAGATGAAATCTTTGTAAAATCAAACTGGGATGTAAGTTATAAAATATCGAAAAGAAATATTTTGTCGGACATTGCTAAGCTGTTTGATCCCCTTGGATTGTTAGCTCCTGTTACAGTAATGGCAAAAATTTTATTGCAAGAACTTTGGAAATTAAAAATTGATTGGGATTCAGCAGTACCAGATGAAATAGCGACCTTATGGAGACGTTTTAGATTTGAAATGAATGAATTAAATAAAATAAAAATTCCTAGACACAAGATAGCAGATTATCCAAAGGTAGTTGAACTATATGGGTTTTCTGACGCATCAATGAAAGCTTACGGTGCTGCGGTTTATATAAAATCCGTAGGAAAAGCAGGAAATATTGTAGTCAAATTAGTCGCTTCAAAATCTAGAGTCGCTCCAGTCAAAATTCTAACGGTTCCCCGTTTGGAACTTTGCGCAGCAGTATTATTGATAGACTTAATGAAAATGGTTATTGATTGCTTGAAAATAAATTTTAATAATGTTTTTTACTTTTCAGATTCAAAGATAGTTCTTAGCTGGCTGAAAATGGATCCTGATAAACTGCAAGTATTTGTCTCGAACCGCATTAACTACATACAAACGAATTGTAACTTAAAGAGCTGGCAATATATTTCCACATCAGCAAATCCTGCAGACATAGTTTCAAGAGGAACTTATCCTTCTGAAATAATAAACAATAGTGTTTGGTTCGAAGGTCCTTCCTTTATTAAGGAAGGTGTTTTTGAAGCGGAAGATACCCAAACGTCTCTTTCAATGGAAAACATTCCGGAGATTAAAAAACCAAGATTTATTTCACTTCTTTCAATTTTTACCCCTATTTGCGAAACTATTAATCATAGAAATAATTTTGAATTTCTTCAAAACGTTGTAGCATATATTTTAAAATTTATAAATCTAAAGACGAAGCGGGAGGAACGGTCATGGCTCTATTATAAAAAAGAGGCATTAGGTCTCCTGACAAGAGTAATCCAAAGAAATCATTTTGCTGCTGAGTTAAAGTTGTTGAAATCGAAATCTGTCATTACGTCTTCTTCAAAACTTAAAACTCTTTCACTGTTCTTAGACCAGAATGGCGTTATAAGAGTGGGTGGAAGAATTCAAAAATGAAATTTAGCATTCGATGCTAAGCATCCAATTTTGCTGACAAATGCAGATGAGTGGGTGGTTCTTTTAGTAGACCATTTACATAAAAAACACTTACACATAGGTCCACAAGGATTGTTAACAATCACAAAACAATAGTTTTGGCCTTTACGGGAAAAGAACTCACTAGGAGGGTAGTAAAAAAATGCTACAGATGCTTTAAAGCAAATCCAAGACCGTTGCATCAATTATGGGGAATCTGCCGGAAGACAGAGTAATAAGAACAAGACCGTTTTTAAATGTTGGCATCGACTTTCTTGGCCCCTTACTTATCCATCATAAAATTCGTGGTAAGAGGATAGATAAGGCTTACGTTTGCGTTTTTGTATGTTTCTCAACAAAAGCAGCTCACTTAGAGGGAGTTTCAGATATGACATCAGCGTCATTTATTGGTGCATTAAAGAGATTTGTTGGACGGCGAAGTTGCCCTTTAAAAATCTATTCTGACAATGGCACAAACTTTGTTGGAGCGGCCAACAGTTTAAACGAACTGAACGTTCTACTACGAGATGATAATCAATTGTTAAAAGAATTTTGCGCAGAAAGGGAAATTGAATGGATAAACATACCGGCCAGGTCGCCACATATAGGCGGATTGTGGGAAGCTTGCGTTAAATCCGTTAAAAAGCATTTCTATCGTCTCACAGATGGGACTATGACTTATGAAGAAATGTGCACTCTTATGGCTCAAATCGAAGATGTATTAAATTCAAGACCGATAACACCATTGTCTGATGATCCCAATGACATGCAAGTTCTTACGCCAGGTCATTTCTTAATTGGATAGTCATTAACATCTTTTACAGACTCTCAAGAAAATAAAAGCTATAAATGTATTCGGGATCACTGGAAGGCAGTATGTTGCAACACAAAAGAATTTTGGCATCGATGGTCCGTAGAATACTTATCAGAACTTCAAAAAAGGTATAAATGGCAAAATCCTTCCAACAATATCAAAGAAGGTACATTAGTTCTTCTAAAAGAGGATAATGTTCCCTCAATGAGTTGAAGAAGGGGCAGGGTTGAAAAGACATCTCTTGGAGAAGATGGTCTTTGTCGGATAGTAGACGTAAGAACAAGCAATGGAGTGTCGAAAAGGTCGATTCACAATGTTTGTCCTTTTCCAACTGAAGTAGAAAGTAATCCAAAAAATAATTGCCTTGTTTACAAAAATAATGTAGATTACAAATTTCAAAATTCAAATCATAGCTCTGAAGCTAATAAAACTTTAAAAAATAAAAATTGTCTGTTAACTATTTTAAGCTTATTATTAGTTTTACCCCAAGTTTGGAATTTTGACCTAAAATCATTGACGGATCGATCTGAAATTTTCTTTGAAAACCAAGGGGTTGTCAAGCTGCAAAAATCTACATGGTCACTGGTGGCCTTCATCAATCTCACCACTTATATCAACCGCTATGATGACGTCAGTAAAACAATTAGACAGATACGATGGATATGCGCAAGAAAGGAACTAAACCAATCAAGTGGATGCCAAAATATTCAGGAGCAATTGAGAAGAAAAATGTCAATTATAACTGACAACAATAAATTCATCCTTGGTGATCGTTACAGGAGACAAAAAAGAGCACCCTTAAGTTTTATCGGGTCAATTCAACATGTGCTTTTTGGCATAATGGATGAAGAACACACCCAAATGTTAGAAGAGAAGGTAAAAAGACAAGTAACAATGAAGCATATTACTTGCAGCTACTCAAAAACATGTCGTCTATACAAGATATCACCTCGAATGTTTTAAATAAGATAAATGGTCATTCGGAAGAACAATTTATGAGAACACAATCCAATTTTGAGCTTGTAACGGAAAAACTGAAACAAGGTGAAAACATCCAACAACTTAATTTCGCAGTTCTGTATGCCTTTCTTATAATGGATGACTTTGAGCATTTCCAAGAAGAAATAAAACAAGGGATGTTGAAGGCATATGGCAATGGTGCACAGCAACACATCATCACAAGTGATCAACTTCAAGAGCACCTAGACAAAATCAAACTCCAACTCCCGTACGATTTAAAACTACCCGCTGAAGAAGTTAACGAGCTTTTCCAAGTTCTGGAAACGACCGCACAAAACACCCAGGAGTTTATATTATTTGATGTAAGGATTCCCCTAGTGCATCGTGAAGCCTTCAATATATTTGAAGTATATCCCTACCCAACATTGCATGGACTACAGTTTATCAGCATTCAAACAAGCTTTAACCATTTACTTGTTGGCGAGTCCGAGAAACGATACTATAATCTGAAGGACGTTGATTTTCTGAAGTGTAAGAAAATGAGTTCCGTGGACACAGTTTGGATATGTCCTCAGACTCAACCAATCTACTATTGAAGAAGACAACATTACCTGGGTCCTGTGTTATTAGAATTCAACGACCATCATCAACATGGATTCAATTGAGCGCTGGAAATACTTGGCTTTATTCAGTGCCAACCGAGGAATCAGTTGAAATTGAGTGTCAGAACTTAAGAACGAAACAGACGATTGAGAATCAAGGAATTGTTCGACTGGATTCTGGATGCCATCTATATTCATCGGATGTCACACTTGTGGCATTTACTAAAGTTCGACAGAATATCACTTATATGAACCCTGCAGTCAACATAACCGTCCAACTTCCTTAACTCAGCTTAAAAATTTTGAAGGACGTTTCAACGACGATCGCTGTTGAGGATATCTCTAAGATGCAACAACTGTTTTTTGGACTCCCACTTGACCTGGACTTAGATATTCACCATGCGACGCACTATGGAATAAGCATTCTAACATGGATTGCACTGATTGTAGTCATCATCATAATTGCTAAACTACTCCATCAATTCTGGCAACTCCCAACGAGGTTTCTTCCTTCCAGCATCGCACTTCCTCCTATTAATTGAAGCATTATCATGCTGTCAATGGCGGGAGCATGTTTAATTACCGCCTGCGTATTATAAGTAGGTATATGATGTAGTTTGTATTTGTAAGTATTTTAAGAACAAAGTGGACGGCGGCGCTGTGTCGCGGCGATCCGTTTCATAAATAGCATTTAAATGGTCTCACAGATTGTGTTTTATGACTCACATCTGTTTTGTATTATCTTTTATGAATAAGGGATGCATCGAGGTCGCATCGTCGTTATCCACTTTGCAACCTTTTTAGTGTTAGTTTAGAATAATAACAATCTAGAGGTAAGATAGGTTAAGAAATGTATATTTATATATGTAATCTAGGTATAAGAAATAGTTGTAATGTAAAATAGTTTTCTTTGAATAAAACAGAATACTTTGTACCACAAAAGCGAGCGGTTCTTTTTAGTTCGGTTGAGTCAGCCGATTTACACCAAGCGAGATATTCAATCCTAATACTAGTAATGATGAGCACCCTGAACCTCATAACAGCAACGATTAATGTTCAACCGATCTTAGATCAGAATGGATATATAGAAATCAATGGTAAAATTGAAGATATAGTAATTAAATCCGATTTAATTATTTACGTAATAAACCCAGACGAAATTCTTAATATTTTAGTTGAAATTGAAAAAAATGTTGGACATTTATACACTAATCATAAAATGATGATTCTTTCAGAAACAGAAGTTTTAAAAATTAAGTTACATACTCTAATTCCTAAAGTAAGTGCTAGATCTAAACGGGGATTAATAAATATAATTAAAAGAACAACTAATTTTCTTTTTGGGACTATTGATGATATAGATAAAGATGATATAAACAACCACTTAGATATAGTAGGCACCAAATTACATAATACTATAACAGTTTTAAATCAACAGGTCAAAATGAATGACTATTTTAACAAGTCAATAGAGTTTAATAAGAAAAATATAGTAAATGAAAGACAAATCTAACCTAACGATCTTAACTCAATAGATAATGCATTGAAAAAAATTATTCTTTAAAATGAATATTTTGACAAAATAATACAATTAACTTTATTGCGAAATTTAATAGAAAATATTCAAGACAATGTAATGTCCGCTCAACATGGTTTGATTCATCCAAATATACTTACTAATGATAATTTCTCAGAACTGCTGTTGCAGAATATAAAAATATAATCAGTTGTTATTTATATTCAAAATAGTTTGAAAAAATTCAAGTAAGATATATAATACCTATACCAAATAATGAAAAAAGAGAAATAAAAGAAGATATAGAAACTGTAATTGATTACAAGAATCAAACATTGACTTATGATAATAAAAATATATTAAACGAATTTCAAATGTCGAAAAATTGTGTAATTAGAAGTATCTGTGAAACGATCATCAACAAAAATGTAGAAATTTTAAAAATAGATGAAGAAACAATTATACTTAAAACGGAAAAAATGTAAATCTAAAACAAAATTGTAACTCAAGAAATACAGTTTGAAACAAAAACTATTTAATACGTTTCAATAACTGCTCATTCGAAATTTTGAATAATTTTTTTAATAATAAAGGAAAAATTTTCAGTGAAAAATTCATATATCCAATAATAAATAATGGATCTTTTACTCCAAAGATCACTTTTGAGGAATTGATCACAAGTAATGTAGAAAACGTACAAAAAATTAATGAATTAAAACACACAAAAATGTAAACTACGGAATTTCAATGATTACTTTTATACTTATAATAATAACAGTAATATCTTGGATATATTACAATAAGAAACAGAAAGTTTTACAAAATGTTTTACCCATACATATGTAAGAAATAAAACTAATTGATTTTATTGAAATAAATGTTGAAAAGGTAGAAATAAGTAAAAGACAAGATGATTTTCTAAAAGAATTGGGCATTGAAATGTCACGATAAGATAAATAAAATAAAATAATAAATAAATACTTGTGGGTCAATTAATCAATAAATTGTACGATCCAGGAATATCACTAATCTGAAAAGGGGTCATATAATTCATTTTTCAAACCTTATTTCCGTTGGAAACCTAATCCAACCAGTTAAATAAATCAAAGTCATATAATTCATTTATCTAA
Organism: Melangyna quadrimaculata; assembly: GCA_949320155.1. Lineage (NCBI taxonomy): Eukaryota > Metazoa > Arthropoda > Insecta > Diptera > Syrphidae > Melangyna > Melangyna quadrimaculata. The sequence goes on from OX439483.1 coordinate 365,235,529, forward strand.
TCTCATTTCCGTTGGAAACTAAATCCAACCAAATAAATTAATCATTGTGCATATGATGCTTTTTGTTTGACTTCCAACAAACAAAGTGTATCATATCTCAATAATATTTATTTTAGATACGGAGTCTTCTCCACGAATATTTGCAACATTTCAAATATATCTTTTGTTTTTAAAAATTGTGTAGGTGTTGACCACATTGGATATGTGTTGACAGTCATCTTCCAACCCTCGAACAAGAAAGTATTAATTATTACCTTTCTAAAGTTATTCTGCAAAACGTGCATTATATGCGTGCAGTTTAAATCGTAATCAAGACTTTGTATACCACGCATTAAATTTATTGAGTGGAATTTCTCAGACCTAAACCTTTGTTTTATTGGCTGCACTCAAAGGGCTTAATAGTAAACTAGCGGAAACACCCGGCGTTGCCCGGGTCCCTTTTGTTAAAGGATAGTTTGTTAACAAATTTTGAAAAAAAAATTTCCCGTGGAAAATAGTTTTCCTTGAAAATATTTCTGCTATCGTGAATATCTCTAAAATAAATTCGATGAATTGACCACCCAATTCCACAGGAAAACTTATTCCCGACATCAATAAATTTTCAACATCATTCATGTTCTCAATTTTCAAAGGATAGAAATATTGTGCAAGTGTTAATTATTATTAATATAAAAGCTTAACTGTATATTCACGTACTTCTAAATATCTATGCTAAGGACACCTACTTGTAAGAAAATATTTGAACAATTTGTATGGTTTGCTATCTCGCCCCCAACTTTCAATTGTCAAAGCAAAAAATCCACCTCCTTAATCGATTGGCGCTCTCAGATCTTGACATTTCGACACCTGTCAAATTGAAATTTCTTATTTTCTGTTGGTGCTAAAGTGCTGGCCGAGACATTAGGTAATAACACCCTCCTTAATCTATTGGCGCCCTTAGAGTTTGACATTTCGACACACGACCTGCAACGCACAGAAGAGAGGAGCAGTTTTTGCTCTTATAGCATTGCTGTTACCTTTTTTGTTATCATTGTGAATGATTTACTCTACGGAGCGAATGTTTCTCACTGATTTTGGAGATTGTGAAAGTATTCGCCGTGTTGATTTCAACATAACTAAATTTTCACCGACGATGTAAATCAAACATGATTGGTTAAGGTTTTACCTTCCACCACAGTCCAATCAACAACCAGCGCATTTTAACTTACTTGAGAATTATATCATGCCATTCATTAGCCTTTCATCACTTATTATTATATTTTCCAACATTCACTTAACCATTCAACAAAAACCAGGCACAAAACTCATACGCACTTGAAACGTCAAATCTTTGTACAACGCTCATGTCTTGTTTAAAAAGTTATATTTTTTTCGCCATGTCGGTCGCTTCATGTGGACATAGATTTTTTGGACTCCATTGGATTTTATCTGGAAATGTTCAAATCCTGCCATCTGTTTAATCGAATCAGTCTTTAAAATTGTATGGTTGTCTATTAATATTTTGTATGTATTTAAATAGTGAGACAATGACCTATCCAAAGACACCTAAATTTTGAAAATCGGATAAGTACTTTCCAATTTATATCCCATTTTATGCAGATAAATTGACAATTTTAAATTTTTTTCTGGATTTTATCTGTAAAAAATATTTCTTATGTAAAATTTCAATATTTGAAATTATTTTGTGAAGCTTGTGAGCAGCGCACAATTATGTTTTGTATCCATGATAAGTTTTGCATTTTTTTTTGGTAAATAAATCAATAAAGCTAATTCTGGAGTGGCTTTTGGTGAAATGAGCACTTAATATTTATTAACAATATTATAGAAGAGGATTAGAGCATTTTGTTTTTCAAAATTTATCAATTTTTTATTAACTTTTGCATTTAAAGTACCAAAAATAGAATTAATTTTACACTAAATCACATTTTTAGTATGAATTTTTTTAAGACATTGCAAAAATGTTAACACAAAAATTTAGATTATAAATTTCAACCTTAGTCTATATCATTTGCTAGTATCATTTGTGATGAACTATTAGGCATTACTAAAATTTTAAGCCTCTAAGTTTGGCTAAATGGAGCTTTATTGTGATTTATCTCATTAAATTGCCCCTACTCTTTTTCCCTTTAGATTTACAAATATAAAATTACTAACATATTTGTAGAAGAATGTAACACCTATAATTGTGTGTCATTAGTTTTTCAAAATTTATTTTTTAAGTAAATACACTCAAAAAGTATGAATTTTTCGCATTTTGGCAAATTCTTTCTCTTTTAACAATTTATTTTGTCATGAAAGTGAAATATTTTTTATTTTTATAATTTTTAATATCTTATAACCTTTCATTTGACACCTCATTTCTAAATATCAAAAAAGTATTACCTATGTCATGGCCATTTACAGGTATTTTATGTATATTTTAGCAAAAAGAACAAATTTTATCGACCAATAGACTGGATTTTTGCAAAATTTTTCTTTCAGTTATGTTTAAAAATCCAGTCTATTGGTCGATAATTTTTTTTCTTTTTGCTAAAATATACATAAAATACCTGTAAATGGCCATAACATAGGTAATACTATTTTGATATTTATAAATGAGGTATCAAATGAAAGGTTATAAGACATAAAAAGTTATAAAAATAAAAAATAATTCACTTTCATGACAAAATAAATTGTTAAAAGAGAAAAAATTTGCATAATGCGAAAAATTCATACCTTTTGAGTATTTCCTTAGAAAATTGTTAAAAGTTAATGAAAAATGTATAAATTTTGAAAAACTAATGACACTTAATTATAGGTGTTACATTTTTCTACAAATATTTTAGTAATTTTATATTTGTAAATCTAAAGGGAAAAAAGTAGGGGCAATTTAATGAGATAAATCACAATAAATATCCATTTAGCCAATTTAAAGAGGCTTCAAACTTGAATAATACTAGTTCATAACAATTGATACATGAATTTGAGGTAGAAATATATAACCTAAATTGCTATTTTAAAGGTTTTGCAAAATCTTAGAAAAAATTCATACTAAAAATGTGATTTAGTGAAAAATCAATTCCATTTTTGAAAAACAAAACCAACACACCAATTGATCTAGTCCTCTTCTTAAATATTGTTAGTAAAAACAAAAGCCACTCTAAAATTAGTTTTATTGATTTATTTACCAAAAAAAAATGCAGAATCCATCATGCTTTTTCAACGACTTTTATTTTTATATTTTCACCACGCCCATAAAATATTTTTAAAATTTAAAAATTATAAATCTTGAAAGTCTAATAAAAATGTTGATATATAAAACATAACTGTGCGTTGCTCACAAGCTTCACAAAATAATTTCAAATATTAAAATTTTACATTAGAAATAGTTTTTACAGATAAAATCCAGAATAAAATTTAAAATTGTCAGTTTGTCTGCATAAAACTGGCTAAAAATCGAAAAGTACTTATCCGAATGTCAAAATTTAGATGTCGATGGAAAGGTCGTTGTCCCACTATTTAAATACATGCAAACCATTAATAGACGTCCATACCATTTTAAAGACTATTACGCTTAAACAATAAAAAATAGCATTATCTTGACTAAATAATGAATATTGTTACTTTTTATATAACAAATTATCAAAATTTAAATTTTGTAATAATCTATACGAATCAGCAATTATTTTGGTGTATAAAACATGTTTCTACGATAACCACAAGCTTTAACATGGATTTTTAAACATAACTGAAAGAAAAATTTTGGAAAAATCCAGTCTATTGTCGATAAAATTTTTTCTTTTTGCTAAAATATACATAAAATACCTGTAAATGGCCATAACATGAGTAATACTTTTTTGATATTTAGAAATGAGGTAGTAAATGAAAGGTTATACAATATAAAAAATTATAAAAATAAAAAATAATTCACTTTCAGGACAAAATAAATTGTTAAAAGAGAAAGAATTTGCCATAATGCGAAAAATTCATACTTTTTGACTAAGAAAATCGTAAAAAGTTAGTGAAAAATTTATAAATTTTGAAAAACTAATGACACACAATTATAGGTGTTACATTCTTCTACATATATGTTAGTAATTTTATATTTGTAAATCTCAAGGGAAAAAAAGTAAGGGCAATTTAATGAGATAAATCACAATAAAGCTCCATTTAGCCAAACTTTAGTAATGCCTAATAGTTCATAACAAATGATACTAACAAATGATATAGACTAAGGTTGAAATTTATAATCTTAATTTTTGTGTATCCCCAGTTTTTGATAATTGACTACATTAATTATTACAATAGTGTTTATTTCTTCATCGCCCCTTATTATAAAAAAAAAAAAAAATACCGCGTATTCCAGATCTAATAATATATATATATATATATATATATAATTCTTTCGTTCGCACCGCGAAAACAAAAAAAAAAACAATAGCCCATATAAGTGCCACAGTACTAGTGCAAAACAACAAAAAGTGCACCTTATAAGTAGCGCTGCGCGAAACAAAAAAAAATCAATAGCCCATATTATTTAAAACACCCAAATCAAAATCAAGTGCCAGTGCCAGTGCATAACAGAAACAACAAAAAGTGCACCCATGCATTAAAGATGATGATGCTCAACTACAACTATCCATAACACAGCGGTAATCTATCTCTCCTTCCCACATCACTCACAGTGCTTTGGTTTAGTCATTATATGCAGTGTGTGAATGTATCATACCATACAATGTCTTTAATTGATTGAGCCAAAGCATATCAGATAAATTGTTGTTATTGATTTTGGGTATCCAGGGGCGGATCAGTGCAATTGCTGTTTAGGCATAACACTTGTAGTATTTGTACTGTGAAGTTATTTTGGGGCCCAAAATTGATAACAGCATAGTTAACTGTCTGATTTGGTTTCTTGTGTCTGTTTTTTCGTAATGGGGGGTGAATTTAGGGTTGACTACAGCAATATTCGGGGACTTGGGCAGAATTTTTGTGCTGCATATGTCCATACTGTGAAAAACAGGCCGGCTGTTTTGGCACTTAGTGAAACCCAGGTAGGGGAAAATACCGATCACTCAGAATTCAGCCTACATGGTTATAGCTTAGTGCCTTTATTTGTTTCTCATCATGGTCTCGCCGTGTATGTTCGAAACGATGTTGCTTATCAGCTTCAACCACAATATGGTTCTTGTTTGAATACAAACTTTAATTTCATGTGGTTTAAATTCACCATCCATAAGCGCATCATCCATACTTGTTTTGTTTATCGTAGTCCTAGTTTGGATGGTAATTCGACTTCCAATGAACTCGATGCACTATCCGACTCCATCCAGAGAATTATTTCCCATTTTCCGCACAGTGAAATCGTTTTTACGGGCGTTTTCAATGTACATAATTCTTCGTGGCTACGCTATTCGGGTCAGACAACACCCGAAGGAAGGTACGCCGAGATTTTTGCTTGTTGACGAGCCTATTCGGATTCCTGACGTTGCAGGTCAATCCGCTAACACTCTAGACTTGTTCCTTACTTCTGACCCTGATAAATACACTATTAGTATATTATCGCCTCTAGGCACATCAGACCATTGTGTCATAACTGCAAATTTCGCATGCCAACAAAATCCATTTAGAGAAAAAACTCCCAAGAGAACCGTTTGGCAATATGAGAAGGCCAACTGGGACGGTCTCAATGATTTTTTCAGGAGCTTTAACTGGTCACTATGCTTCCTCGATAGTGACGTAGATGCCAGTACAGATATGATCACAAATTTAATTCATTGTGGAATGAGAAATCGTATCCCGAATAGGGTAAAATCTATCAAACCCAAAGAAAACTCATGGTTTGATTCGAGCTGTAAAGAGGTTATCAGGATCAGAGAAGTAAGCTTCCGTTGTTATAAAGCCAACCCTACTGAGGAAAACCGGAAAAAGTTTCAACAAGCTAGAAAGACCTGTAAGGTTCATATTCATATATGATTTTATGGGACAAATCTTCTTTCGCACTCGTGCAGTTGGTAGAGTTCTAAAAGATCTCGACGTTCACAAACACGCTGGCCCGGATAGTATCCCTCCCATTGTTCTGAAGAGGTATTCTTCAACGCTGGCAAAACCACTTGTTAAGTATTGTCTTTGTAATATTTCAATAAGAAATAATTGAAACAAAGAAAATAGTTTGATGAAAAATTAATATTTAATTTAAAGAATTTAATGTTGCTCGTACAAAAGATTTTAAGGAAGTGACTTAAATATATAAGCTATAATGAAAGTTTTTTTATTTTTTACAAAGATTGCTATACAAAAATGTATAACTCAACACTCCCACTCATTTTTATAATACTTTCATTACTGTAAAGAAAAATTAACAAACAATTAACAAACAAAACAAACAAATTAATAATGTTTAAAGTATTCCATTTAAACCCAATCTGATCATGTTTGATTTGAAAGTCGATGATGGTAACGGTTTTGTGAAACCATCTGCCAATTGATCTTCCGTTTTAATGTATTCCACATTTATGACTTTGTCTTCATTGAGATTACGAATGAAATGCAAACGTATATCAATATGTTTCGTTTTATGATGCATTTCAGGATTTCGAACTAAGCGTATTGCACTTTGATTATCAACAAATAACTTTGTTGCTTCAGATTGTTCATAACCAACATCTTTCAATAGTTGTCGCAACCAAACTGTCTCCTTTGCACCATCACAAGCTGCCATGTACTCAGCCTCTGTTGTAGATAAGGCTACAGATTTTTGCCTCTGACTTTTCCATGTAACAATACCTTGACCAATCTTGAACGCATAACCAGTTGTTGAACGACGTGATTCCACATCTCTTGCATAATCGGCATCTGTGTATCCAGTTAGTATTATTTCTGCATTGTTTTCTTGACAATAAATTATACCATTTGATTTCGTATGATTAAGATATCGAAAGATTCTTTTAACAGCATTGACATGTTCCTGATTTGGATTTTGCATGAACCGACTTACTTCTCCCACTGCATATGAAATGTCAGGTCTTGTTACAGTTGCTGCATACATTAACGAACCACATGCTTGACGGTATGGAAAAATAATTTCACAACTTTCGTTCGACTTCGATAAAACTGTGCCAATGTCGAATGGTGTTGAAATTGACTTTGAGTCACTCATTCGAAATTTTTCAACAATCTTTTCAATATAAGCTTTTTGACTGACTGTTATTGTTTTCAAAACACGGTTTCTTCTTATTTCGATTCCAACATAGTAATTACTGTCGCCTAAAGTGATCTTAAAAGCTTTCTGCAATTTATTCACTAATTCTTTAATCACTTGCGTACTGTGTGAAAGAATTAAGCCATCGTCAACGTAAAGCAAGACAATTACCTTTTCACCATTGCGTTTACCATAAAACACACATGGATCTGCTCTTGATTGAACTAAACTGCAACTTTTGAGAAATACGACGAACTTTGAATTCCATGCTCTTGATGCTTGTTTAAGACCATACAAGCTACGCCTCAATCGACAAACCTGCCCAATTTCATGTTCAATACCTTTTGGAATATCCATGTATATCTCTTCTTTTAAGTCCCCATTAAGAAATGCAGTTTTAACATCAAATTGTACCATCTCCATGTCTTCGATTGCTGCAATTGCCAGAACACTTCGCACTGAATCATACCGAACAACTGGTGAGAAAGTTTCAGTGTAATCTATTCCCAAAAGTTGGGAATAACCTTTAGCCACCAGGCGTGCTTTGAATTTAGGCTCTTTACTTGGTGTTGTCTTTAGCTTAAAGACCCATTTGTTTCCAATAACATTGCAATTTTTTGGTTTGTTGACGATCTCGAACGTTTTGTTTTCATGCAATGATTTAATCTCATCTTCAATTGCAATCTTCCATTCCATTGAATAACTTGACTGTATTGCATCCTCATAACTTAAAGGTTCATCAATCATCGCCACCATGCTTGCTTCGAAGAATTTCGTTTTCTTTGGATCCAATCTTAAACGGTCATCTCGCTTATGTTCTGCAATGTCTTCTTCGACTGATTCAATTTCTGCCGAGGTATCTGTTGAATCTTCTTGATTGAAGTTTTCGACTAATTCTTGTTGAGCTGGCTCATCATTTAAATCAGTTCTGTTTTCGTCATTTGAAAATTCGAAGTACTCATATTTGATGAAATTTTCATTGAACCTTACGTCACAACTTATAATAATTTTCTTTGACACTGGATCGTACAGTCGAAAATTCTTCTGTGTAGGTTCATATCCAACCAAATAAACTTTCTTTGATTTCGCATCCCATTTTTTTCGAGAAGTTTTTGGAATGTGTACATAACCAACAGTACCAAAAACCTTTACGTGTCCAAGTTGTGGTTTTTTACCAAACCAATTTTCATACGGCGTTATAGCTTGATTCTTTGAATTTGGTGATCGATTCAAGAAATAAACTGCTGTTCGAACTGCTTCTTGCCACAACGATTTACATAACCCACTTTCACATAACATGGTCCTTGCATATTCTTGTACCGTTCTGTTATCTCGTTCAATGTAGCCATTCTGTTCTGGTGTGTAAGGAGAAATTCGTTCAAGGATTATTCCACACTCCGAAAGATACTTCATTAAATTTCGATTAATGAATTCAGTCCCATTATCACATCGAATGCGTTTCACAGAATAATCCATAGAATTTTTAATGTAGGCTAAGAATTCTTTGAATCTTCCCTCTACTTCTGATTTTTGAGTGATCGAATAAACAAATCTAAATCCTGTTGATTCGTCTTTAATCAACATAAAATATTGAGCACCCTCAACACCAATTTGTTGCATTTTTCCACATAAATCAACATGGAAACATTCACCCTTAGCAATTGAACGTTTTTCTTTCAGTGGATGCGAACTTCGATACAATTTCCCAAACTGACATTCCCTGCAAAAGAAGTTCTTTTCATCAGACAAATTTATCCCAAGCACTAAATTTTCTTTGACCATGTTCTTGATGGTTTTCGTATTCATATGGTCCAAACGTCTATGCCATTGTTGCAATGAATTCATTGATTTATCATCAAAGCCATTCGCAGTCAAACAAGAATCAACACAGTAGTGCTTCGTATTGTCATGTCTAAGAATCATTCGCACCAAATTGTTCTCATCTTTGTAGCCAACTGCCACAGTTTCGTCGTCTTGTGAAATGACGCAATTGTTGTCTTCGAAATTAATTTCAAAACCTTTGCTCATCAACGATCCAATTGAAAACAAGTTCACGTTTGATTTTGGAACATATCCAACATCATCTAAACGTCTTGTGTGCCATTTACCACAAACCCACGGTTCGATTTCGATAGAGCCACTACCTTCGACATTCAGCAATTCATTGTTTGCCGTTCTGATGCTTGCTTGAGATTCATTCGATGAAAACTTACGAAACCAATCTTTCCGAAAAGTTATATGTCTTGATGCTCCGGAATCCGCCAACCAAACATCTTTATAACTAGCTGACAAAATATCTGTCATTGCCGAAAATGCCATAGATGACTTCCTCTCATGTTTGTCCCTTGTTTGACCTGATTTCTTCTGCTCCGGGCAGTCTTTTTTTCAGTGCCCCTCCTTACCACAAGAAAAAAAAGTTGACACTGGCTTCTTCTTATGTTCGAAACCCTTCTTTTTCTTGTTATGTTGTTTCACATTGAAAGCTGCTGCCACGGAGTATGTCTCACTATCTACCTTGTTCATCTGGTCTTCTTCTAATTGCAATTTTGCCAATAGTGTATCAATTGTCCGACAGTCTTTTATATTATACCAGACCGTTTTAAAATTCTTGAACTTAGAGCCACTGATGATTCGGCACTGATGATTCGGCACATCTTGAGATTCTCAGACAATTTTTCTTTGTGGTCTTCTATTTCAGCTGCCAACTGAGAAACCTTTGAAACGTACGACGCAACAGATTCTACATCATTCATTTTAATTGCAAAATATTCTTCATACAGTGTCATTATTCGTACATCGCTTTTCATATTGTGAATACTTTCCAATTTTTCCATAATTTCGTAAGCTGATTTGCAAGTTAAAACGTGATTCTCTTGTTCACCGTCCAAGGATGAAAAAAGAATAGCCATTGCTTGACCATCGTCCTTGACCCATGATTTGTATTCTTTTTCATTCTTTTTATCTGGTTTAACCACAGAACCGTTTGCAATTCCCATCAGATCTTTTCCACGCAGAATTGCGGTTACTTGAAACTTCCAAACTTTAAAATTGGACGCATTCAACCTAATAATATATCTCGCCAAGTTCTCGATATTATTCATTTCTAGAATCTTCGTTATATCGGAGGATAACAAATTAATATGACACGAACAATATATCCAGATAAATTTTGTTCAGTTATAATGCGCTGGGCCTATAACCTGTTAAGTTTTGTCTTTGTAATATTTCAATAAGAAATAATTGAAACAAAGAAAATAGTTTGATGAAAAATTAATATTTAATTTAAAGAATTTAATGTTGCTCGTACAAAAGATTTTAAGGAAGTGACTTAAATATATAAGCTATAATGAAAGTTTTTTTATTTTTAACAAAGATTGCTATACAAAAATGTATAACTCAACACCACTGCGTAAGCTTTTCCATCTGTCCTACTCTACTAGTCTCTTTCCGAGTGGATGGAAAACAGCATTTGTCCAGCCTGTCCCTAAAAAACGGATGTCTTCTTCCCCCTCCAACTATCGACCAATTGCGCTTACGTTCCTTCTTTCCAAGTTCATGGAAACGCTAATTAATTTTCAGCTAAAGAAATATCTCGAAGAACGAAAGCTTCTTAATGACCGGCAGTACGGCTTTCGTAGCAATAGGTCCACTGGTGATCTGATGGTATATCTCACCGAACAGTGGCACAAATCTTTACATCGCTTTGGAGAAAGTGACATTATTGCGCTTGATCAAAAGCATTTTATAGAGTTTGGCATCAAGCTCTCTTATCGAAAATGCGTGCATTTGGTATCGATGAATCTCTTCATCGTTGGATTAGAAATTACCTTTCGGACCGCTCAATACAAGTTGTATTGGACGGTTTCAAGTCTGAAATCCACAAAATAAATGCTGGTGTGCCCCAGGGCTCCGTTTTGTCTCCGAACCTCTTCCTTATATTCATAAACGTTCTCTTTTCTGAAACTTCTAATCCATTAAACTGTTTTGCTGACGATAGTACCCTCAGCTTTTCATATTCGTTTCTTGATTCACATCCATGTCCTTCGGATGTGGGAATTGAACGGCAGAGTATGATAAGCTCATTAAATTCTGATCTCGACAGTATTGTCCAGTGGGGAATAAAAAACCGTGTAGAATTTAATGCTTCTAAAACTCAATGCTGTCTCCTGTCGTTAAAGCGGAACCTACCCCCAATGCTGCTATCCATGAGCGGCACTTGCATAGAGGAAACTGAACAGCTTTCAGTCCTCAGTATGTGCGTCACTGACCACCTTTTGTGGAATGACCACATATTTGACATCGCCAAAAATGCTGCTAGGTGTTTAGGTTTTCTCCGTCGATGCAAGAAATTTTTCTCCCCCTCTGATCTAGCTGTGATCTACAAAGCCTTTATTCGTCCAAAACTTGAGTACAACTCCCATATTTGGGCAGGTGCTCCAATAACCCCATTGAGTATATTGGATAGAATTCAAAAGAGAGCTCTTAAAATGATAGGTGAAAGAACTATAACGGAAACGTTATTTTAACAAACATTGCTCTAGTGAATTAGCCAGTTGCATTCCTCCCCTTAAACAATTCAACCGTAAAACTCGCGCTTTTAGGAATGCCCATCAGTTTACCCTTGAGCCCAACTTCGGACGTACTGTTAAGTACAGAGATTCTTTCTTTAGTCGCACTACACGAATGTGGAATGCTCTACCCAGCTCTATCTTCCCCTCCCATTGTGATCTACAGACATTCAAAACCAATATACATCGGTTTCTCCTTTCAAATCCCCTCCAACCTACCTAATCGCTCGTGCTGTGTTTTTCACTTTAAGCGCGCGCTAAATATAAAAAAAAAAATGAGATAAATCACAATAAAGCTCCATTTAGCCAAACTTAGAGGCTTAAAACTTTAGTAATGCCTAATAGTTCATAATAAATGATACTAACAAATGATATAGACTAAGTTTGAAATTTATAATCTAAATTTTTGTGTTAAAATTTTTGCAAAATCTTAAAAAAATTCATACTAAAAATGTGATTTAGTAAAAAATTAATTCTATTTTTGGTACTTTAAATGCAAAAGTTAATAAAAAATTGATAAATTTTGAAAAGCAAAACGCTCTAATCCTCTTCTAAAATATTGCTAATAAATATTAAGTGATCATTTCAACAAAATCCACTCCAGAATTAGCTTTATTGATTTATTTACCACAAAAAATGCAAAACTTATCATGGATACAAAACATAACTGTGCGCTGCTCACAAGCTTCACAAAATAATTTCAAATATTAAAATTTTACATAAGAAATTTTTTTTACAGATAAAATCCCGAAAAAAATTTAAAATTGTCAATTTATCTGCATAAAATGGGATATAAATTGGAAAGTATCTATCCGAATTTCAAAATTTAGATGTCTTTGGATTGTCTCACTATTTAAATACATACAAAATATTAATAGACAACAATACAATTTTAAAGACTGATTCGATTAAACAGATGGCAGGATTTGAACATTTCCAGATAAAATCCAATGGAGTCCAAAAAATCTATGTCCACATGAAGCGACCGACATGGCGAAAAATATAACGTTGTACAAAGATTTGACGTTTCAAGTGCGTATGAGTTTTTTGCCTGGTTTTTGTTGAATGTGTAAGTGAATGTTAGAATGTTGGAAAATATAATAAGTAGTGATGAAAGGCTAATGAATGGCATGATATAATTCTCAAGTAAGTTAAAATGCGCTGGTTGTTGATTGGATTGTGGTGGAAGGTAAAACCTTAACCAATCATGTTTGATTTACATGGTCGGTGAAAATTTAGTTATGTTGAAATCAACACGCGAATACTTTCACAATTTTCCAAATCAGTGAGAAACATTCGCTCCGTAGAGTAAATCATTCACAATGATAACGAAAAAGGTAACAGCAATGCTATAAGAGCAAAAACTGCTCCTCCCTTCTGTGCGTTGCAGGTCGTGTGTCGAAATGTCAAAATCTAAGGGCGCCAATAGATTAAGGGGGGTGTTATTACCTAATGTCTCGGCCAGCACTTTAGCACCAACAGAAAATAAGAAATTTCAATTTGACAGGTGTCGAAATGTCAAGATCTGAGAGCGCCAATCGATTAAGGAGGTGGATTTTTTGCTTTGACAGTTGATAGTTGGGGGCGAGATAGCAAACAATACAAATTTTTCAAATATTTTCTTACAAGTAGGTGTCTTTAGCATAGATATTTAGAAGTACGTGAATAAGCTTTTATATTTATAATAATTAACACTTGCACAATATTTATATCCTTTGAAAATTGAGAACATGAATGATGTTGAAAATTTATTGATGTCGGGAATAAGTTTTCCTGGGGAATCGGGCGGTCAATTCATCGAATTTATTTCAGAGATATTCACGATAGCAGAAATATTTTCAAGGAAAACTATTTTCCACGGGAAATTTTTTTTCAAGATTTGTTAACAAACTATCCTTTAACAAAAGGGACCCGGGCAACGCCGGGTGATTCCGCCAGTTATGTATATTTTAGCAAAAAGAAAAAATTTTATCGACCAATAGACTGGATTTTTGCAAAATTTTTCTTTCAGTTATGTTTAAAAATCCATATTACAGCTTGTGGTTATCGTAGAAATATGTTTTATATACCAAAATAATTTTTGATTCGTATAGATTATTACAAAATTAAAGTTTTGATAATCGCTTAAATAAAAATTAACAATATTCACTATTTAGTCAAAATAATGCTATTGTATCACTTTAAGCGTATTAGTCTTTAAAATTGTATGGACGTCTATTAATCTTTTGTATGTATTTAAATAGTGAGACAATGACCTTTCCATCGACATCTAAGTTTTTAAATTCGGATAAGTACTTTCCGATTTATAGCCAATTTTATGCAGACAAATTTACAATATTAAAATTTTTTCTGGATTTTATCTGTAAAAATATTTCTAATGTAAAATTTTAATATTTGAAATTATTCTCTGAAGCTTGTGAGCAATGCGCAGTTATGTTTTATATATCAAAATTTATAAATAATTTTTAAATTTGAAAATATTTTATGGGCGTGGTCAAATTATAAAAATAAAATTCGTTGAAAAAGCATGATTTTTTGGTAAATAAATCAATAAAACTAATTTTAGAGTGGTTTTTGTTGAAATAATCACTAAACATTTATTAACAATATTTTAGAAGAGGATTAGAGCAATTGGTAGACGATTGTTGACAATGACCAAAGCGGAGCATTTCTATGGATTTTATTCGATTTTTTATGAATTTTAAAAAATCAATTTTGACGCTGATATAGGAGGTAGATTTAAAAGTGAGGTATCAAATTAATGGCTATTCTATTGAAATTAAATACAAGAAAAAACTAAATCAATCCATGCACACACCCAAATGTTATTAAGTAATTTGTGTGAACAATATTATATTGTGAATTTCTCAGCTCAACGGTACAATAGGAATATATACAAGTTCCTAGGACCTCTAGCTATAATTCATTATTACATTGCAAATCTCTACGACTGTTAATTGAAATGATACTAATAAAAAATCAAAAAAAACAAATTTCATATAGGCAACATTTTTTTATTATTGTTAAAGATTTCTAAAAAAATTTAAATTTATTTTTTTTAGAAGCTATCTATCGGATAGCAGGGGGATAGACATTGTTGATGCCATAAAAAAAAGTTAGTATTTTGATTGTTTTGTTGTTAGTTTTGACACCCATACAGCCAAACTGACAAGAAAACAAAAAAAGACTTTTATATATTAGTTAAGATGTACAAATTAAAAGAACACAAAATAAAAAACCCATTTTATTCATTGAAATTTGAAAAAAAAAAATGCGTAGGCTGGTTGGTTAGTTACATATCTTAAGGTTGGCTTAATTTATTCATTTTATTTTACTACGCAAATGAAGGCTGATATTTCTTCTTAAAATTAAACTATAAACTAATTCTCACTGGCAATTATTACTCGAGTAATTATTAACTATTGATGTATCATCGTCAAAACAGTGTATTATGAATTCCTATCTTGCAAAACAAATTTGATCGTTGAGTTCAGAGTTTGATAGTGGCGGATACATTGTTTGCAAAAACTTTGAGCTTTAAGCCTAGTACTCACCTCTGAGGAAATGAAAAATAAAAGCGGCTTGAAATTCACGTTAATAAGCATTGTAAAACCATAACTAATTATTATCTAAAAAAAAAAATAAATTGGGTGGCACATCGGCTCGTGAAGAACCAGGGCCTAGTGACTAACAACTCGCAACCATTCCTGTGTGCGCCTGTCGACAGGAATGGAAGGGACTACAATTTTATGCCGAATCTGAACGACTAGACGAGAAGCACTTATTCGTGACAAGTGATACTCTTGGAGGGTTTGTCAATTCCTCGCAAGAGGCAGTAGCCCTGAAAAAAAACTTTTTAGTTTTTAGGTGGACGAGGCTGGGAAGCGAACCCAGACCTCCAGCGTGACAGTCGAACGCACTAACCATTACGCTATGGGCTACTACGGGTGTAAAGATCGTCAGCTGACGTAGTGAAGTATGCACGCATAAAACCACGGTTAGAAGCCATGCTCACACTTCACTACGTCAGCTGACGGTCTTTCAATAACAAATAAACACTATTATTATATTATACCATCATACATATGTATGGCATTAGTTTATTGCCTGTTTAATAAATAAGTAACAAGAAACAATGAATGCAGAAAACCTGCAAAGCATTTAAATACGACATTGAATGTTCGCAAGATTATGAAAAATCATTGAAATAATTGTACAAGAATGTTGACACTTTCTTATGTTTAGCTTTATGATCACTCACGTAAATAACTAGTCTTATAAGCCCCATTATATGTATTCCATGAGTTATAGAAGATTTATATTACCTATGTTTATAAGAATATATTAGAGCACGTATTTCAACACTACTAATTATCAGTGATCAGTCAGCTGAAGACTGTCCACATTTGAAATAAATTTTGTAATTTCATCAAGACACTTCTTTTCTTGGGTTATTGTCACGGTTGCCACGTTGGTCATTTACGACCAAATTTGGTCACCTATTTACACTTGGTCACTTGGTCATTTTGTTCTCCATCTGGTCACTTTTTTTGAAGAAGAAATAAAAAAAAATTGACTTTTAATTTTCATTTCTCAAAATGAAGAGCAATTTTTTTCATCGCTTAATGTAAGCGATGCATAATTTAAATTGAACGCACTGCATTACCCATCCACGACCACTTCATTTGACAATTTATTGACAGATAGATAGTTTGAAATATTTATGTGTTTAAACGTTTAAGCGTCTCCCTCCGTCTATTTCACTTGTTGGTTTGTTTGTTTTTGTTGAAAACAAAACATAAAAATGAATAGTTAAGTGAAAAGATGTATTAATAAATATTTCTTGTAAAATTAAAACAACATTACTGAAGGTTTGTTATTGCCATTACCATGCAGCTCAGCTGCTGCTGAAAGAAATTTTTATGATTTATGTTTACTTATTTATGTTTCTTATTATGAAAAAGGGGTGATCAAGTGATCACATTGCCCTTAAAGTAATTTTGTGAATTATGTTGTACCTTTTTGTTTATTTATTTTTGTTAATTTCTTATTAGTTATTTATGATAATAAATATCGCTAACTTTAATATTTTGTGTACCATGAAGTTTTCAAATTTTAATTATTTTGGTCACTTTTTACTCATTTTGGTCCTTTTTATTTTCAATTTTGGTCACAAATTTTATTTCCAAGTGGCAACCGTGGTTATTGTACCTGTCTCAATGGTTAAACATAGACAATGTCTACATACGTATTTAAGTGAAGATTAAGGTATTATACATTTTTGTTGTATCTAATCCAAAAATATAACAACATAAAACATAAAAAGGAATTATTGCTACAATATAACGACGAGCACCGGCACGTTTAAAGTCATTTATTTTTATTTTTTTTGTTCAACTAAAAACTGTGGCGTATAACGTAATAAAAAAAAACTTAAGGTGAACTTGAACATACTTTTTTATTTACATATCTACATATTACAAATATTTGTTTTTGCATAGATACTAATTTGTCTTATAGTTTCACTTTTGCAATTCTATTATTGATTAACTTAATATAAATTGGTAAGCAGGCATATCAATTAAATTCAAAACAAAAAACCCGTCTTTAAAAAAAAAAGAATGAATTTCTTATAAAATAAATATTATAACTAAACGAAAATGTAATTTCCATATCACTGATCGATAAATTTCACATACACACATAGTTAATAAAAACAAAAGTAAATAATGACTCTGAAACGGCACCAATGAAATAAACTTATCATCAGACACTAAATTAAAGCCAAAGACTTTCTCCATGCTCTACACAAATAAAGAAAACAAAATTCAGGCTAAATTTAATTTTTGTTACCAAAAAGAAAACCGTTTAAAAGAGATTAAACTAAATTTTGTTTACAAACCGAAGATCACACAAACATCAATTCTGATTGAATACTTACGTACATACATACTTGTAGGTATAGAACAACTTGACTCAACGTTATAAAACTATTTTAAGTTCAAGACTGAAGTCCATAATAGTCCATAATTTATCAAATGATACATTTCATTTATAGAGAGGCTTTTATATACATATATTATGTAGAGATTCAATGTCAAAAAATACCTTACTTATCATCGCACTACTGCAGTTGCTTTGCAGGCCTATAGTGATATATGAGGCTCGAGAGGCAAAAGGCCTTCCAAAAATACATAGACTATTTTAATGAAAGTCAATAAAAGCAACACAATTGGAGTTTTCTATTCTAGTATTCTCTATAGATTTTTCACATACAAATAGCAACAATTCAGTATACCCAAATTCATAACAATACAAAATGGAATGGCTCATCTTTTAACAAGGCTTCAATTTTATTTTATTTTTTTTTTATTGTAGGAAATTAATGTATTAGTATGATTAATATTGTATAAGTTTGTTCACTCTATGTAGCTCCCTCACACCGAAATTCAAGAGACGGTCATAACTTAGACTATGACAGTCTTACTTAATGCTTGAAATATACATGATTTATAAGCCAATATTAATTTGAAGCGTTGATTGAATAATTTTTTTTTAATTAACGTCACTTAAAAAATTGATACTTATTAACCAGACTGTGTACCGCTATTTATGATATTCACGTTACGTCACATATTATGTCGTCGATGGCAGAAACAATTTACTTACAACTTTATTATCCACAAGATATTGATTTATATCGCACAACTTCAATAAATACAAAGGAAATGTAAATATGTATATTATAGAAAATTTTGTTTTTATATTGAGTAAATGGTCAGGTACGCTGAACATAAAATTATGGTGATGCACTAGGCATGAACACTTAAAGCACACTAAATCCACCTCACCGGTTAAGTTCGGACAGAGATAATTTTATAATTGAGCCTAACGTTCCGACTGCGAAGATCATATTTTATGTATATATGTAAGTTGGAGGGGTCTCTGATCTTAGAAGCGGTAAAATGACATTGTTAGGAATTTGTGCGATTGATAATGGAAGTTCAATTCTATTATTGAAAAAAAAAACAGTTATTTATTTAAAACGTTGAAAATCAACAAGTTAACATACTAAGTTAGTAGGTAAAAGTGTATAGGTAAATGTCTACATATGTTCAATTATAATATAATGACTTCTTCTCATTGCATCTTATAAATGGATTTCAAGTTATAAAAAGTTTCAAAGAGCAAATAAGTGTGGAATCGTGGATTACTTTTGGTTCTTGTTTCTTGCACCCATAATTTCTCTGATTAAACAATTTAAAAAATCAGTAAACTTCTTATTATCATTGAATAATAATATAAATTAATATATGGATGATTCTACAAATGATGGAATTTTCTATGGCCACGCTGAAAACGGTTCAAACAAACAATCTGATTTTTTTAAAAAATTAAAATACCACTATTTCTTAAAAGAGGCTTAAATGTAGAAATTTGGGATTACTGCTTGTGGGAATAAAAACGATTATACTTAAGAAAACAGTCGTGTTAAGGATATACTTTTATAGAGCTTTTAAGAAAGAATCAGTACCTACTGTCGACACTTATACATCCTGCAGCTTAAGTTGGTGGATGAAAAGTTGGAAGAGGGACTAAGAAAACAAGTGATACAGTCCTTGAAAATGTTAGACTTTTTTAGCCATATTATAAAAAACAGCGCTTAACTCACCTGTAACTTTCGAGCTCTCGTGTGAGCATGTCTTAAGAGATAATTCGTGAATTAAAACGTATATTCACTTTTCTTATTTAACCATTCGCTAAACCACCTTCCTTGTTGGTTTAGCTAGCTCATAACTGGCGGAAATCCAATGATAACTCGGCGCTAGCTACGTTTATTAACATGGAGGTTAGAAAACATTTTTATTAAAAACAATAAGGAACATCTATATACAGAAGGGAAGTTCCTGGAAAACCATTAAGCGTTTAAACAAATTATTTTTAAGTGAAATAAACTGTAAAAATAAAAAAATTATAAAAACATTCCAATGAAATGGTATTCGGATATAAGATAGAAGAAAATTCTATCTTATATCTGAACCAGATGACGTCACACCACATCTGTCAAAACGCAATGAGCATACCTTTTATCTGTTTATCGTGGTACATACATACCTATCGAAGTTTCAGATATGGTATAGTCAAGTTTCCAGTCTTGCTAACACATAACAATAATAATAATTCATGTTGTCCGTTATGTATGACAGCTGTGATGAAGACATTTGTGAAAGAAAACGTGGAATGTCCACTCAGTTTATCAGTCCCCTGGCAAGGATTTACGGACAAATTTTGTATGAAAGGAAGCACATTTTTTGGCGGTATTTTATAGGCCTAATGAAACCACAGTATAAAATAATATTTTTTTCTTTTTTTTATGTAAAACCTTACTATGTTTTTGGCACAAAAACTATGAACATTCTCAGTCCCCTGGCCACAGGCCCCTGGCATTTTTTTTTTTTTAATAAAATGTTCCGAATTGAGGCTATTTTTTAAAATTCATTACTTTTTTATTTAACATTCCTGAAAATAAATTATTTACCACAAAAGTGATTTATTAATCACATTTTTGATAACTTCTTATTGAAAATAACTGAGATAAAACTGAAGTCTAAAATATAATGTTAGGTACCTACATAACACTTACTCTGGATATTCATATGTATTTTTTCTTTAGGATTTACTATGTATTTTGTATATACATTATATAAGTCACAATTTTGATATGAAAACATAATTATTTATTAGATATTTGTGTTTACATCAGTCCTCGGAAGTAAAACTAAATCCACTGACCACATAATTTAAAAAAAAATGCCCATAAAATTGTTATTTTTATTTATTTTTCAAGACTGGCCGCTTTGTGGTATTTGAAAGGACGTTCTAATGTTTAACTTGAGAAAGTTTTTACCACCATTTGCTTCAAAAAGTGTCATGCCGTAATAATCATCATTAGTATTGCCAGTGGGCGAATATTCTGCCAGCGAAATCCAAATTCATGGATACGTTATGTATTCTTTTTTAACTTATTTATATAGGATAGGAATTTTGAAAATTTTAGAAAGGCACACATTACACTACTTATTTTCTTAGTTAAACCAAATTTTGTTCTGCTTAAATAACGAAAATATGAATTTCTTAATTGAAATTTGAGATTACGTACACTCTGGCGTATACGTACTTTTTTAAATGTTTACATTTAATAAGTGCCTAACTAACTCACTAAAAATAATATGAAAATATGTTGGCGCTTAGTGAATTCAATAGAGACGGATATATTTCACCTAATTTGTTGCCTTTTCAACAGTATGCAATATACAGGCAAACATTACCTTTACTTTTATTTAAAAGCAAACTTTGTCCTAAATAAGATTTTTTTTGGTGAGCACAAAAATTTCAAACAACCATTGCTCTCTTTAATCCTGTAACTTTTCTTATTTGCAAACCACTAATTTGTTTGATTTTTTAGTGTAAAGTAGAATGATATCCCAGGGTCGGAAGACACCATCCCTTAATACATACTTACGTGAACATGAAACAAATCAGCCTTGGTTGAGAGCAATTTTTTTGTTTGGATGCAAACACAAAATATGAGTATGAGCTTGGGTTATATACATACGTTAATATGTAGGTGCAAGAATCGTGACGGAAACCTCGGAAAATCGAACCAAGGGCACCAAAATAAACCTGACAGACTTTTGTTTTTATACAGGCAGGGTGTACCATTAACAATGGTCCAAACTGAAACTGGTGAAAAGCCAGGTCATAACCTATCAGAATTTTGTAACTTCTTATCATATCGAATCATAGCTTTGAACCAGTTTTTTGCTCACCATGTCCATAATTGATTTCTGTTTTTTACAATTTGTACACCAAAACCTTGGCTAATAGTTTTACTAATTTAATTGAATAAAATATTTTTCATTTACATCACCATTTGTCTACAAACTAAAAGATAAACTGGAACTTGACCAAACTTAATTTTTTACCTCAATCTTCTTAAGAGCCCCATGAATAAAATTCTTTCTACGCAATACAGATTTTATATCCCAAAAATATCCTGTTCTTAAAAAGGTATAAAACTTGCTAAAGCTGTGCTTAGATAGAAAGTTATATCCGTTTGAACCCAATCAAACAAAATAAAACATTTTTCCTCAAGTATATTTCGATAAAATTAGAATATCACTTCAAACATAAATCCGACAAAGCTGTACTTTGGTTGAGAGCTTCATTTTGATGCCTTACGCATTTTTTTATTTTTTTTATTGTCCAGTAAAATTTCTCGGAAACCAACAGGTTTTTTTAAAAACTGTGTTTGGAAAAACGTTAGCTTTTAAAATTCTGTTATAACTCTCTATCTAAGCACAACTTTAGCAAGTTTTATACCATTTTAGAAACTACAGAAAAACAGGATATTTTTAGAAGATAAAACCTGTATCGCGTAATACGAATTTTATTTATGGGGCTCTTAAGAAGATTCAGGTCAAAAATTAAGGTTGGTTAAGTTCAAGTTTATCTATTAGTTTCTAGGCAAATGGTGATGTAAATGAAAAATATCTAATTCAGTAAAATTAGTTAAACTATTATTATGGTCTATAATTTTTTTTTTACAACAAATTCCGAAAAATAGCGTTTTGTCGAGACCGCCATGATTCGGTATGAACAAGTTACCAAACTGTGATAAGTCATGACCTGGCCTTTAACCAGCTGACACTTTCCCGCGCAGAAAAACATTCTAGTTTTCGACATGGCACTGGAGAGTTTTAAATAGATTCTGGCAAGGCCCCAGCATGGCTGAGTAATGGACAAAACTAGGGCCTTGTCGATTATGAACATTTTTGCCTCGCCAGAAAAACCACTCTAGGCCCCGGACCAGTAAAAACTAGATTATTATTATAATTATTATTATTTGATTTAGTACTTATGTAGGTATTTGTTTTTTAATAAATTTATTTTTTATAGATCTACATACAACTTTCAACTTGTTTTTCTGAAAACAAAACTACTATCTTTCAGCTTCGAAATAGCACCTTCAATGTATAAATTCCTTAAAGTAAAAACATTTAAGTTTTAAATTGATGACTTTAAAATGTTATAATGTGGGGAGGAAGCTGACGTATACGAAAATTAAATGACAGTGAAATTCTTTCTTTAGAGAAACAATTCTCACAACCACTTTCTTTTTTCGAAAGATTTCATGTAGAATTTTATACTGAATGTAATACGTTCATGGCAATTTTTTTGTTGCCATATTTTATTTGGCAGCCAAATCAATGAATGTGCCACTTTCGTGTTTCTGGCTCAATTCGATGAGAATTATTTCTTCATTCTTTCAAAGAAGTATTACTTTTTTCAAAATTCTGTTTTTAAATTTCGATTCTCAAAATAAAGCATCTAGTACCTATCTACTTAGTAGGTTTGTTCCAGAAATCACGACGAATCGATTTCAATCCAGATTTATAATTTCCATCTTTCAGCAGGGATTCGAAAATAAATACCTATATGACTATCTTGGTAGGATTTGGAAGAGCGTGAAATATTTAATTTTTTTTTTTGAAACCAAAACTGATCAATTATAATAAAAGTTAAAATTTGTATTTTTCGATTCATCGATTCAATTTTAGTTAAAATTTTGTATATGTATCAATAACGATACTGCTTACTCTGACAGGATGCCGAAAACATCCAACAAGTTCCTACGAGCGAGAACCTCACGAGAGTATGAAACATTTTCCTGGTCTTAATTTTACTTACTTTTTCTCGTCTAAATTTCCCTTAAAGAAAACTGACAAGCGTCATGTCGAAACTAGACAGAAACTGGGCATTTTTCCAGCCAGGTTGTATATGTACATTATGTATGCATGTTTATGCAACTTAAAAACACTCTATTTTTAAAAGCATTATCTGTCAACAAAAATGTATCTCACTCTCATAATAGCCCGTGACATATTTTAGTCAGTTACTCCACCATAGATAATTTTGCTGGGATATGGTTAGTTTGGTGTCATAATGGAGCCTAGTGAAAGTCAGCTGGCTGAGCACGGGTGGGTGTGGCTACAGCAGCCCCCCAAACATGTAAAAAAAAAAAAGTTGGGTTGCGACTCCACCACAGCTGAAATTTGGTTATATGATAGTTAACACCTTATATTATGTAAAAACAAAAGTCAGCTGGCTGTATGCGGGTGGAAAGACCATCAGCTGACGTAGTGAAGTATGCACGCATAGAACTACGGTAAGAAGCCATGCTCACAATACACTACGTCAGCTGACGGTCTTTCCACCCACATACAGCCAGCTGTATAATATAAGGTGTAAACTATCATGTAACCAAATTTCAGCTTCGGTGGTATTACCTTTCTTAAGTTATTCTGCGAAACGTTTATTATATGAGTGCAGTTTAAATCGTAATCTATAGATTTTGTGTATGACGCATTTTATTTATTAATCGGAATTTCTCAGATTAAACTTTATTTTATTGACTGCACTCAAAGGGTTTTATAGTAAACATACAAATTGAATGAACACAAAATAAAAAACGCATTTTATTTATTGAAATTTGAAAAAATTGCGTAGGCAAGACAAAATGGTAAAGCTAAAAATCAATTATTAGTGGAGGCTAGATAACATTTTAATCAAGAACCCAGGGAACCTGCTCCGATTTGGACGATTTTTTTTTTTTTTTAATTTAGGAAATAAAATTTAAAAAAAGTTTACAATTCAAAAATTGGCGCTCTCAGCTCAAAATTTTTTAAATTTCAAAAAACCAAAATTTTTCAAAAAAAAAAAGTTATTTTGTAATATTATTTGTAAAAATATATAAATTAAGTACAAAACAATTGAAATATTTATAAAATATTTTTTTATTTTGTATTTAATATACATTTCAAAACTAAGTACAGTAAAACCAGCTTATATTCACGGGGAGATGTTAGATTTTTTTTATTTGCAATTAAAATAACAAATAGCAATAATAATATAAATAAAAAAAAAATAAATCGGGTGGCACAACGGCTCATGAAGAACCAGGGCCTAGTTACTAACAACTTGCAACCATTCCTGTGTGTGCCTTTCGACAGGAATGGAAGGGACCTACAATTTTATGCCGAATCCGAACGGCTAGCCGAGAAGCACTTATTCGTGACAATTGATACTCTTGGAGGATTTGTCAATTCCTCGCAAGAGGCAGTAGCCCTGAAAAAAAAACTTTTTAGTTTTTAGGTGGACGAGGCTGGGAAGCGATCCTGGCTGGGAAGCGTGACAGTCGAACGCACTAACCATAACGCTACGGGCTACTACTAATGACATAATTGTTCCAGTATTTTCAGTAATTGTTCTATTTTATGACATTTTAAAGAACAGTTACCCGTGCTAATTTATTATAAGCATCCTTATAGAGACAAAACAAATAATTTTAAGTAGGTGTAACTACTTACTGCAGGAAATATCTTGAAAATTTGTTTAATTTTTGAAAAAAAATGAGCTGCAGAATCTAAAAATATAATTTTGAAAAATGTCCCAGAACAAAAGTCACTTTTTTGTATATCCTCTACAAGATCGACCATACCAATTTTAAATATCTAACAAAAAAAAAATTGTCCGATATTCTTATTATACATAACATTAGTTTTTAAATTAAACTAATAGGTATATATGTATGTATTATTAATTATTTTGAATTGATTAAAAGAAACTGTGCATATAAGCGGGTTTGACTACAAACAGTTTTGAACTTTTATATTGAATATTACTATCAAAAAGATATATATTATTAAATATTACTATTAATATTATTATTACTATTTGTTATTTTAATTGCAAATAAAAAAAAATCTAACATCTCCCCGTGAATATAAGCTGGTTTTACTGTGCTAAGTTTTGAAATATATATTAAATACAAAATAAAAAAATATTTTATAAAAGTAGTATAAATATCGGACTTGAGCAACAAAATGCTGCTCCTCCATACAAAGTATTTGCTCCGAACACCAAAATTACTCTTCGAGGAGCAGAGTCAGTGGTTGAGTAGGATTCTAGGTAGAATTCATTGAGTGTCGTGTGCGAGGAAAAAAGGTGGATGAAATGGGAATGATTTATTTTTCGAGTTGAAATAAAATGTGATAGGAAATTTGGGCTGGTAAATCAATGAAAAAATGTGAGGAAAAAACGTAAGCAAAAATGTGTTGTGAGAAAACTATTATTGGGACTGTAAAAATATACTTTTCGGGTTTAGATATAGGGATGAGGAAATTGTGTGTATGTTAAATACAACAACTATACAGTAGTATAAATATCGGACTTGAGCAGCAGAGCATTTGGGTATATGTATTTAGTTGTTGTAAATGTACAATTTTGGGATGACCTTAGTTTTCGTGAGTGTAATTGGGGGCTAAAGATGTGCAGAGATATTTGTATGTTTTTTGCTTGAAGGTTGACGTGGTGGAAGTATAGTATATGCTAGAAAAAAGGAATTGTTCGGTTCGTAGGTAGATTTGAAGTGGGTATGTTGATATGAGTTTTGTATGGTAGTGGAATCATATGATGTGATAATATGTGAGTTCATTGACTTTGAGATGCATTGGTAGGTTGAAGGAAGATAATACTTTAAAGAAAACAAATTTGGAAGCTAGAAAGCAAACAAATATTTTATGATTGTTGTTATAATAATTGTGATTTATTAATCCATGAATTGTTAGCCGGTGGGAAGCCAAGCCATTTAACATATACATTATCTCCCTTACTTTTAAGTACTTTTTCAACGAGATAAATATTGGGGTATTTAGTCTTTTGTAATTCTTTTTCATAAAAACATCCGCTGATAGGTTGACCTTTAAAATCTTCAAGGAGATATGTTGCTGGATTTGTTAGGTTTACTTTTCTTATCTTAAAAATTTTCGTTGTCCAATTTGGTGTGTAGCCTTTCTCGAAAACGTGTTTGAACTTGCTTATTCTAACATTTGTCGTCAACTCGAAATTTTCCCTGTGGAGCGATTTTAATTCTGTTATAAGCATTAGATAAGAGTTTCTTAGAGTTTTCCTGTTTCACATCGATTGGGCACATTTTTATAGTTCTATGCATAGAGTGATTGTATTCAGTCACCAAATCATCAATAATAGATGTCCATTTGTAATTGCCATTAAAACTGAATTCCTTCCACATTTTCTCCTTGATTGTGCGATTTAAACGTTCAACAATGGATGCCTTAAGTGAGCTGAATGTAGAGTAATGATTTATGTTATGCAATCTCATTAAGTCATGAAATTTCTTATTAAAAAATTCTGTTCCATCATCAGTTTGTAGGTTTTTAGGTTGTCGCGATGATTTTATGAAAATCAACTTCATGGCTTGTGCAACAGATGCAGCTGTCTTATTTTTTAAAGCAACTGCCCATGCATATTTTGAGGAAGTATCAATAACGGTTATAAGATATTTATAGCCATTATTTTCTTTGTGATATCGTATCATTTCAACCAAATCAGCTTGCCATAGATCATCAAACCCCATGATAACAACCCTACGCCGATTGAAATTCTTTCTTGCTGACCTATGAAGCTCTTCAACAACTTGTCGTTTACTCATTTTTTAAAAGAATGAAATAAAAAATCATTTTTATGGTTTTATATATAATAGGTATAATAACATTTATTTTAATCTATGATACAATAACATCAGTTTTCTTAATCTTATCATACGCTGTTCAATTAAACAACATCCACAAGTGTCTGGTCCCACTTTACATATATCCGAAGACCACAAACAGTTTGTGAAATGACACCCATACTTAGATTTAACTTGATAAACATTTTTATAATTACTAAAAAATGAAATATTTCTTAAAAACTCATCATGATGATCTTCAAGCAAATCATGTTTATGAAGCCTTAAAAAAGTCAACATTTCAGTTAAAATTAATGATATATTGATATTTGACATTTTTTGTGGTATCGTTTTGATTTACAAATAATAACTGAATGTAAAATTGGTAAGTTATGTTTTCTTATATGAAAAATATTTTGGTTCCCCTTCTTGATTCTCTTTAATTGTTCCTATCTCGAGAAGAAAATACTTTCGGAGTTCATCTAACAAGCGGATTGTATTAAAATTTTGTAGATCAATGTATTCTCTTAATAATTTTTCTCTATTTTCCATTTCATCATCTATGTATGCTTTGTTCACTGCTTGATTGGACATTGTAGGACTCCCAATATTGTGGAGTTGTTTTCCTTCAATATCAAAGTCACCATTCTCAGTTTGCTTAAATCCATTACCAGGAGGCCCCGGAGGACCAGCGATTGCTCTTTGAAATTTGCTGGAGCTTCTTCCGAACTTATCAACACTCATTTTGTTAATAAATTAAATTTTGTTCTCGCAACTCTTCAACAATCGAATTTATTTCATTTGTATGGTTGTTATGTCCTGATGTCTCAGATGCAATTAAGAGTCTTAATCTATCTACAAGCTCATTTGGGTTGTCCCAATACACATAATCAATACGATTAGCTGAGTAGATCATTGAAGGTGAATTATTCATGTATGCATTTCCGACTTTCTTTTGTTTACTTTTTGTCATACTCTTAACCAAAGGTTTGATGATTTTCTTATACTTTGCCCCTCTATTACCTTTAACTTGTGAATTTTTATAATGATTTCTCAAGTGAGCACATGTTTTCTGTAATATTTTCTGGTACTGCTTTAAATCTTCGCTAGTATAAATATTCTTTCTAGGGTTCTTATGTAGAACAAAGACCCTCAGTTCCATGGAAAATTTCTTCATCAATTACAATGTTGTTGTCATCGTTAATTTGAAAATTTGATTTCCCTAACTTATTTGAATTCGAATCAACGTCAAAGTATGGGCCAAAGATCTTAACATGAACTGAATTTGAAATTAAAGTTCCGTTGATCGGAGTACTTTCATTGAAGCTATTTGCAGGTGTTTTAAATAAAGAATCGTCTTCAACTATCATTGAATTTGAAAGTGGTGAGTTTAAATCTTCTTCCGGTGAAATATCTTCATCTTCTCCTTCTTCTTCTCTAAGACTTTTAAATTGAAGACGACGTTTTACAGAGGGTGATTTTATTTCTTTTAACTCGCCATTCCTGGGTTCATTATTTTTCACATTTTTCGCGATTTTGCGTAAGGGTTCAACAATTGTCTTAAACGTGTTTTCAATTTCAGTATCTTTTATGAATTTTCCAGTTTTGAGGAGCATATATTTTTTCTTCAAGGCTTCCTTTGTCTTTATAAGATTTTTAAGTGTTTTTATATTGGTATCCATATCTATAAGGAGTAGTTGAATGCAAAGCGGTTAATCAGACCCCTTCCAATAGCAACAAATGAATATATGGCAGTTCAATACTGGGCTGTTCAATACAGGGCTGTTCAATACAGGGCTGTTCAATACAGGGCTATTTAATACAGGGCTATTCAATACAGAGCAGTTCAATACAGGTATATATTCAATACAGGGCAGTTTTAAGATAGGTGTTTTAATATGAGAAGCAGTTTAATGACTGTTTTGATTTTAAAGATTACTGTTTCTTTAAATGATTTTTTATATCCACCATTTTTAACGCAACTATCTTCATCAATAACTAGAAACCCATATTATTCTTTCCAACACTCGGAACTTAGCTCTTTAAATTGTTTAAATGACATATCTGAATTTATGTGGTCATTATAAATATGCTTCAAATTAAGATCATCTTGCTTGAAGAGAATTATATAGTTAGCGTTATCTCGAATCAAATGTTTTGGAATGTGTGTATACGATTGACATAAGTAGAAGCTATCTACTCCGCTATGACGCCCCATACAGAAATAGTCTCTTATAGTATTTTGTTTTTCACAAGCCACATCATCAAATATAAAAACTGAATTTGGTTTAGCCTTAGATGGTAGCATAATTTCACAGTTATTTGAAAATTCATAATATTGCATTCCTTTTATTGACTTTATAAGTTTTTTTAGGTATGCATATTTTGGTTGATGTAATGATTAAGAATATATGTAAATGTTTTCAAACTTTAAACCGTTGGCATCTAAAAGAATGCTTAACATATCGTATTTTTTTCCGCAATTAGATGGACCTACGATTATTCCTCGAACACTATTAGGAAATAATTGACCATGCTTCTTTTTTTGTTTTACATTTCCATCAAAATTTTGTATACAAATAGATTGTTGCTGCCTTACAAACTTCATTTTGCTGAATGAAGCTTTTTCA
Organism: Melangyna quadrimaculata; assembly: GCA_949320155.1. Taxonomy (NCBI): domain Eukaryota; kingdom Metazoa; phylum Arthropoda; class Insecta; order Diptera; family Syrphidae; genus Melangyna; species Melangyna quadrimaculata. Next base: position 365,265,496 of record OX439483.1, read on the forward strand.
TATAAATCTACATGTTTTATAAATATTATTTCATAATCCTTTCTTGCGTCTTATACACCAGTTATATAATGCTTAATTTTGGACCAACATCATTCAGTTCTAATAATTCAGTTCAGGGAAACGGATTGGTTAATTCATTAATCAACAAGCTTCCATTTGAATGACATCTACCATCTTATAATTTTTGTGGCCCTGGAACTGAACTTAAGGAGCGTCTTGCTAGGGGAGATCGAGGGATCAATCAACTAGATGAAGCTTGTCGAGAACACGATACAGTAAAAGTAATAATTTAAATTACAGGCCGATAAAATTTTATCAGAGAAATCCTGGCAGAGGTTCAAAGCTAAGGATTCATCGTTATCAGAAAATCTAAATAGTCTTTTAGTTACTAACATGATGAAGGCTAAATCTTCTCTCGGAATGGGTATAACATCAAAAACAAAGACAAAGAAAAGCCGTCAGTGTTCTAAAATTAAGAAAACTAATTTATTCAAAAATGCAGTAAAAAAAGCTAAAGCGGCAATCAAAAACATGAACATAGAAGACACAAATAAACTAGCCACGACTGCTTTACATGCAGCTAGACAAATTATTAAGAAAAAGCGAAGTAGTATTACATTACCTAGAGTAATACCAATTCCAAAAGTTGGAGGACTTTTACCATTGCTTCCTATCTTGGCAGGGTTATCAGCTGTAGGTTCTCTAACCGGTGGTGTTGCAGGAATGGTAAAAGCTATAAGCGATTCAAAGATTGGGAGAAAACAGTTGGAAGAAAATAAACGACACAATAACGCTATGGAAACAATAAAACTCAAACAGGGAAAGGGTCTTTATCTAAAGCCATATAAAAGTGGTTTGGGGTTATTTTTAAGTCCACAAGAATCAAAAAACTATTAAAAATGCTACCCAACCGTCCTCTGACAAACATCGATATATTTAATTTTGGTAAAAACTATATCCCAAATTTCTGAGGTGTTTTCATGAGGGATACATTACCAACAAAACCATTTAAAATGGAAAGTGGAGTTGTAAATTTAGATAATAATAGCGGGGTCGGTACACATTGGGTAGCTTATATCAAAAATAAAAATAAGATAAAATATTTTGATAGCTTTGGTAATTTAAGACCTCCTCAGGAAATAATAAGATACTTGCATGCATATAATATTTATTACAATCACAAATGCTTACAACGCTTTAATACCTATAATTGTGGTCACTTATGTTTAGAATTTCTTGTAAACCAAAATAAATAAGCTATACAGTATAACTTTTGTTTCATTCCCTTCACACCGATAATGTCGATAACACTTACGTTAAGCGGAAACAAGTCTACTCTCACAACAGAGTACTTCCCACCAATAGTCTTAGACTCAAATTTTGTATGCGGATTAGTAGATTTTCAAACATACAACTCTATACCTAATGTAGATGTAATGAATAACTTATTTCATGTTGGTAATGATGTAATAGTGCTTCCTGTTGGTTCTTACGAAATTGAAGATATAAATAATTATATTCAAGAAGAAAAAAATAGTACAGCAAGTATAAAGATTAGAGCAAATAACAACACTTTAAAATGTGAAATAAATTCCACTGAAGATATAGACTTTTCACATCCTTATTCGATTGGCTCACTTTTAGGATTCAGCTTGCACAACAGATCCACGAATCTGATCTTTACGTTGATATCAATCGTGTAAATACAGTGAGAGTTGAGTGTAACTTAATTGATGGAAGATTCATAAATAGTCAACCTGCGCATGTACTTCATCAATTTGCAATCAAAGTCAGCCCGGGGTATAAAATAATTGAGGTTCCTAAAAATGTTATTTATTTACCAGTGAACGTGAAGAAGATAGGGTCAATAACAATAAATTTGTTAGATCAAGACGGAAACCTTATTAACTTTCGAGGTGAACTAATAACGATACGATTACACCTTAATAATCAAAAATGATAATTTATAATACTATCCCTGATGCTACTAATTTCTATAAAAGACTGGATTCATCTAGCCCTATAATCAATACTTCATCAACTCCTAAAGCGAGAGTACAAACGCTAACATCAGAAAATCAATCTTTTTTATTATCATTAGGATTCACATTAAAGAAAAGAGTAGAATAACTAGGTATATATGTGTATAACTAAAAACAGTAAGATATGCTGAATATTTTTCAAGAAGTGGCATTTGATGATAGTATTTCAAAATACGAGTATCATTCCTATTCACCGTATTTAAATAATTTTGGTAAAAATGACATTATCCACATCTGCGTGCAACATCAAAATCTCAATATATTACCTTCGGAAAGTTACATTTATGTTCAGGGGACTGTATCGAAAAATGATGGATCGGATGTTAAAAAGACAAAGCTTGTAAGCAATTGTATAGCATTCCTATTTGATGAAATCCGATATGAACTGAATGGTATTGAAATAGATAGCAATCGTAATGTTGGGATCACAACTTCTATAAAAAATTATATTTCTTTGAGTCAAAATGAAAGTGTAATGTTGTATAATGGAGGATGGTGTCCGAATTCTTCAGTTAACTTAGATGGATCACATTTTAATTTTTGCTTACCACTCAATAAACTTTTGGGTTTTGCTGAGGATTTCAAAAAAATTATTCCTAACGCTCGACACGACTTAATTCTAACGCGTTCTCGTACTAATGAGAATTAATTAATAGCTGATGAAGATGAACAAGCCAAGATAACATTGCTCAAAGTTCAGTGGAAAGTGCCACATATTCATCTAACTGATTCTTTAAAATTGAAACTATTCAAATCTATAAATGATAATGACACCATGAAAATCGCCTTTCGCAATTGGGTTTTATATGAATATCCAGCCCTGCCTACTAGTAACCATCATATTTGGAATGTTAAGACAACTTCCCAAGTCGAGAAGCCTAGATACATTATTGTTGCCTTACAAACTAACAAAAGAAATCAACTGAAAGAGAACCCCACCTATTTTGATCATTGTGATGTCACCAACATCAAAGCATATTTAAGTTCCGATGCTTATCCCTATGAAGATCAAAATATATTATTTGATCAAAATAACTTTAGTATTCTTTATCAGATGTATAGTGAGTTTAGAAGAAACTATTATAATTGCTCTGTTGCAGAGCCATTGCTAACAAGAAATCTCTTCAAGTCACAAGCACCTATTTTTGTGATTGATTGTAGACATCAGAATGAAATAGTGAAAACTGGGCCAGTTGATATTCGTTTGGAAATCAAAACAGCTAAGGAACTACCACCAAATACATCAGCGTATTGCTTTATGTTGCATGATCGAATTACGAATTACAATCCTCTAAGTCAATTAGTATCTCGAAATATTTAAATGATTTAGTTCAATACAACTCTTACTCAAGAACACATCAGCCCTAGCAATGCCGTTCATCATTGATATTCAAGGATTTAGAGGACCTAATGACAAGTTTATAGTTAAAGAAATAGCTATTATGCGTGATCGTAGCCATCACCACTTCATAATCACACCTCCGTTTGACTTTAAGCATATATCAACATCATTGAAAAGACAAGCAAAATGGCTCTATCAAAAGCATCATGGTTTGCATTGGAATGGCGGATTCACCAAATATCAAAAAGTAAAAGAATTTCTTCAAGATAATATTATAAATCGCGTCGTTTATGTTGAAGGTGATGAAAAATTATGATGGATAAGGCAACTTCTAGATGAAAACGTTGATGTAATAAATGTTGAAAATATAAACTGCCCCAGCTTCAAAGAACTAAAAAGACTTTTTTCAAGCGAACCAACATGCTTATCACATAGCAAATGCTGTGCCCTCCAAAATGTATTCTTATTGAATAATTTTTTAAGTCAGCTTTCACCACAGTTTTCCTGATTTTTTTTTTTCTGTTTTACGAAATAAGAAAAAAAATAAATCGGGTGGCACAACGGCTCATGAAGAACCAGGGCCTAGTGACTAACAACTCGCAACCATTCCTGTGTGCGCCTTTCGACAGGAATGGAAGGGACCTACAATTTTATGCCGAATCCGAACGGCTAGACGAGAAGCACTTATTCGTGACAAGTGATACTCTTGGATGATTTGTCAATTCCTCGCAAGAGGCAGTAGCCCTGAAAAAAAACTTTTTAGTTTTTAGGTGGGCTAGGCTGGGAAGCGATCCCAGACCTCCAGCGTGACAGTCGAACGCACTAACCATTACGCTACGGGCTACTACGAAATAAGAAGCACATTGTACATTTTTTTTTTTTTTTTATTTTTAAGTTTTATTTTATTCTTACATACTATAAGTTTTTCGTTTTTCGCTACGGGCTACTACGAAATAAGAAGCACATTGTAAATTTTTTTTTTTGTTTTTATTTTTAAGTTTTATTTTATTCTTACATACTATAAGTTTTTCGTGTACATTTTCTTTTTTACAATTTTCATATAAAATAAAAATAAATAAATAAATATAATTTACTTAAAACTAAGAGACTCTGTTTTTATTATGATATTCGAAAATGACCCCAAATATAGGTGCTTATTCCATCTTCCCTTATGTATCTCTTATCATCAAGATGACTTAAAACAATCTTACTTAACTGCTGAGTATAAATTTGGTGTGCAAAAGATCGAAAAACAAACATTTCACCATGATAAATTCGTTTGTTATACAAACAATCTTTATAACTAGCTAAATTAATGTCGTTAAGGGCTATCTTTTTGACGCCCTTAGCTTTCTTTATTTCCGTTTCTTCAACAGAATAAGAATACATTTTCGATCTTAGTCCAATAAATTCCCTCATAATTTTCCCTGAATTTTCATCCTTCATCATACCTTAAACTTTTTTATTTTTCAAGGGAATATTATAAGGATTATCTATTGAGTATGCAGAAGTATCAAAATATAACTCAATATCATCTCCAATATCACTATAAAAATCATCAGTTTTGATTGTGTAAATAAATGAATCCGTATCCATATAATTCAGTTTTAAAAATTCCCCATATTTGGGTTGCATATAGCTATAATGGAAGTTATACATTTTCCATTTAGAAAATTCTAACACACAAAATCCTAAGTACAACGGCTTATCGTAATAGGTATCTACTCTTTTCATTTGAATTGCCGTCATACTATCAGTGATCTCAGTAAGACTATGGAAATTTGGCTTTGCTATTAGGGCTCTAGCTCCTAGACGTTTTTTATGATTCTCCCAAGAGGTAACAATCTTCACGTCTTTTCTTTGTCCACGTTTTCCATAGTTTTACCGAAAACACTATTGTTCATAAGTTTGAAAAAATTTTTCTCGAATTCACTAGTAGCTAAAGTACGATGTTGATTATTTAAATCAATATATCTTTGCAACCATCGAGATTGCTCAAATTCTAAAACTCTATGTATACGAACTAGTTTTAAACCATTTTGAATGCATTGCTGCAGATTTTTATAGTGTATAACATAATTTTGTTTTGGAGTCAAATCTGCAATTAATTTAAAGAATTTTGATTGATTTACTTTTTTGTTTTGAACACAAAATGTTAAATCGTTATGACCGTCATGCAAGGAATCTGGGTATTCTAGATCTACTTCATATATATATCCAACTTCTGAGTCATCGGAAATATTCATTAAATCAATGCTTTGAAAATTATTTACCCATTTGATCGAAGAATATGGTAGAGGCGATGACATTGCCCAACCATATAAATTATTGGCATCAACATACATCAAATACTGTGAATCTTTTGTTTCATCATAGTTTTGCATGTATTTATTGTTGGCAACTGCATGTCTATGAGAACATTGAGAGATGCCTCCTCTAATACCCTTTTTTATGAAATTATATATATCAATATCCTGTATTAGATCGAGATTTATTTGGGTTTTTCTAAGCATTGCATCCCAAGATAACCCCGGTGCTGTATAGTAATGACAAGGATCAAGTTCGTAAATATTTTTACATATACTTCTGAAATTTTCGAATATATCAGTTAAGAGAAGAACATCAGTTTTTAAATATAACTCCATATAGTCTGAAAGAGTTTGACATTTAAAAACTCTCCATACTTCTTTGGCATGGTTGTATTCGCTTTCAGAGCAATCTTCACCAGTCAATTTATTTTTAAAGCACTCTTGAGGAAGAAGGCTTTTTTCCTCTAAACTACCCCATGATTTAACATAATCATAGGGAAATACACCTTTCCTGGTCAGAAGTTTAAACTCTTCTTCAATTGGAAAATTTGATCTTATTAACTTAAAATCACTTGGTGTTAAATCTTTTGTCAACCAATCAATACTGGAAGGCATGAAACGTAAAGAATCCAAGAATCTAAGATCTATTGTTCTTTTATCAAAGGTATGAATCGTCTTTGAAACAGAAATATAGCGTTCTTTGTTTAGAGGAATGCAAGAAATATTACCCTTATATGAAGCAAGTTCCTTAATAATCAAATATGAATCATAACCCGTAAAGTTATAGAAAAATATAGGGAAAAAATTTGGCTTTTGATAAGCTAAATTACATGAATTGTGAGCTGGCCCATTATATTTACCAGTATAATGACAATGATCAGCAACTCGATCTATACCTAACTCTTTGTTACAAATATGACATAACGGACAATTTCTTTGATATTCTAAGTCAATATCTGATAAAAGTGACATAGGTTTTGAATTTCTATTATATAATTCTAAGCAATCTTTTACTAGAGAATTAATAAAGTCCTTAGTACAATTTATACCGTTAAAAATTCTAAACCTATTAAGGGAACTATCGCACGATTTTACAAAATAAGCACCTGCGCATCGGGTATGTTTCTGTATATTAGAACTACTAGTACCTGAATTTTCACTATTGACTACTTCTTCGAGGATGCATTCAAAATCTGCATAAATGGTGAATGGTACGTCCATCTTTCTTTCAAAATGCTCAAATGACAGGGAGTTTTTATCATTCGTAGGCATTTTCGTTACCATTTTGCAGCAGTTGTTCCGGTGGGCTAGCAGCTTAGTTTCAGATCCAAAACGAATTAAACAGGTGGTGCAGAACCAAGATCTTCCTCTATAATTCTTTGCTTGTGTTGAGACGAGTCTAGAAACAAAAAATATATATGAAATTAATATTTTTGTTTTATGTCAGCTCATACATTTTTAATGTTGCTTACCTTGAAATACTTTTTATCCAGATGTAGTGTGACATCCCATCCTTTTGCAATAGAAGCAAGTTGATGTGTATCCTCTTCTCCTGCTGCGTTATGTAGTAGGGTCCTACTACCATCTTCTTTTCATCATCAAATCCAAAAACATTGATGCTTAGATCCGGATTTAGTCTTTCAAACTTTGAAATATCGCTAAGCCTTAAAGGAAATTGCAGGTCATCGAAATCGATTCTAACATTGTTTTTATAAATCGTTCTGGAACTAATATTTCTGATCTTATATGTTTCAGGTTTATGAGTGTGGCTTTTTCCTTTACTGAATAGAGCAGCGATGATTACCCATTTGAAGCAATACACATCTGTATTGTGCACGTTTATACACGCTCTTTTTTTGAGAAGGAAACTCGGTAACGGGATATGCCTTGAACCTTTGATTGGTGTATATTGATTAATGTTGATCTCAATATGGCATATCCGCAGTAAGGCCCAACCACTATCCTTTTCCTGAAATTCCTGCATTTTGGTGTTGATTTCATCTATCATATTTGCATATGAAGAAATCAGATCACTGCTTATAAGAGCAATTACCATTTTGGTGTTAAAACTTTTAAGGCTTAGCTCCATTTCATCCTCCGACGTGAATTTTACGTATTCCGCAAACAGCTCCAGGTTGAATTTAATACACTGCAATTTTTGCAAGTGCTCATCCAATCTCATCAAAATTGCTTCCTTTGAATGATTCAGAAACTCAGTGACATCTAGATTTGCTTCGGTCTTGTTTTTATAAATAAGAGTTTCTACTCTTCCTCTGAAGCAGCTCCTCAGCACCATGAATTCATCAGATAGAAATTCAGCAGCAATATGTTTATGTTCTATTTGAAGGCAGTGGCTGCTATAATAACCTTCCTTATAGTTGCACTCACACACATCACAACGTATTGTTTTTAAATTATCGGCACCAGCTTGCTCTGAATAATCAATATTGGAAAGTTCTTGAACCAACTTAGCTTGTAAGTTGGTTTCAATATGATCATTCCACTGGTCCACATGCACACTTTTTTCACATATTTGACAATATTTTTGGGCAGCTTGTTCATTACACTCTATGTTGATGGAAAGTTCATTAGCCAACAAAGAGTGAGAATGTGATTTAATATGATCACACCACTGCCCCAAAACAACAGGTTTTTCACATAAATCGCAAAAGTCATTTTGTATGACTGGTTTTTTAACCGAAATGGCATGAACGTTCTTCAAATGCCTACGTAAATTGAAACTTCTTCCGAATACAAAACCGCAAATTTCACATAAAAAGTATTTCATTTTTAATATTGAGTGGGTATTTTTATTATAAAAAATTAAAAGCAGAGCTAAGCACACGATCGTTACTACGCGAGGAATTCTTTAAGAATAAGAATATTTTAAAAGGACTTCAACTCAAATCTCAGTTTGCCCATACATTTTATAGTTTTCAATGATGATCAAAACACTGATTTAATAACGATAGCATCAACATTTTCTGATACGTATATGTAAACTCATAAAAATGCATAATTTATGACTTTCAGTTATCTAAGTCAAATTAAAAATTCAAAACCTAATCTCATCAAGGAAAACTGTGTTGGTAATCGGATCCCCAAGTATAGTAAAATACTAAATTTTCCCGCTAGTATATAAATCTTATACGTTTGAATGACATGCAGTTGATTAAATTTTCAAAAAGTATGAAAACGCAAATCCAACGTTGGACAATGACCTTATAACCGAAATAAAAAACTCTTGATATCGAATATTTTATTATATTAGTATTTATTTAGAAACATTTTCTTTTTTTTTGTATAAGGTATATATTCAGGCGTACTTGCACGCGAGGAAATTTGTGTATGCCCCAACGTACAATTTTTTAATATATACGAGGGGCATAAGAATAGATTGAAATCTTGTCTGTCTACTCCGAAGCTTATTGAATCTCCAAATTCAATTTGGTGTCGTCTGCAAGATAAAGGTACTGAGTTGATGAACGTTCCACTGCTGCTCGGTAAGTTGTCAACATATACCCGGTCATCCTCGGGGGATATATACAGCACCACATGCCTTGCTGAAACTATGTCCGTGGGTATCACGATGTTGTTGGATAAAGAACCGCCATTCACCACTTCCATTCTCCCTTTGCGTAATGGTATTCTCACCTGAGATACCACATTCACCAGCATCCACTGAGAATTTGGTTTGAAATTAATACTTTCCATTTTCTTTAATAAATTAGGATTCAATTAGAGCAGAGCTGAATAAACGAACTTACTATGCGAGGATTTCTTTAAGAATAAGAATATTTTCAACGGGACAACAACTCAACAAGTCCCGTACTTTTCAATGATTAGCACATACCCCGCTTTAATAACGAGAGCGTCAATATTTACTGCTAGTATATATCAACTCATAAAAATGTACACTTTATGACTTTCAGTTATCTAAATCAAATAAAAAACTCAAAATCCATTCTTATCAAGGAAAACATTTTCCAATTGCTTTCTATACTTACAACAAAGACAAACACATATTAACAAAAATATAAAAAGAGGTTAAAAGAAAACATAAAATACGTATGTATGTACATTGTACATGTATATATAAAAATATAATTTATTTAATTTATAACAATTATTGTTCTTCAATTTTTATATAAGAAGTTAGCTCTAATGGACGCAAATAAGTAAGATCAAATGATCCTTGATTTATTTCAGCTATGACGGCATCTGACAATTTGTTGTAGCGAATTGGCAAGAAAATCTGGAAGAAAAAAAATCTTTAGTAGTTATGTTGTATGATATTTAAAAATAAAATATAAAATTACATACTTGAAATTGCCCCAGATCAGCAACAATTCGTTCACCAAATTTTGTTACACACCGCCTCAGCTTGTCAATAGGATATTTTTCATTTTGATTTAATTCAATCAACTTCATACAAGGCTTGAACAAAACCTCTTCCACTTTTAAAGTTCTTCTCTGAGATTCATCGTTGACGGTATGAGATGCATTCTAAACTGAAACAGCTATTTATACTAAAAAGAATCTATATTTTACTGTATGTGTAGGTACCTATATACGCATGTGAACTTATATTCGAATAAGCATGTTCAAGAAAAGATTAATGTATCAAAATTGAAAACTATCATTTGAATCAATAAGAAACTTAAATCCAAGTTCAAACACGTTTTCGGGAAGGGCTACACATTTAATTGAACAACGGACATTTTTAAGATAAGAAATAAAATGTGCCCAATCGATGTGAAACAGGAAAACTCTAAGAAACTCTTATCTAATGCTTATAACAGAATTAAAATCGCCCCACAGGGTAAATTTCGAGTTGACGACAATGTTGGAATAAGCAAGTTCAAACACGTTTTCGAGAAAGGCTACACACCAAATTGGACAACGGAAATTTTTAAGATAAGAAAAGTAAACCTAACAAATCCAGCAACATATCTCCTTGAAGATTTTAAAGGTCAACCTATCAGCGGATGTTTTTATGAAAAAGAATTACAAAAGACTAAATACCCCAATATTTATCTCGTTGAAAAAGTACTTAAAAGTAAGGGAGATAATGTATATGTTAAATGGCTTGGCTTCCCACCGGCTAACAATTCATGGATTAATAAATCACAATTATTATAACAACAATCATAAAATATTTGTTTGCTTTCTAGCTTCCAAATTTGTTTTCTTTAAAGTATTATCTTCCTTCAACCTACCAATGCATCTCAAAGTCAATGAACTCACATATTATCACATCATATGATTCCACTACCATACAAAACTCATATCAACATACCCACTTCAAATCTACCTACGAACCGAACAATTCCTTTTTTCTAGCATATACTATACTTCCACCACGTCAACCTTCAAGCAAAAAACATACAAATATCTCTGCACATCTTTAGCCCCCAATTACACTCACGAAAACTAAGGTCATCCCAAAATTGTACATTTACAACAACTAAATACATATACCCAAATGCTCTGCTGCTCAAGTCCGATATTTATACTACTGTATAGTTGTTGTATTTAACATACACACAATTTCCTCATCCCTATATCTAAACCCGAAAAGTATAATTTTACAGTCCCAATAATAGTTTTCTCACAACACATTTTTGCTTACATTTTTTCCTCACATTTTTTCATTGATTTACCAAGCCCAAATTTCTTATCACATTTTACTTCAACTCGAAAAATAAATCACTCAATGAATTCTACCTAGAATCCTACTCAACCACTGACTCTGTCCTCGAAGAGCAATTTTGGTGTTCGGAGCAAATACTTTGTATAGAGGAGCAGCATTTTGTTGCTCAAGTCCGATATTTATACTACTTATAAATATTTCAATTGTTTTATACTTAATTTATATATTTTTACAAATAATATTACAAAATAGATTTTTTTTGAAAAATTTTGGTTTTTTGAAATTTAAAAAATTTGAGCTGAGAGCGTCAATTTTTGAATTTTAAACTTCTTTTTAAATTTTATTTCCTGATTTAAAAAAAAAATCATCCAAATCGGAGCAGGTTCCCTGGGTTCCTGATTAAAATGCTTTCTAGCCTCCACTAATAATTGATTTTTAGCTTTACCATTTTGTCTTGCCTACGCAATTTTTTCAAATTTCAATGAATAAAATGCGTTTTTTATTTTGAGTTCATTTAATTTGTATGTTAACTATAAAACCCTTTGAGTGCAGTCAATAAAATAAAGTTTAAATCTGAGAAATACCGCTCAATAAATAAAATGCGTCATACACAAAATCTATAGATTACGATTTAAACTGCACTCATATAATAAACGGCAGAATAACTTTAGAAAGGTAATACCACCGAAGCTGAAATTTGGTTACATGATAGTTAACACCTTATATTATGCAAAAACAAAAGTCATCTGGCTGTATGTGGGTGGAAAGACCGTCAGCTGACATAGAGAATTGTGAGCATGGCTTCTTACCGTGGTTCTATGCGTGCATACTTCACTCCGTCAGCTGACGGTCTTTCCACCCGCATACAGCCAGCTGACTTTTGTTTTTGCATAATATAAGGTGTTAACTATCATATAACCAAATTTCAGCTGTGGTGGAGTCGCAACCCAACTTTTTTTTCTGACATGTTTGG